>OZ012736.1:481181760-481721760 GCA_963859935.3 Lathyrus sativus | reverse complement strand
GTGCAGAAAGTTTAGTCATATATCATCATAATTGGTATGATCATTTCATTCTCCTTTATCTTCATGTAGTTGTACTTTATTTATCTTATTTATGTTTAATTGTTTTCATTGCATCATAATCAGTTAATTATTTTTTTCATGCAACAAAAATTATTTTGAATGTGAATTAAAGTTAACTTTCATTTGTATCAAAATAATTTTTTAGTTGCATTAAATTCTCCTGGTATCAAACGGTTTTCATATTAAATATACATGATGATACATTAGAAGCCTCTTATGAAGTGCCTCCTCAAAAAGGAGAATATGACGAAGAAGATTGTGTGTGCTTCAAAATAAGACGATACTTACGTAACGTTTCTAAATCATAATCAAATTCTTAAGGATTATTAAAGAAAATGAGAAATTAGAGAAGAGAATTATTGATCTTAAGGATTATGTCAAATTATTAGAAAATAACAATAAGATGTTTTATGAAGAAATTTATAGCATAAGACGATGTAGTGATATAATTCTATTGGGCCCTAATAAAGAGTGACAAAAAAGAGGCTAGCACCCAAAAAAGGGGGGAGCTGCCTCCTAAGCCTAGCACTTGGTCTCCCGATGACGGGATAAGCCTCCACAGGGATAGCACCTTGTAACCCAAAGAAAGGGGGAGCCACCTCAGGGCTAGAACCTGGTAGTTGAAAAGTTGTTGCACATAGATGTATCATCTGGTAGCCCAAAAGTGATCGCCATCGGGGTTAGCACTTGGTTTCCCTACGAAGGGATAAGCCCCTTATGACTAGCATTTGTTGGCCCAATGGGGGGAAAATCCCCCTTGTTGGAATTAGGTTAAGATACCTAACCCAAAGAGTCAGTCAAAGAAGAAACCACATCCTCCATGATTCTAAGAAGAACAAGTATTCCATTGACCACTTTCTAGGTCAGAGAGCTAGGGCATAACCGCCCACTAACTCTGTAAACCTAGGCTTAAGGACCTCTATAAATACCTCATCATCTCTAGCAGGTGAGAGATAAATCATAACTTAGCCAGCATGACGCACAAACACAAAGCATATCACCTCACGTGATTTAGCCCTCTCTCACCACCATAAACACCACCAAACAGGGTCTCTCTCTGTCGTAGGAAAGCCTTAATCGTTATAAAAAGAGTAAGGCCTCTATTTATCCCTACTAGGTTAGGGGTACCACACACTCCTGTAGTTATTGACAAATACATAAGAGAATCCTTAAAATAAAGTAAATCCTTGAAAAATGAAGTAACCAATTTGCACAAAATCTTAGAGAAATTAATTAAGGAGAAATATAAGCTCAACTTATTTATTTCTTGTTAAGAGACTTATGTTAATAACAAAGGAGAATGGTATAAACCTAATAGATTTCATGTTAAAAAGAAACTTAATCGCCTTAATTTTAAATAAAAATATAGTAGTAATCATGGCCATCTTGAGTCATTTTGATATGCTAAATTAAGTGGGTCTTAATGCAATACATCCCAGCCTCTTAAAGTGACTAACTCACCAAGACCTCTTAATTTGCTTTGCAACTTTGAAGGTACTTGTTGAAAATTTGGTGAGAATGTGCAAGGCATGTGTATTATATGAGTATACAAAAGAAGTTTGGTAATTCTAGTAATTCACGTTTGATGGTATTGATGGATCAAACTGTTAGCACTGATGTTGGTTCACAATATTTGTATTCTTTGTTGGAACCAATGGTGGGGTTCAACAGCCTTGTGTGATCAAGTTATTCGTTGGCGGTTATTCTTTACACCAAACAGAGATTTTGCACAGGTTGATCTTGAACCATGACGGAATTTTGAGTTCGCTATCCTAAAAATCGAGCCGCAACTTTATACACAAGATGACCATGACCCAAGATGAAGTTTTGAGTTGGCTATCCTCCAAACTAAACCTAGATTTATACTAGGATGATCTCGTATCTACTGAGCCTTTGTATAGGTATGAACTTAAAAACTCAGTAAGATTTTACACTAGGTCTATCTCAGATCGATAGATCTTTTAACTGGATTGAGCTTAAGAAATGTTGTGAAGCTTTTTCATCGGTTAATCTTCACAAACCCAAACAAGAGTTTTTCTTCAATGGCGGATCTCACAAACCAAATGGAGACTTAAACAGATCCCCTAAATACAAACAAAAGCTTTTTTAATGGTTTTTCTCATAACCAAAATAATTACTTCCTAAGGAAGAAATTTTACTCAAGATAAAAATTTACTCTTGATAAATTTACAATAATACCCTCATCCAAAACAATATCCTCTCTGAGACTCAAGAACACTCTCAAAGCATTATGATTAATACATATGACAAAAATATGAAAGATTTAAAGAGGTTAAGAGAGAAATGAAAAGTAAGTTTTTTCACATTTTCTAGAGTTGAAAAATGATAAAGAAGCTTTCTGTTTATATGCCAATGTGAGGTTCAAATTTGGAAATAATCCATGGGTCAAACTAATTATCTAATCAGTTAGGATAATCAATTAGGTGGTATAAATAATTGACTAATGTGGCCCAATTTTGAAAGTTTAGATATAGAGCAGTTACCAAGAATTAAGAGACTGGCATAATCGACTATAGGCTCGAGGCATCATCTAATCGATTAATGTAATATCTCATATTCCCTTAAATGCTCAATTAGGTGACAGTTGAGATCAACTGAGTTCCTATATATTCTATTTTGTCAGTTATAAAAATTAGATCTCCTAAGTGCTCTAAATGTTATCATTTGGAACCAATAAAGTAAACAGTCGACTCTGAAGAGAATAATTAATATTAAAGGAAAAGACCAATATTAATAAACTATATGAGGGGACATTTTGGTAACACTAATATTTGGTCAATTGGTGTTAGATGACAAAATATCAAATGGAGATATATTATGCTATTGCATAATATTATTATATGTATATGAGTAGATGAGAAATAATAATAAGAAAAGAAGAAAGTTAGTAAGAAATGAAGAGAATGAAAGAGAGAAGAGAAAGGAAGAGAGGAAAAGAAGAGCTCATGGAAAAAGAAGAGGAAATTCATCATCATCATCATCATCATAAAGGCCATGATTTCATCTCAATTTCTTCACCTCATTCATCTCCAAGGTGAGTTCCATAGTTAGTCTTAACTTTGGAAGGAAAGAAAATGCATGTTTGGGAATTTAGGTTTTTGGTGAAAAACATGTCTAAGTGTAATTTGACTTTTAATAATTGATGGTCTTGATTATTTACATGTCTTACTATGTTAATCCATGTCAAATTAAGTGTTTGGATGCTATACGATCATGTGGGTTGAGGATTTTAGCCTTAGGTGCCTTCCTTTTTGCATCTGCTAATTCTGAGTTTTGCTTGAGTCTCCATGCGAGCTTTGGCAAACCCATGGCGACCTGTTTTCTACAAGCGTCTCCGGTTGAGGTTTGGCAAACAGAAAGTGGGCTACCTTTCTAACTACTCGTCGGGCAACAATGATGTAAATTTAGTTCAGTCTAGGCCTCACCGGGGGAACCAAAAGTTAGCCAGCCTCGTTGGTTGAGAACCGTAACTTGGATTGAGGCAAGGTCAGAAGCGTTGGATGTTATTGTTTGATATAATAGTAACGAATTGAAGTCTATATGGAATAATATGTGAATAGGTGAAGATGAACACCTAGAATTTTGATGAACACATGAGAATTGGCTTGATATTTGGTGAGGAACCTTTGTTCCAAAAGTCCAATTTGTTGAGGAGCTTGACTCCGAAAGTCTTATTTATTGTGAGACCGTGAATTAAACAAGGATTCTTGGTGGAGAATAACAATGTGCATGTTTATGAATTATAAGCTATATATTGTTGTTTTACTTATATGATGCATTCCATAGGCTATGCTAGTATTATTTTTGTATCTTGTAGTTGTGCTGGTTGTGTAACTACATGCTTAAAACACTATAAAGATGAGTGAGGAAACCTAGGCTTGTAAATAGGTAAATGGATTAAAAAGATAACTAGGTTACAATCATGATTTAAACAACTCTAGAAGATGACATTCATGCAATATGATACCTAGGTGAGTATCATGGATGAATAGTCACCATAGTTGTGAGTTAGATGCGTTGTATGGAACTTGGTTTGTTTTATGTGATTAAGTTGAATGTGATTACCTTGTGATTGTCGAATACGATCACGTTATGTTGTGTTTTATCACATAGTTAGAAACAACCCTCTATTTGTGTTGTACCAAAAGTAATGCTTGCATAGCACTCCACTTAGATGTATGCACCATTACTTTGACAGGTCCGATCGTCCAGAAATGATGGATCCCTAAGTGGGCTAGAGTCCCATACGGGTAGAGACTTGAAATGGGTTTGGAGTCCCATAGGAACTGATGATTCTTAAGGTTGAGGAATCCCTTAGAACCCAAAGTCCATGCGTATGTCAAAGTATGATACAGGGACCTATGACCCGTGCCGATAACTCTAGACTTAGGGTTGGTTGGGGAAAGATTTCTTTATACGGTTTCTGAACTAGTGATTTTTTAAGTTGATAAACTCAAGATACATGTTTCCATACATTGCGATTTTTATGAATTCAAGTCTTATTCCCTTTCCCCTTTTGACTTGAGTTATAATTTGATTAGAGCCCTGTAGAGCCGAGTGAATCCATAGGATAGGGGAACTCACTGAGATTATTACCTCACCCCAATATTGTTGTTAATTTTTCAGATATTATTTGCATGTTTTAGTTTACAAAAAGAGTTGTGCATGGATATTTTAAGGGAAGCTTATATTGTGATTATTGTTCGATGTGTATTATGTATAATGAAGGATATTGTACTTAGATCTTAGATTTTTATTTTGAAACTTTCCATACCTTGTACCATATGTTGTTTCTTTTATGTTTTATAAAGTGGTCAAGTATGTAAATGATGTCAATAGGCACTTATGATTGTGTCGGTACCAAATAATAACACTTGTGTGATATTATTCTAGATATATATTATATGGGTCATTACAATTAAGCCAAAGATATAATCAATAAACACTTACAAAAAGTATCCTAATCAATTTGATACTTCCCAAATTAACTGGCTAGGCTCCAAAAACGATTTTTTTGGTGATTTTAATTAAAAAATGAGAGGCTTCTTAATGTTTTTAGTGTGTGTGAAAGTGTGATTTATCCTTTTGAAGCTTTTTGTTTTTAGAATACATTGATCACTCTGACAAACAAGATCATGCAAGCTTTCACACTTACTCTCTTTCACACTTTGAAGCTTTAAGTCTTCTTGATGAGGCTTAAAATATTTCCAAGTTAATGACCATCATCTATGAGTTTGAAGGATTAAATTAGCGATGGTGCTTGAAACAGATGTCTAGCTTGAGCTATCTTCAATATTTGTTTGAATTCAATATTTGTCATCAACTAAACCATGTATTCATTAAAACTAAGCATCAAACCCAAATCATCATTAAAACTGAGTAACTACTAACTGACTTACATCTAGCTATCCATAAGCTACACCATGTTGGATCACTTGATTATTTCGGCAAGCATGTAGATTCACATTCTCCTCCTTTTTTAAAATGACAACACATTTCTTAGGAAGATTGTAAAAGCGAAAAATAGATGGGTAAAATTTGGAATGATTAAACTCCCTCTCACATGATTAGAGAGTATACAATACTCCCACTGAGAGTATACTTATCTCCAATTTTCATAATAAAAAAGGCGGGTAAAGATGCTAGACAATAAAAGTAAATACCCAGCACATAGATCACATAGTAAATCATATTTCACTCAAGAAAGGAAATCATTGGGTTATGAATTTAATTATTTATGAACTGACAAGGGAAAAAGACCAGGAAGCGTGGGGATTAAGAAAACAAGAAGGCGGAAAATTAAACACATTTGACTACAATAGCTAGAAACACACTAGTCAGATTACTCATTGCCATTAATATAATTATTTCTTGAGGTGTTTCTCTTGAAGATGTTCACGTCCTTTGCCAAACTTTATATAGCTAGAGCATTTTTCCGACACATTTCCAAAAGAGTAAAGGTTGAATTTTCTATGGCTGGTTGGGCTATGACTTTGTTTTCCTCCATCGATTTGTTTATCAATTCTCAGTGAAAGATATGAATCTTCATTATACTGAGCAAGGAGTATTTCGTCTTAACGTGAATCAGGTCCACTGTTTCTCCTGTATTATCATCTTCGAAAACAACTAATATTTTGGTGATCAGAGCTCCATATGGAAGTTTATCTATTCAACTTTACTTACGTTAGATCATGTGAAAAAGCATGCCTTCAACACAATTTGTTTGAAATTGTTGAATTAGTAATCATAGAGGCAACACATCTTCTTTAATGACCACTTTAAGGTTGTCTTGTCTTGGGAGAAGTATCCTTACAATCAGATAGTAAACCATATAAGTACCTTTCCTTTAGATAGATTGCTTTGATAGGAAGCTTCTTATCCTCCATGAGATTCATAACAAAACAGATGATAGGAGTGGAAAGATTGAACTTTCTAAACTTAATTGGCTCCTCGTAGGTATATAATCTATATGAATGTCTATTTCTATTCCTTATATAGTTGACGTTAAGGATACATCTTCAAATGTTATATTTGAGTAGAGATCTCGCACAAAATTAGGGAAAGTCGATATAGTACTTTTGTTAATAATTTTGTTAGCAATCCTTGGAAAATGTGAATGTATGACTTAAAGTTATTAAGGAAATATTCCTCTATAACATTAGGTTGTATAACCTTACGGTTGAAGATCATACTCCTTCCTTGATTTCTTGAGGTTGGACCTTCTACAAAATAGTCTTGATGAGGAATTTCCATATTTAAGGCTTCTTGTCAGAGCTACAAAGGATGATACTTATGCCGTATAGCAAAACTTACATAAAAACACAAGAAGAAGAGAGAAAGAGAATGATACAAAAGAAGGTAATAAGATTCGCTTTTCATAGAATTCCTTCTTACAGTTTGGGGATGCAACAACTCCACAAAATCATTGAATATTTGACCTAGAAAATATTAGAACTAAAAGTTGTATGCTACACTATATATCGTGCAATCATTTGGAACTACACCTCTTCATGAATTTTCACATTTTTTACTGACAATCATAGTTCAAAAACTATCACGCTCCATTGGAATAAGAGTTAACTTCTTTTGAAGATTAAATACTTCAAGAATTTTCACATAGTCTTCATCGACAATCATAACTCAAAAGCTTCCAAACTTTATAATGAAGAATATAATTCAGTTAAAGATGAAACACTCCAAAAAAAGAACTATCATACTTCAAAAGAACTATCATACTCTATCTTGCAAAATATATTTCATTTGAAGGTAAACAAATCCAAGAATTTTACATGTAAAAAACTCAAGGTAAACAATTTATAGTGCAACATCAATGTGAGCAAGAAGTTATTCAACTAATGACATAATCTCATAGTACACATTACATTAATTTCAATTAAATATCACCTATTAACCTCTAACCAACACCCTCTTTTATCTTGATTATATCAACACATCTTTGAATTGAAATTTCCATAAGTAAAAAAAACAATTATTCCATCATTTTCTCTAGCCAAACTACACGCGAAACTTTTGATTGAAACTCAACAACTCTTTCACAACACTGCCATTCTTTTTTGTTGTAGAAGATTAGACACAGCTGCCATCACACGACATACTAAGAACCCTATCCCCAGATTCAACTAGAAGCTCTGATACCAGTTCTTGGGAAAACCAACATAGAGAAAAATAGAAGATACAATCACATTACAAAGATATAACATAGGAACTCCAAAAAAGAAGGAAAAATCATAGTCGTTTTCAAATTACAATATTAGTATACAGTATGTAAAATTTGTTACAACACATAATCTATCCTCCCCCTCCCCCTCCCCCTCACAGCTCCTAGCAGACTCATCCCAATTGTAGAAAATAGTTTACTACATCTCACAATATTCTAATATAAGAGTATAGGAGAAAATATAAAAAAGTCAAATACAAACTTAAAGTATTTTTTACTGATGCATTTTGTAATTAAGAACTTTAATCCATTATATAACTTTAGAATCATTCTTCCTTTACAAAACTACGCGATTTGAGAATTTTTTTCAACATATATATTTTCAACCAACACCAACATTCAGGTTAATCTCAAGTCATATCAATCAAATTCTTCGTAGTTAGACAAGGAGACAAGGTCGTGAATGGATATAATGACCAATTGGTCAAATCTCTTTTTCCATATACATCTAGTGTTTGGGGATTGTGTACCATCCAAGTATTTTGGTTAAAACACTTCGTCCATACTGGTTTCTTTCTTGGGAGACTGTATACCAATATATTTATTCTTCATAATAAAATTCTGTTCTAGGAAAATCGATCTCATGATTGGAAATTCTGCTAACAATTTAGAGAGTGCTTTATTTGAGTTGGGTTGGCTCAAAACGACTTTAAACAAGGTTGGAGGAGCATGTCCTTAAGCATCAAGGGCAAATTATCCATAACATTATTGCTAAGACGAGCTTGGAAAAAGAGATCAAGTTGGTTAATGTTGACTCAACATTGACTCAGATGATAATTCCTCTTATGCACGAGACTAGAAGTTAAGTGCCCAATTAAATTGAAATAATAATTGGGAGCGAATAAGGTGATTAACGATCATTACATAACTATAAACACAAGAGTTATTCCAACTACACTAATTCGCGTAAGGTAAAACAACATACTTTTTGGGAATTCGTGTTTTTTGCTTATATTTAATATGCATCTTTGTAATAGGAGAGTCGTCTATTCAACCTTACAGCTTAAGTGGTTGTGGAAGACAAAAGTTTCGTCACAAATACAAATTTTGGATGGCGTTTGTTTAAGAAAAGACTTCCATCCAAATATCAACTTTTCAAGAGGGGGATCTTTTATTATTTCATAGACCTTATGTGTCTTTCTTGTTTTGCTTTACATGAAGATCTCTATCATCTTTTAATCTCATGTCCTTTTGCTTCAAGGGTGTGGGATTTCATAGGAGATCGGTTGAAATTCAAAATTTCTTGTGAATCCTCTATTTTGAATCATGCAGGGTAGTTCCACATTCTTATGAGAGATAGTGCAAGCAGAAGCAAGATGTCGAAGATGTCGATTTGGTTGACGACTTGTTGGTGCTTATGGTTACATAGAAATAATGTTATTTTCAACAATGTAGGTAAAAACATAGAAGATACTAGTTATGATATTAAACTAATTTCTTGGAATTAGATTGTTTTTGGTATGAAGAGTAGATCAAGTTTGTATTTTTACAATGGAGAAATCTGGTAAAAACCTCAACTTACAATTACAATTACTCTGTAATATGTTTGAGTATAGTGTGTGCTTTTCAATCAATTTGTTTTTTTTTTAAGTACAATAATAATATTATTGTTTAAAAAATTAACGTTAAAATTAACTTTTATATAAATAATAATTTATAACTCATATAGAACACTTAGATAATTAATTTTAAAATACACAGAGATTGTAGATATTAAATGTCATCGTTTGTATCTTTTAAAGTATGCATGATTTTGTTCATTTTTTAAACATTTTATTTTTTAATAAGCCTTTTAATTATTTAAATATTAAAATAAACAAATAAAAATTAAAAATCATTTAAAAATAATATAAAATGTATTACATCGCAAGTACTATTCAATTGTTAACCGTAATGATTTTGTATACAAGAATTCGTATTTAAATTGGAGATATTTAACTTCTTCGCATTTAAAGTTTGAATTCTGTTATTATTTTATTTCACTACATCAGAGTTAACTATATTCTTTGTAGCTTTTGAAATTAATTTTCATATTTTTGTTAATTTATAAGAAATTAAGACTAATTATTAAATAATTATGAATAAATTATAATAATCAAAAAAATAAATGGATTAAATTTTATTAATTCAATTCTAAGATGATATTGAAATAAAAATAAGATTGAATGGTGTATTGAATAATTTTTTATAATTAAACCGACATTGTTTTAGTTGAAAGTGACCATAGCAAGTCATCACAGAAACGTACAAATTCCACATGCATGTGACTTTAACAAACATCGGAGTATCCCAACTAAATCTAATTCATAGTAAATAATAGACCATTCAATAATTCGAAATAATGATAGAGAAGAAAATAAGAAGAATTCAAAATAGATAGGTATTTACGTGTCCCTTAATTAACTCATTTTACAGTCATAATTGACTAAACTGAAGATTAATTGAAGTGGGTTTCTATATGAGCCCCACTGCTTTTAGCACGGAGTGTCCTATTTTCAGTTATTTTTTTGTTTTAAGTAGAATTTTAACTTATATATCTCCATCCATTATTATAAACATCTTTAGTTTTCTATATAAAACAACAAAATTGGTCGATAAATTGAGTGCAGTGGAGATATTTTAATTATATATTAAAGTATAGTTTGACTGAACTTTTTTCATTGTAAAAGTTACTTTTAAATTAAAGGTTAAAATAAAAATGAAGTTAAAATTGTTTGGTAATATTTATATTTTTTTAACTTTAAAAGTAATTTAAATTAAAAATCATTTGATATATATTTATAAAAATATTTTATTTAATATATAGATAAATTAATGTTAAAAAGTGAGAAAATAATAAAATATAATTTTTGTCTAAACTCAATACAAGTGTTTAATGTATATTAGTTGTGTGTGAAAGTACTCATTTTAATTTATACTTATAAAAATAATACATATATATATATATATATATATATATATATATATATATATATATATATATATATATATATATATATATATATATATATATATATATATATATATATATATATATATGTGTGAAAATATTTTATACAAAAACTTAAATTAACATAAAAACTATATTACTATAAAATATGAAATATGTTATAAAAAAATTAAAAGAATAATTCTTTTATAAATTTTCAATAAAATATGTGTTTAAGTGAATAAATCACGAATTCAAAAAAAAAATTGACATCATGGAAAAAACTAACATTTTTAAATAAGTAATTTTAGCAAACTAACAAATTCCACAATCCTCCATCATACTTTTAAACATACAATAAAACTAGGTTTAAGTCACAAAACTACGTCGTTAAAAAAAATGTTGTCACTAAAAAATTATGTCGTTAAAAATTGACATTGCCACATAAAAATTATATTGTTAAATTGGAAGGTTATCACATGAAAACTACGTCGCAAAACTTTTAAAATTTAAAAAATGAAACTTAACAGTTTAAAATTTTTAAAAACTTCATAGTGAATGCAAAACACGCCGCTATATAATATTTAAAATAAGGGTAATGTTAACTTGTGCCCTTGGGGCACATGTTAAGAACTAAATTAAGAAATATTATTTTGGAAATTGTATATAAACTTTAATTAAAATATAAAATTAATTTTTAAATCATTTTTTCCAATGCAAATTTACTGTAAGTAGTTTTCTTAATATGTGCCCCAAGGGCACAAGTTAACATTACCCTTATTTTATTATCAATGTGTTTTTCACCACGGTCAGTGTCTAATTATTTCCTTGATGGCATCTCCCCTAAACATAATTAAAAGAGAAAAACAAAAAATCACTCCTTGTTCTTTAATTTTTTTTAATTTTCAGATTCCTTCCTCCTCAAAATACAATTTCTTTTACCAATCTCTCACCTTCTTCTTCAAACATATTAATATTTCAACAGATAATATTTTGAAATAGTAATTTTTTAAAATATAATAATATTTTTTAAAAACAAAACAGAAGACTATATACTTATAAAAATAGAATATTATATTTTTTTAAAGTAAATATTTTTTAAAATTAAAATAGATTATATTATATATATTTTTTAAAAACAGAATAATAGTTTTTTTAAACAAATTATATTTAAAAATAGTATATATATATATATATATATATATATATATATATATATATATATATATATATATATATATATATATATATATATATATATATATATATATATATATATATATATATATATATATATATATATATATATATATATATATATATATATATATATATATATATATATAAGTTTGGTTAAAAAGATAACTAATATATATTATTATTTATTAGATTTTTTTTTATGTAAGTATATATATTTTTTAGATAAGTAACTACACATAATTGACCAAAATTAGTATGAAATGTAGTTTGTTTGAAATATAGTTTGAATTAAATTTTTTATAATACAAATAATTTATATGAAATGTAGTTTGTAGTTAATATAAGTTAATTTTTAAAACAACAAGTAAAAAATATTATTAAGTATGTTAATATTTGTAGTTAATGTTTGACTAAAATTTTCGGAATTGGTCAAAAGATTGAAATCACATTTGTAATTAAAATGACAATGATTTTGTAAATGTGGAGTATCGAATATTTACGTACTATCGTAGTTGGATGTACCAAAGAATGTATTTAGGAAGACGTCGACTTAAACCAAAATTTGAGGAAGGATTTAAAGAGTTTATCACATGGGCATTTGTTCAAGAATGTTGTCAAAGAGAAATAGGAGTAAGATGTCATTATCTTAAATGTGAATGTAGACCTATAATTCGTGACCCGGAGGAAGTAGAACGTCATTTGAAAAGAAGGAGTTTCACTAACAATGATTGAGTTTGGATATATAATGGAGAAGAAATGTCGAGTAATGTACCAGAGAGCGCTAATACACATGCTTTAGGCAGTCGATCACGTATGGAATATGAGAAACAAATTTATAAGATTTATGAAATGGTTGGCGTTTCTTTTGGGGTGAATGTGACCTATTATGAACCTCAAGATTTTGATGGGGAAGAGTTTTTGAATAAGGAGGCGCAAAATTTTTATCTATTGTTGAAAGAAAAGAATACACAGTTGTTTGAGAATTTTCAGATTGTCAGACTCAAAATTATCAATAAGTGCGAGATTATTGGCTGACAAGTCAAATTGGAATCCTCCTGATCAGTATTTGGAATTCTTTTCAAAAATGATGTTGGACATAACTCCTACCAAAGAGAATTTGCCTTCAATTTTTTATGATGCAAAGATGTTTGTGTCAAAGTTAAGTTTAGAAGTAAGAAAGAATGAGTGTTGCAATAGTGGTTACATTTTGTTTTATGAAAATGAGTTTGGTACTAATGATGGAGCGTTGGAGAAATGTAAGTTCTTTAAGAGTCCAAGATATCAAGGTTGCAGTAAAGCCATTAATCAATCATGAGCAAAAATGTGTATCAACGAAGTCCATGTTTTATCTGCCTATAATACAAAGGTTAAAAAGAATGTTTGCTTCAGTGCATAATGCAAGTCAAATGACATGTTGTCATATAAACAAAATAAGTCCAAACTCTATGTGACATCCATTTGATGGTGAGGCATGGAAGCACTTTGATCAGATACATCATGGTTTTGCTTCAGAACTTAGAAATTTTAGACTTGGATTATGCTCTGATGGTTTTAATCCATATGTCCAAGCATCGAAAAATGGATATTCTTGTTTTCTCATTATTGTAACCCATTACAACCTCCCTCTTGAGATGTGTATAAAAATATCATACATGTTTTTAACTT
This sequence comes from Lathyrus sativus, assembly GCA_963859935.3. NCBI lineage: Eukaryota > Viridiplantae > Streptophyta > Magnoliopsida > Fabales > Fabaceae > Lathyrus > Lathyrus sativus. The sequence goes on along the minus strand of OZ012736.1, from coordinate 481,708,147 downwards.
GCTTCATTCTAAGATCGTCGAGTCCAAGAGCCTGAATCGATGTGTATTTACAACCTATTAATTGATGATTTAAAGAGGTTCGGGAATGGAGAATGAAGTTATGATATATCCTGTAAACAAAAATTTACTTTGCAAGCTATTAATGACTTTCCCGTATATGACATATTGTCAGGTTGCGGTACGCATGACAAAATGGAAAGTCCATATTGCATGGAATACACAAAGGGGGGAAAAGGTTTGTGGTTTGACTCCCACCGCATATTCCTACAAGAAGATAATGTCTTTAGAAGAAATAAGAATGATTTCAAAAAAGATGAACGAGTAACAAATTTTCCTCCCCCTCGATTGCCACTAGGTGAAGGATGGAACCAAGTTTGTGAACTACTAAACTTCACAGATTATGGTAAAGCGTGCATAGTTCAAGGATATAGCGATACACACAATTGGACAAAAAGAAGTATATTCTAGGACTAGCATGAAGAGTTTGGATCCGAGGACAATATGAAATCAGATAATGATAATAATATGGATGAAGAGCATGAAGAGTTCGAATAGATTGTTGTTGTAATTTTACTTAAAGTATTATGTATATAATGTTGTTGGTATTAAATAATGTGTTGATTTATTAAATGTGTTGTGTTGATTTATTAATTGTGTTTATTAATTATTTTATATATTGTGTTGATTTATTAATTGTATATTCTCTCAAAATAGATAAAATGCCACTCTAAACCTGATAAGGTTATGGATAAGACCAAGTGCCTGAGGATAAGGGTATGTGAGGCACCTTAAACAGTCATGTGTATGGTCACATCTCAACCTTTTATGAAACTACTCTCCTCCCATGATTATTCTATAGTCCCATATGAGAATCTAGTTTTTACTATCTCGTATGGGTATATGCCCACATCATACTAGCAGATTAGGGGATCTCTCTTTCTAGATCCCACAAAGGTACACTCATCCTTCATTCATCTCAGGGGATCTCTCTTTCCAGATTCTACAAAGGTACACTCATCCTTCATTCATCTCGAGGGATCTAGTTTTCCACATCCCACACCGGTACCCTTGTATGTCATGCAGTCTAGGGGATCTAGCTTTCTACATCCCATACAGGAACCCTCAGACTTCATGCAAACTGGGGGATCTAGCATTCCATATCATCATCATCCAACACACTTACCCTCACACATACCATCATCATCCATGTATCTTGTGGTATCATGCATCCCACACCCCTCACACATACCCTCATCATCTATACATCCTTGGGGATCCCGCACCCCACCTACCACACATATACTCTCATCATCCATATATCCTAGGAGATCCAACACCCTATCTACCACACATATACATGCGCATGAGGAGCATGATGATCTTATTTTTTACGATTATGAAGGGCAGCATGACCCTATTTTGGATGATATGAGGAGCAGGATAATTCCGCTGGAAATCCTTCTGAGTATGGGGTGATTAATGAAAGATATATTATTGAGCCCTTGGGAAGATCTTAAGTTTCTAATTTTTAAATTTTTATTTAAGTATACATGTTGCATTTTTAGATTTAATACTTATTCAAATTGTTGTTGTTTAGTTTCACGCCATGTCGACCTATTGCCAAATGTATAAATTATGTTAGTAAACTAATGTATACAAAAACTTTGATGATATTTGGAGAATTTTTTCTTAGATTATAAATATGTTTGGTTTGACAAATTTAAGGTATAATGAATATATTTTAACTTATTATTATTTTAATTACTTTTTTTTAATAATTATCTAACAATTTATTTAAATATCATACAACATTGTAGGAAAAGTGTACCTGGAAAATAATGGATGAATATAGGATTGAAAATAAATTAGGGGAAAAATATCAGTTTGACTTTTTGACATGTTTAGGTGTGCTAAATTTGGTTAGGAACAACAAAATATTCGTCATAACTGGATAGAAAAGAAGTATTTGAAGAACTTATTGTCTATTTGGATCCAGATTGTTTTAGATATAAAATCTAAAAATGCAAAGAAATTAAGAGCATTTGAAACGAGGGTTGCCTTAATTCAGTAGGAAATATTAGTATCAACGAACATGTTCGATGGAAGGTAAGTGTAATTAACTACTTTTCTAAATTATACTTTGATTTATTATATGTTTTTAATTAAAGTTAATTATGTTAATTAGGATAAGGATAATGGGAGACCCCACAAATTAATGAATTGTTTGTGAAGATTCGTACAAAAACAAAACAAGAGAGCTTATTGACGACTGTTCCAGAAGAACTTAAGTAAGTTGTTTATATTTTATTATTTTATTAATTTAATTTTTATATATAACTAAATTTTTTGAACTATATTTAATTTTATGATAAATTTGTGATCTGATTTTCATGTGGTAACTGAGTTGTCGCATGCGCTTCTACCGCATGTTTTCTCACGTTGCTAATTTATGGTTTGTGACGAGATGTTATTGTTTGTATAAATTTAAGTATTACTTTATTACACTAAAATTAAAATTAACTATTTTTAATAGCTTTGGAAATTGTTTTTCATATATTTATGAATTTATAAGAAATTATAACTAATTATTCAATAATTATAAATAAAATTTAGGTTTAATTACAGTTTTGATCCGCCAACTTTGCTCCGCATATTTTATATTCAAAAAAATTTAATTCACTTCTCACGTTTTTTTTTTAGAAAATCGATGAAATTTCATTTTTAACTTATATTTTTATCTATAAAATTTAATAATATATTTATATATGATGATTTGTCATGTTTCAAAAGTAATTTGTCATTTAAAAATGAAAACGTCGTTAATTTTAAGTGTAAAAGTATAAGAAAGACACCAAAAATGTTTAAATTTAAAATAGAAAAATAAAAAATATTTAAATTTAAAATAGGAAGAATAATTTTGTGAATAAGATAAAATAGAAATATTGAAACTCTAACTAATCCAAAATTTTAATAATTACAAATTCCACATGCATGTGACTTTAGCAAATACTGTCATATTCGAGTATATTGTTTTTGACTTAATTCTTAACTCTGAATAGAAACCTTTAATAGATAAATTCTTTGTTATCTATGAATTTAAGTTGTTGGATACAAATACTTTTAATATAAATCGTGTTAAAATTTTAATTTATTTTGAAATATAAATAAATAAAGAAAATGATGTAACATTAAATCATAGTGTTTAATTTGTTGAAGGTATTAGTATCCAATTAAACTGAAGGGTATCAAATTGTTCACTTTAAATTTTTTTATAAAAAAAACCACTTTAATTATCAAATAGCATATTATAAGAAAAATGTTATTTTAAATCTTGATCGTTATTATAAACAAAAGTGAATAATTTTAAAATTGAATAATGTTTGTGTTACTATAGTGTTTTTAATTTAATTTAAAAATATTTAATATTAGTAGTTGATCTATCAAATATAATCAAAAGTATTACAGTAAATTTTATTTTAATGCTATATGAAATTTAAAAACTTTATTATATTTAACTAACTTTTGTAATTTATTTAAAAATAATTATTTTTGTTTATAGAAAATGCTCATTTGGATAAAAAAACATATATTATATGGAAGTTTCGGAGATATATAAAGGACAAATATATGTCAATAAATAATAGAAACAATGACTAGAAGTCAACTTGAGTATCCCAACTAACAGGATTGCTATGTTGACACAATTTTCTACACCCTACACCCAATTCACTGTTCACAAATATTTGACCAAATTCTTCAGAACATGATTAATAGTATGTATTTTATTGGTTAATGAAGTAGTAAAAGTGGTTAATAAATTATAGGTAAAATAATTGGTTAATGATGTAGATTTTTGTGGGTAATGCAACTGTGAAGTTGGTTAATGCGCAATCTTATATTTATGTTATAAAATAAATTTTAAAAATAAATATATTTTTTTTAAAAATTAATATTTTAAAAAATATATATTATTTTAATAAAAAAACACTGTTCACCGTATAAATACAGTGAACAGTGCATAAATACGGTGAACAGTGCATATATGCAAGTATTTGATGTAAAAATAATGTAAGAATAGCATTTTTGTCCCAACTAAATCTAAATTCATGCAGTAAATAATAGAGCATTCAATAAATCAATCAAATGTTAGAGAGAATAAGTAAGAAGAATTCAAAATAGACAGGTCTTTTACGTGTCCCTCAATTAATTCATTTTACAGTCATAATTGACTGATACTGAAATTTAGTTGAAGTCAGTTTCTATATGGTCCCCCACTGCTTTTAGCACGCAGTATCCCGTTTTCAATTACTTTTTGTTTTCTGTGGATTTTTAACTAATATATCTTCAAGTCTTACTATTAACATCTTGAATTTTTTTTATATAGATTAAAAACATTATTAATACATTTAGTGCAACATTTTGTATTAAAAATTACATAACCTTGTTTTTAGTTACATGTTTCTATCATTAAAATTAAGACATTCTAACCAAAAGACATTCTTCATAATGGATCCTGACAGAATGTGTAAAAGTCACAGTTGGGATAAGAATTTTTTCCCGTAAACTCCCATTTTCAATCCAAGCTTTTACTATCCCACACCAGATCAGATAAATTAGAAACAACACCAGAGAAAATGATATTATTCCTCAAGTTCCAAATCGACCAAATGACCACCGCATAAAGGATTCCCTCGTTCACCTTCTTAACCTTTACCTTTTTCTCACTATAATCCTAAGCGATATAGTTTTTCAAAACCGAATCTTCTGTAACAATACCAAAACTTGAAGGGAGGAAAAACACTTAGAATGGTGGGGGGAGGGTGGTTGAATAAGGGTTTTTAAAACAAATAAGGCAATAAAAATAACATGTATTTTTATACTAGTTCGTTTGAACTCAAACTACTCCAGCCCACCCGACCAAGGTGATTTCGCCTCTCTCAAACGAGGATTTAATCCAATAAAAACTTATTACAATGTTATCACTAAGACAAACTTGTCTTAGTCTTCTCAAGAATACTGACCACAACTTGGTCTCTCAAGAAACTATTACAAAGTAATAATAAAATGTGTTTAAGTGCTTCTAGAATAAGCTATTTCACAACAGTGATTTTACACAAATTAAAGAACAATGAAACTTTCTATTTTCTTTTCAGCAAAAGTTGTATGTACGTTGTAGAACGATGCTTTCACTTTTTGGAATAATGTGTTGCGTTGTAGTCAAATGAATTGTTGTTGAAGACTTGTTTAAATACTTTATATTTCCCAAATAGCGTGCACAACTTTTTGTCTTCTTTGACTGTTCCTTTCAAGAAGAGGAATGTTCAGAGATATCCTTTTTGTCCTTTTTGTTCTGACATCCTGAACCATACACAAAAGAGGAATAATGTCGTTGGATGTAGGAATAGTGTCGTTGGAATAGGCAACGAGTCTTTCTTGAACAACATCTTTTGAATTGAACGAATATGAAAATAATTCCTGCATCAGATCATCTGATGATGTTCCATTTTCTTCTGCATCAGATCCTCTGATGATGTTCCATCTTCTTCTTATCAGAGTAACTCACTTTCAGAGTTCTGCAGCTTAATGCTAGCGTGATTGTTTGAACAAATTGTTCATCTAGAGGAACACTTCAGATCAGAGCAAATCTTCTCTCTTATGTGTTATCCAAATGTATGAGTCTGGTTACTAACGTTTTAGAGCCTTACTTGATTTGATTCTCAGAGCCTCTGCAATTGCAACGTTGAGTTTAGTACGCTCAGAATTTTTGAATCTTCGCTTAGAGCCTTCTGCAGCTTCGCTCAGAGTCTTCTGTAGCTTCGCTTTTTACTCTACGCTCAGAGCCTTCTGCAGCTTCGCTCAGAGTCTTCTATAGCTTAATGTTCAGAGGAATATTTATTCTGAAACGAAAAATACTTGAACAAAAATAGAGTATATATTTTCTCCATACAAAATTTCATTATTGTTATCATCAAAACATTGAAATATATTAAGAACCAATCTGTGTTCTAACAATCTCCCCCTTTTTAATGATGACAAAAATTATACAAAATTTTGTTCAAAAATAAAATATATATCTCCCCCTGAGAATACGATTCTCCCCCTGAAATGAATACTGCTAGAAAATTTAAAACTTCTCTTTCAGCACTTGTATTCTTTCCAGAGTCAGAGCAAGTTTGTGGATTATCTCAGACCTTGTTCAGAGTTACTTCTATAAATATTGTCAGATGAGTAACTTTAGCTCTGAAACACTGAATTCATGATTAGTTAAATTTTAACATGTGTGAGTTTTCATTCAGTATCTGTTTATGTGAACGAATCAAAATTTCCATTTCTCCCCTTTTTTGTCATATCAAAAAGTGATTTTCATTTTCTCCCCTTTTGATTTTAGAAAATCATTTAAGACAAAAAAAATTTCAGAGGAAGAAAAAATAGAAAAAAATATAAAATATAATCAGATGTAAGAAAAATAGTCACAGATTTATTTAGAAGCTCAGAAAAGAATTAAAACAGGCAAAATCACAGATAAGCACAAACTAACAAACAATTAAGATAAATGATATGCTAAAAGTTTAAGAAGCTCTGTCATCTCAGAAGTTGAAGCTTCTTGTTTGGCCATCCATGTCTTGATTTCAGTAGTGGATTCATCCTGTTTGACCATCCACTTCTGAATCTCTGCCGTAGTCTTCTCTTGCTTGATCATCCAAGATTTTATCTCATTGTTAGTAGCCTCTTGCTAAGCAAATTTGTTTTGCATATCTTCATTTTCTTTCCTTAAATCTGTTGAATTCTTAACAGCCAATGAAGAAGATGCAATCCCTAATTCCAGAGCAGAGGGCTGATCAGAGGCAGGAATCTCTTCAACAACAGGAGCCTCTGAGATAACTTCTTCAGCATGATGATCTTCACTAATAGGAGTTCTGCTGACACTAAGTTGAGAAAGTTTCAAGGCTTCAGAAACTCTTTTTTGTGCATCTGCAGAGCAAGCATCCTGAAGATTCATAGTCATAGAAGAGAATCTCTTTCTGAAAGCAGTCTAGATTTCTTCAGAATCATGAGGATTCGTGCTAGTGAGGCACTTCTTGTTAGATGCCCAATTGTGCTTATTTGAGCTATCAAATGTGGGCATCTTTCGCTCCTTTTTGTCAAGTTTGTGTGCAAAACCGCCTTGCTTTTGTTGATGTGCAAAATCATGTGAAATGCTCTTGGTCCTTTTAATTTGTGTGCTATTGTGCAGTATTTAAGCATGAAAGAGTAGAATTTGAAGACACAAGAAAGATCACAAAGGAATCAACAAAGAACAAGAGCAAAAGCATGTTCGTTAGGCGAACATCTGGCGAGTGTTGCAGCAAGCGGTTCGCTAGGCGAGCTCGTAGCGAGCTGCTAGCGAACACTCTCAGACTTGGGCAGAATCAAATTGGCATCATTCGCTGACAGCGAGGAAGGTGGCGAAGAACTCGTTAGGCGGCGAAGAAGGCATCATTCGCTGACAGATTACCAACATTAGGTCTGGGTTTTGGCTTAAGGTAGGCCTCGAAGAAGGCATCAACGAGTGAAGGTTTAACAGATGATGAAGTTTTATTTGGAGAATGAGAGGAAATGGAAGTGGGAGAAGAAATTTCAAGAGGATGGTTTGGGGAGTTATGTGGAGGGGATGTAGCATCTGATTGATCAGAGGAGGAGTCAGAGGAGTCAGATGAGTCAGATGAATCAGATGGAATTGGGTGAATGGTTAGGAGAGGTGTGGCATGAAAAATTTCAAGTTCATAGGGGTTAGAAACAACTGGTTGGTTTGTAGAGGGAACTTCAGCAGAATTGGTTTGCTGAGGGATGTTGAATAAGGGTGTGGATGGTATAGAGGTGGTGTGTTTAGAGGTGGCTTCTTGGTTATGTTGAAAGGTGGTGTGAGGGTTGGAAGTTTATGGTTGGGAGAGAGGAGAAGCAGTAGAGACATGAACATGCTCAGAGGAATGTGAATGGTGCTCAAAGGTGATGATAGGTTCAGAAGAGAGAATAGGTTCAGATGTGATCAAAGGTTCAGAAGGGATAATATGTTCAGAAGGAATAAAAGGTTCAGATGATGAGATGTTAAGATGTTCAGAGGAGAGAGGGGGTTGAGATGTTGGTTCTTCTGTTACAGTTTCCAAAACAGGAAATAAAGCAGCAGAGTGATTACCTGATTGCTTGGAACGCTTTGATGACTTCTTGGAAGAGTCTTCTTCAGAAGCCTTCCTCTTAGAACTCTTAGACTGTGTCTCTGAGGGAACTTCTTCAGAGACTTTTCTCTTCTTGCTTTTCTTCCTCATAATCATCTCTGGAGCAGGCTGAGAAGCACGTATCAGCAGATCAGCAGGAATAGGAGTGCCATCTGCCATACAAGAAGCAATATAAGCTAAGAGAGCTTCCTTTGGCTCCTCTGCAATGAAGAGTGGAAAATCTTCTACTGGTACCCTCCTTCTGCGCACTTCATCAGAGTCAATCTGAACTGGATCAGATTGAAGTTTTTCTACCAGCTTCATTCTCTGAAGACTCTTGCCATCCAGAGGCTTCCTAAGAATAGGAACTAGTTCATCTATCTGTCCAGCATCTTTCAGATAAGATACCTAACCATTTTCAGTTAGGATGTCAGAAATTAACCTTCTCATAGGAATCCAATCTCTGATCTTCTGGTGTTTGGTGCGAATGATTTCTCTGGACATCTTGACATGACTCCACAGATGAACAAACAATAGATGTAGAAGATCCACCTTGATATTCTTCCCAAGGCAATACATAATATACAGCTGATCTGTATTGATGTAATCTGGAGAATTTGAAACCTTACGATGATGAATACAACCCAGAAATATCTTAGCCCATATCTTGTAATGGGTCTTCAGATCCTTGATTTTGTTGTATGGAAGCCCAGAGGTAAACACGTCGTTGTACACTTCATTCAGCATCGCACGTCCCACTGATGTATTCACAATACCCTCTTCTTCATAGCCAACAAGTTTGCGAATCAATTCCTCAGTGATGATGATAGTTTTACCCAAAACGGATGAAGAAATAAATTTAGGGTAAACTTGGGCATGAATCCAGAATTCCTTTACCAGTTGGGGAAAAGCTAGACCAACCAACCGATCAAAGTACTTTACCCATCCTTGAAAGTTAACTGTTGAACGAAGATCAAACCCATTTTTTGCCATGCAATCAAAATCAACCATAAATTCACAGAGAACCTCCATTTTGTTCACTGGTGTGAGAAGCGTGCGTTCTGGTTCTTTGTAAGCTTCATTACCCATTTGTGATATAGATGACCCAACCATTGTAGAAACCAAGCGTTGACGAGATGAAGATGAAGTAGCCATTGAAGAAGAACTTTTGAGATAACTAGGGGTTCTTTTAATTTTAGGTTTGAAGATTAAGCAACGAAGAAGGGCAAAATGCATAAGGTGTGTGGGATAATGAAAGTGTGAAATGTGTTACAGCGTGAAATATATATTAGGGCACAAAGAGAAATATAAATCAAATAAAAAAAATAATGATTTAACGCATTAAATAAGATTTGACAAAGTGGGGGAAAAAGAGAATTTTAATGATTCAAACAGTACTTGAAACGGCGCCTCAACTTTGTGTACACTCAACCGTCTCCAAAATATCAGATAAGAAGTGACACGTGTTTGATGTGTTGTGCCTCTGAAGATCTTTTAGGAAATGAATCGTTAACTAACGCTCAGATCCTCTGAAGCTTGTTAACTCATATTTTCACAAAAAATAAAGTAACTAAAACAAATTTCATATGCAATACTTCAAAGTATAGACTTTAAACACTTTTCATCTGAATAAATTTAATTTTGAATAAATATTTTATTCTGGACAAAAGTCCATACAAATATTTTTCAGAATAAATTTAAATCTATCTTCAGAGAGGAGTTTTGTAAAGATATCAGCCCATTGATGGTCTGTATCAACAAAGTTTAGACTTGATATTCCTTTCTGAATATAGTCTCTGATGAAGTGGTGTTTAATCTCTATATGTTTTGCCTTTGAATGTAAAATAGGATTTTTAGAAAGACAAATAGCAGAAGTATTATAACAGAAGATAGGAATATTAATCTCATGTATTTGGTAGTCCTCCAGCCGATTCTTCATCCAGAGCATCTGGGTACTACAACCAGCAGCAACAATATATTCTGCCTCTGTAGTTGAGAGTGATATAGTGGGTTGCTTCTTGTTGTACCACGAGATCAGATTACCTCCCAAAAACTGACAGCTTCCAGAGGTGCTTTTGCGTGCAACTCTATCTCCAGCAAAATCAGCATCACAGAAGCCTACTAATTTATATTCATCAGATCTTCTATAACACAGACCCATGTTAGTTGTACCTTTTAGATACCTCAGAATTCTCTTAACAGCAGTTAAGTGAGATTCTCTAGAATCTTATTGGAATCTAGCACATAAACATACACTGAAGAGAATGTCAGGCCTAGAAACAGTCAAATACAGAAGAGAGCCAATCATACCTCTGTACAACTTCTGATGTACCTTTTTACTTACCTCTTCTTTTCCCAAAGTACAAGTTGGATGCATGGGAGTCTTAGCTGGCTTACTTTCTGTCAGATTAAACTTCTTCAAAAGCTCCTTCACATACTTCGTCTGATGTATGTAGGTGCCTTCTAGAGTCTGATTAATTTGAATGCCCAGAAAGAATCTTAGCTCTCCCATCATGCTCATTTCAAACTTTGCCTGCATAGACTTAGCAAACTCCTTTCCAAGTGAAATATTTGTGGTTCCAAAAATAATATCATCAACATAAATCTGACAGATTAAGATATCTTTCTTAATTGATTTATGAAAAAGAGTGGTATCAACCTTTCCTCTGATAAAATTATTTTCCAGAAGAAAATTACTCAGCCTTTAATACCAAGCTCTGGGAGCTTGTTTTAGGCCATAGAGTGATTTCTTTAATTTAAAAACGTGTTCTGGAAATCTTTCATTTTCAAATCCAGGAGGTTGATGAAATTATACTTCTTCTTCTACTAAGCCATTTAAGAAAGCACTTTTAACATCCATCTGATACATAGTGATGTTATTCTGTGGAGCAAAAGAAATTAGCAAGCGTATGGATTCTAACCTTGCCACAGGAGTATACGTCTCTGTGTAGTCAATACCTTCTTGCTGACTGTAGCCTTGAGCAACAAGTCTAGCTTTATTTCTGATGACTTCTCCTTGCTCATTTAACTTATTTCTGTAGACCCATTTTGTTCCAATAATGTTGAACCCTCTTGGTCTTGGAACCAGATCCCAAACATCATTTCTTGTGAATTGATTCAGCTCCTCTTGCATAACAAATATCCAATTGTTGTCTTGCAGAGCTTCATCCACAGAGGTATGTTCAATAATTTACACCAGACCAAACAATGACGTCCCAGAGTATTTGAGGAAGGATTTTGGTCTTATGGGGTCATCCTTCTTTCAAATAATCATCTCCTCTGGATGAGAAGATTTGATTCTAGAGGATCCTTTCAAAGTTGGTTCTTCAGAAATTGTTAAGTTGTCCAGATGAGCAGCTATTTATTGCTTCTACCCAAAAATGTTTAGCCATATTTGTCTCATTGATCATGGTTCTGGCCATTTCTTGCAATGTTCTATTCGTTCGTTCTACAACTCCATAATGTTGAGGAGTTCTAGGACAAGAGAAATCATGTGCAATGCCATTTTCTTTAAAATATTTTTCAAAAGATTTATTTTCAAATTCACCACCATGATCACTTCTGACTTTGACAATATTGAATTTCTTTTCATTTTGAACTTGATTGCAGAAATCAAAGAATACAGAGTGAGACTCATCCTTGTGCTTTAGGAATTTTACCCATGTCCATCTGCTGTAGTCATCAACAATGACAAGCTCATACTTCTTGCCTCTGATGGATGCAGTTTCCACTGGTCCAAACAGATCAATGTGCAGAAGCTCTAATGGTCTAGAAGTAGAAACAAAACTCTTTGATTTGAAGGTGGATTTAGAAAATTTTCCTTTCTGACATGCTTCACAAAGAGCATTTGAGTTGAACTTCAACTTAGAAAGTCCTCTGATCAGATTGAGCTCGTTAATCTGAGATATACGTCTCATGCTAACATGTCCTAATCTTTTATGCCAGACCCGTTGCTCATCATTAACTGACATAAGACATTTAACATTTTGATTTTTCAATTCTAAAAGTTTTATTTTATAAATGTTGTTCTTTCTTTTACCATTAAAGAGGAATTATCCATCTTTCTGACTAACAACTTCGTAACATTTTTGATTAAAGATAATATCATAACCATTGTCACTTAATTGACTTATGGACAATAAGTTATGAGTTAATCCTTCTACAAGCAGAACATTTGAGATAGAAGGGAGGTTACCATTACCAACTGTTCCAGAGCCAATGATCTTGCCCTTTTGGTTTCCTCCAAACTTCACGTCTCCACCAGATCTAAGTTCCAGACTTTGGAACATAGACCTTCTTCCCGTCATGTGTCGTGAGTATCCAGAGTCCAGATACCAGGACTGATGTCTCAACCTTACTGCTAAGGACATCTGCAACATAAATTATTTTATCCTTAGGTACCCATATCTTTTTGGGTCCTCTGGAGTTAGTTGTTTTGAAGTTCTGCCTGAACTTCTGTCCATTAAAAGCAGTTGTGTTCTGACGCAGCTTAGGTTTCAAACTTGTGGTGTTCTGATCTGAACGTGTGTACTTTAAGTCATGTGGGTGACCAAATTTAAAATGAGAATACAAAGGAGTATAATTGATAATTAACTTATCAACAGGTTTTGGATTTGATTCCTTCCCAGAAGATGATTCATATCCAATCCCTTTTCTGTTGTTCCTGCTCACACCATAGATCATAGAAGCCATTTTGCTTCTGTCCATGCTTCTGGACAGGAACCTTTGAAAACTATGGTCATACTCTTTTAAAATATTTTTAGAGCTTGACGTAGTATCTGTTTCAGTTTTTGTTGAGCTTTTTCCAATTCAATTTTAATTTGAAAATTATTTTCTTTCAGCTCAGCAAATTTTTGATTTCAGCTGACCATTCTCAAATGCAAGACTGCTTTGCAGCTTCTTGAATTTAAGTCTGATCTTACTATATTTTCACACATATCAGATAAGCTTTCAATTAACTCATCTCTGGTGAGATCAGCAAATACCTCTTTTGAATCTGATTCTGATCCAGATTCAGATGATTCTTCATGCTCCTCTATGTCAACCATTAGTGCAACGTTTGGACATTCGTCTTCAGACTCTGACGAGGCTTCAGAAGAATTTGAGTCATCCCAAGTAGCCATCAGAACATTCTTTTTCTTCTCAAACTTCTTCTTGGGTTTATCCTTCTGAAGTTTGGGACAATCATTCTTGTAGTGTCCTGGCTCTTTGCATTCATAGCATACTACTTCCTTTTTGCTAGATCTTCTGTGACCAGAGGATTCTCCACGGTGTTCTGGTTTTTTAACTTTTCTGAACTTCTTTTGCTTGTGCTTCCAGAGTTGATTTATTCTTCTGGATAGTAAAGATAGTTCGTCTTCATCTGATGAAGAATCTCCAGAGCTTTCTTCTAATACCTGAAAAGCTTTAGTTTCATATTTTTTGTTAGATTTTAAAGCTATGGACTTACCTTTCTTCTGAGGCTCATCTTCTTCAAGCTCTATCTCATAGCTTCTTAAAGAACTGATGAGTTCCTCCAGAGTAATTCTGTTCAGATCTTTTGAGAGCTTTAACGCTGTGACCATAGGTCTCCACCTCTTTGGTGAACTTCTGACTATCTTCTTTACATGATCAGAAGTGGAGTAGTCTTTGTCAAGAACCTTTAATCCAGCAATCAGAATCTGGAATCTAGAAAACATGGTTTCCACAGATTCATCTTCCTCCATCTTGAAGGCTTCATACTTTTGAATTAGCGCTAGAGCCTTTATTTCTTTCACCTGCGTGTTTCCTTCATGCGTCATCTTCAAGGACTCAAACATATCATGCGTTGTATCTCTATTGGTGGTTTTCTCATATTCAGTATGAGATATAGCATTCAGCAGAATTGTCCTTGCCTTGTGGTGATTCCTGAAGTCTTTCTTTTGTTGATCAGTCATTGATTTTCTATCAATCTTTTTACCTTCACCATTAGTGGGGTGAGTGTATCCATCAATGACTATATCCCAGAGATCAGCATCATAGCCAAGAAAGAAGCTTCCAATTCTGTCCTTCCAGTAATCAAATTTTTCTCCATCAAACATAGGAGGCTTTGTGCTGATTCTGTCTTTCTCTTCATATTTGTTGTTCAACCCAGCGTTGTTTGAAGATTCAGCCATAATAAATCAAAGAGTTTTCCAAACGGATCTTTTATCTGTCACTGTTAAGTGATAGCACTCAGAACCAGGCTCTGATGCCAACTAAAGGTAGGAAAAACACTTAGAAAGGGGGGGGGGGGTTGAATAAGGGTTTTTTAAACAAATAAGGCAATAAAAATAACAGGTAATTTTATAATGGTTCGTTTGAACTCAAACTACTCCAGTCCACCAGGTCAAGGTGATTTCGCCTCTCTCAAACGAGGACTTAATCCAATAATCAAAAAATGATTACAGTGTTATCACTAAGACAAACTTGTCTTAGTCTTCTCAAGAATACTGGGCACAACTTTGTCTCTCAAAGAACTATTACAAAGTAATAATAGAATGTGTTTAAGTGCTTCTAGAATAACCTATTTCACAATAGTGATTTTACACAAATTAAAGAACAATGAAACTTTCTATTTTCTTTTCAACAAAAGTTGTATGTACGTTGTAGACTGATGCTTTCACTTTTTGGAATAATGTGTTGTGTTGTAGTCAAATGAATTGCTGTTGAAGACTTGTTTAAATACTTTACATTTCCCAAATAGCGTGCACAACTTTTTGTCTTCTTTGACTGTTCCTTTCCAGAAGAGGAATGTTCAGAGATATCCTTTTTGCCCTTTTTTTTTCTGACATCCTGTACCATACACAAAAGAGGAGTAGTGTCGTTGGATATAGGAATAATGTCGTTGGAATAGACAACGAGTCTTTCTTGAACAACATCTTTTGAATTGAACGAATATGGAAATAATTCCTGCATCAGATCATCTGATGATGTTGTATTTTCTTCTGCATCAGATCCTCTGATGATGTTCCATCTTCTTCTTATTAGAGTAACTCACTTTCAGAGTTCTGCAACTTAGTGCTAGCACGATTGTTTGAACAAACTGTTCATCTAGAGGAACACTTCAGATCAGAGCAGGTGTTCTCTCTTATGTGTTATCCAAATGTATAAGTCTGGTTACTAACGTTTCAGAGCCTTACTTGATTTGATTCTTAGAGCCGCTGCAGTTGCAACGTTGAGTATAGTACGCTAAGAGTTTTTTAATCTTCGCTTAGAGCCTTCTGCAGCTTCGCTCAGAGTCTTTTGTAGCTTAGCTTTTTACTCTATGCTCAGAGCCTTCTGCAGCTTCGCTCAGAGTCTTCTGTAGCTTCGCTTTTTATTCTATGCTCAGAGCCTTCTGCAACTTCACTCAGAGTCTTCCGTAGCTTAATGTTTAGAGGAATATTTATTCTGAAACGAAAAACACTTGAACAAAATTAGAGTATATATATTCTCTCCATACAAAATTTCATTATTGTTATCATCAAAACATTGAGATATATTAAGAATCAATCTGTGTTCTAACAAAACCTTCCCAAGCCACAATCCTATTCCACACTTGGACCACAACAAAGTAGTTAAAAAATAAGTGGTTTATATCTTCATCAACTAGGTGATAGAAAACACAAGAAAAATCCTGACGAGTATCAAGAATGTGTCTCCTAACTAGTTGGTTTTTGGTAGGAATCCTGCCAAGAAAGCATCTCCAAACAAAACCTCTAACTCTGAACGATATGCGAGTTTTCCAAACTTTCTGTAACACCCTATTTCTGTCCGAGTTTGATTCTTCTCTTTCTTCTGAAAAAACCTCTAGAGCACTGTATCCCAACTTTACCGTATAAACTGTAGCAGGGTCAGGATCCCATACTAAAATATCCTTCCCCCCATCATATAATATCCTAATGCCCTCCCACAAAGTCATCAACCCAACCAAGCTAGATTGAAAATGTGTGATACCTGTTAGGAAAGAATCGAAGACTTTGCACTGCCATTCCTCGTCCGACCACCTTCCCATATCACAAACAACTGCAGTTTTCCTATAGCATACCTTAAACAGGTCCAGAAAACACACTTTAAGGGGCCTATCTGTCACCCAATGCGCAAATAAAAAAGGTGTACTTTGACCATCTACAATATCGAAACTAACCTGATTTGAAAATGAAGGATTCTGGCCAAACATACCAAACACAAAATCGATTAAGTCTTTCCACCAGGACGATCCTATTTTCGTTTTACCGCAACTATTCCATTCAAGCACCGCCTAGCCTATATTCCCGTACCTAGCACGGCTAATTTCTAGCTACACTCCTTCCTTCTCAGACAAGATACGCCACTTCCACTTTTCAAGTAAAGCCAGATTAAATTCATACAAAATTTTGAAACCTAAACCTCCTTTGTCCATTGGCCTGCTCACATTACTCCAAGCAACACACACCACTTTGTTTATATCTTCTGAACCTCCCCATAAGAAAAGATTTTGAATACGCTCGATTTCTTTCCAAATGGTAACATGAGCTCTATAAAAAGACATGAAGAAGATAAAAAGGTTCCTAAGGCAAGACTTAATCAGAGAAATTTGGGCCCTTATAGAAAGCAATTTACTCTTCTATGATGCGAGAGAACTCTGAAATTTCCCAACCACTGGTTTCCACGTGCTCACTCGCCTCAGATTAGATCCAATAGGAAGCCCAAGAAATACAAAGGCTTTTGCTTCCACACGACAGGACAGAAAGCTAGCCGAAGCAAGGAGAAAATTAGAGTTCACATTCAATCCTATCACTCTACTCTTATTGAAATTAACTGTCAATCTAGAAACTAACTCGAGTCCTCTAAGAATTGCCTTGATCGCCCATAAATTCTTCCAGTTACCATCACCAATGATTAATTTATCGTCCGCGAATTGGATAATGTCAACAAAGTAGGATTCGTTGAAATATAAACACTTGAAATCAGCAATTTCAGTAGCCTTCCGCACCAAAGTCGTTAACCCTTCAACAGCTAAAACAAAGAGGAAGGGATAAAGAGAATCTCCCTGCCTCAATCCTCTTTTCACCAAAAAATCCTTGCTAGGGCTACCATTTACTAGAACCGACATATGACTTGAAAAGACAAGAGCTTCCATCCACTTAAGCCACAACGAACTAAATCTAGTAATCTTCAGCATATACCTAAGGAAATCCCAACTTACCGTATCATAAGCTTTCTCAAAATCAACCTTAAACAGAATGCACTCTTTTCCCTTGTAGAAAAATCCACGGCCTCATTAGCTATAAGAACCCCGTGCATAAGTTGTCTGCCCAAAACAAACGCAAATTTCTTACCAGAGATTAAGTTACCCAACACCCTATACGTAAGGATTCTAACAGAAGTAGGGTCCTCAAACCTAGTAGCCACCTCTACATTTGTCCCTCTTACAGATCCTGCTGATTCTTCGATGCTAGAGCACCTAGAAAATACTGTAGACCTTACCACAACAACTTTACCTACTTTTGCCACCTCAATTTCCGAATCAAAAGACAAAAATTACATATCTTCTTCTTTGCTCTTTCTATGATACGCTGACTTTTCCTATGCCCATTAGGAAAACCCTCATTGTTTTCTGCCAAATGACCATGAAAAGAAGGAATTTCACCCTCTTCGATGTCTGCACTATGGGAAATCCCATCATTCCTCTCAATAATGTCAGGCCAATCCGAAATCTTGTCCTCAACGTCAACTCCCCAGGGCCCGCCTTCATCGAAGCTTTCTTCCGACATTTATTAGTTTTTCGCCGCTTCAGTCACCGAGATCCTAAGAGGTGTGTGGGAGTCTTCTGTAATCTTGATCAAGGAAAGCTACCCATTAATCTTAACCTTCACAATCTCATTCAAAACGATCGCGCATCTAGTTCTGACTGAGATTCACGCAACGTCCATGAAATCCAGTTTCATTGTGTTTTCATCGGCACAAACAAAAGTACCCACCATCTTAGCAAGAATCATGAAGAATTTTGGATTTCAAACATGAAAAGGGATCCCAAAGTACCTCAACCAAGTTACTCTCTCCTTATCCACACCTGTTTCCTTCCATTCTCTGATTTCGGTGAACCACTGGCTCCACCATGATTTCCCTTCTCTTATGAGGTCAAGTATTTCACCTTCTTCCATCTCTTCAAGGAGGCACAAATTAGCTCCCAAAGGTGTAACTTTGATGGAGAAGTATCCTTCCATTTCGAAGGGGGCGTGACTGTTATACGAGTATCCCGGAGAAACGGCCAGGCCAACAAAAACTTTCTTGAATCTGGCAAGATCTTCCTCCGAAATTTGATACTCCACAAAGACTTCTCTATCTACCGACATAGCACCAGAAGAACTATATTTCTTTCCTACCACTTTAGAAAAAGTTCTATCTCCAACAAAGTTATCATCATGCCCCATCTTCCTCCTAGTACGACCACAAAAACTGCTTTTATTGAACTTACCCTTAGCTTCTCCACTACTATTAAACTCCCACCCCTTCAGACCTTCAGACGAGACCTATCAAACCTATGAATATTAGCGTAGATCTTCCTACTATCCAGAAACAGATTATCCAATACAATGACCAACTTTCTTAAGTCAGTGACATTTGTAAATCTGGAGAATCCAAATCTCTTGTTAAACTTGTTTTTTTTTTTTGTGGTATAACAAATCTCAGTTAGTTCCCCGTACTCCTCAAAAGCTTTAAACATATCTTTTGCCCCGAAACGATTAGGAAATTCAAAAAAAGTAGACGGACTCGCACTCATTAGAACTCCTACATTCCAGCCTTGATTTGGACTGGAAAACATCCCAGAAGGCCTTTTTCCACCTTTTTCCACCTTCCTCCTTGGTTGCTGCCACCCGTCTTTATCCCCCTTATTATACTGGTGATCTTTTCTTTGCTGCATTGCTAGATCAAGGACCTACGTGACTTAGCTTATGATCAAGCCTCATTTTCAATGAGAGGTATAATGCTGTCATCAATTTTTCTGTCCAAAGGGTAAAAGAATCTTTGCAAGAGATTCAATATAGTAGGTTAGTGTTAGTGAGTTATGTTAGAATTGTGGTCTCATTAATTAGTGTCACATTAGATTCATATTCTTTTTCTCTCTCCACTATCCCCACAACAACCATGAATGTTAAAAAGTTTGACAGTTAAATTGCAATTAAGATGAAAGCTCTAATTGTAATGTAAAACTTTAGAACTCTACTTCTTCATCCTCTTCCTCTCATGGCTAGGATAAATGGGTTTTGCACCCTTTCCTACACATCCTTGGAAGGGCAGCTGCTGCCAAAACTTGCCAAAACTGTGTTTGTCTCAAAACTTTGATTAAATTCTTTTTTGTGCCACAAAAATTACGAACTAAAAATCACCTTGTCAATAAATACTATTACAAAATTAAGGAAAAATTAAAAAAAACCTTCTTATTATTTTGTGAATGAAAAAAAAATCAATGCATGGTTTAGTCATTTTTTCAATTAAGTTTTTTAAACGTGTTTGAGATTGAAAATACATTTCTTAGTATAAATTCATTATTGTTTTTGATTTATTATAGTTTTAAATTTGATATTGACAATATTTTTTGTTAATATATTTTTTTTCTTCCAACAATCATGTTCTACAGATTTTTTTTTTTTAAAATTGGAGAAGACAAAATGAAAAAGAGATAGAACTTGTGTGTAGAATTGCATACTTGTTCCCATTTTTATTTTCAATTAATCTAAACTATTGGTTAAATCTAATGGATTATCTTTATTAATTCACCAATGAACAATTTAGTTACTACCTCACCTTAGATGCCACCAAATATAATATATAAGTTTTTATTTATAAAATGTAAGTGAGGTTTTGAGGGAGGTTTTGTCTCTAAAAGAACGTCACATCAATTATGCATGCTAGATGAATGGACTACCGTGACAACTTTGCAAGGGATATTATACTTGACAAAAAATTGACATGGCCTTTTTTCTGAATGATTTTTGCCCTTCAAATATTCATGCATTATGAGACCTTTTTGTGCGTTATTAATTAGTAGTTTTGTCTGTATCACTTTTTTTAGGATGGTACTAATTTTTTACATACCAAATATAAATCACTCATACAATTTATTCAGAATTTTACAATTTAAAATATTTATAACTGTAATTTCCTTGTGATGATAAAGACAATTCTACTATTAAATAGGAAAAACTCTATTGTTTGAGACAATGTCTGTATGGAGGTTTAGATATTATTGACCTCAAGATTTGGAATAAAATTACTATGATGAAACTGTTTTGGAATCTTAGTAGAAAAGCTAATAGTCTGTCGATTAAATGGATACATTCTTATTACCTAAAACATGAGTATTTGATGAACGTTAGCATCAAAAGCCACACCTCTTGGATTATAAAAACCATCTTCAAACAAATGGTTAATTTGGTTGAAATTCAACAGGTCTGGAATCTCATATTAAATAAAAATAAATTTAAGATGAATGATGTTTACAAGGTTATGTTTAGAGATACTCCAAAAGTAATGCGGAGGAATTTCTTCTGTTATAATATTGCTAGATCGAGGGCTCGGAAGACTATGTGACTTGCATGTCAGGGTAGGTTGGCTACGAAAAAACGCCTTATTTGTTTTGGTATGATTTCTGGTGATGATGTTGCTTGTGTACTCAAAAAGAGGAATCTATATTAATCATTTATTGTTTGGTTGTCTTGAAACGGTTTTTGTTTGGGCCAAGATCCTCGAATAGACTCAAGTTGCACATACTTCGCAAATTTAGGACAATTGAACTAAAATGGTTAAGTAAGAGTACCAAAGTTAAGGGATGGGGAGCTTTCATCCTGAAATTAGCTGCTATAGAGACTGTCTATGATGTGTTGAAATACTTTAATGATATTTATTATGGTAATGCTATAGTGTTGAAATACTTTAATGATATTTATTATAGTAATGCTATAGATAAGACAAAAATAGTTAATAACATAATATATATCGATTGTCTATAGGGGTTGGTACAACAGGAAACTTATGACACATATAGCTAAGTTGATGATATTTTAATTTCCACGTTACTTCTCTCTTGTCTTCTTCGAAGGTTGGATTCGTACGATTGCCTTGTACTCTTTTGATTTTTTTTGAATTAGTTCAATCCTTCTTTTGATTAAAAAAAATAAGGCAAATGGTGATGTTAACATTGACGTAAAATTGGACACAATTTCAAGATGAATATTTTATTGATTTTTAAATGTTATAATAATAATAATAATAATAATAATAATAATAATAGTAATAATAATAATAATAATAATTCATTTTCCTACTTATAAATATAAATTACTTTTTTTATTATAAAATATAAATGACTTTACTACTTATTCTAAATAATTATAAGTTAGAGCATTTGTAGATGATTTTATTACTAAGGCTATGTTTGATAAAATTAATTGATAGTTGATAGTTGTTAACTGATGACTGATAGTTGAGTTAATAATAAGTAGCTAATAAGTGATAGCTGATGACGGTTAACTAATAAGTTAATTTGAGTGTTAGATAAATTAGGTTACAATAGCAGATAAAAGAACATTCTTAATTAAGAAATTAATGGTTTGATTGTTTTATTATATTATATTATTAAATTATTTTTTATTTGATAAATTTAAATGTATTGATAAAAATATGCAATATACTTGTAATATATATGAAAAATTGAAGATAGTATCAAAATATATTACATTTATATTTAAATTTTATATGTAAATCTAACGAAATACATGAAACAATAGTATTTTAATTTTGAATTCAGTTATGTTAATCTAAAATAATAATAATAATAATAATAATAATAATAATAATAATAATAATAATAATAATAATAATAATAATAATATGTTTATTTTCTATTATTCTACAATAAAACTGCAATGATATTTTGAATTTTCTTCGTCTTGATTGATCTCTGTTATTCTCCTCAGACATTTTACTAACTTGAGAATTATCAATGATATTTCTAAATTTATTATGTAAATTTAATATTATTTAAAAACATTAAACATTGCATCATCTTTCATCTTGTGAGATGACACAAATATAATTATTTAATTCAAATATATATATATATATATATATATATATATATATATATATATATATATATATATATATATATATATATATATATATATATATATATATATATATATATATATATATATATATATATATATATATATATATATATATATATATATATATATATATATATATATATATATATATATATATAAGGTAACAGATTAAAAGAAAATAATAAATTTTTGTTAAATTAATAAAGACATAAATAAAAGAAAAAGTGTTACCAAATATAACATAGCAGATTAAAGAATAAGAATAGATTTGTGACATTTAGCAAACTAAGTTTTTTTTTAATATGAACTTAAAAGATAAGAATTAAAAATTAAAAACTCTTTTTTTGTGTTACCAAATAAATTCAAAATATAACAAGTCAAAAGGTAATGTCAACATTGTTGAAAATTCACCTCACACTCTATGAAGAATTCCCTTCAATATTGATCTCAAGATTGACGAACAAACCCACAATATGATAGTAATGGTGATAACAAGTAAAGAGTTATCAAGAACAGCAAAAAGAAGAAGAGTAACAAACAAACATCAAGAAAGAGAAGAATGAGAGAAGAAATATTTGGAAAAAATTGTGTTACCCACAAACTGTGGGATTTCTGATTACTATTGAACTTTCACTTGATAAACTCTGCAACTGTGAAATCTGTTTTATGTTGTATTGAATACAAAGCAAGGCACCCTATTTATAGTTTTAGGTTTACAAAAGCCCAAAACATAAAAGGACCAAAATATTCAAAATCAAATCTGCTTACACTATGAAATATATTTAACACACCACCTAATTCATTGTGTCTAAACTGTCTATATTCATCATGGCTCTTAGTCTTCTAAAGGATTCGACTTGCACTCCCTTTATCATAATATCTGCAATCTGATTCTCAGTTCTGCAGTGTTCCAACTTTATCTTCCCTTCTGCTACCTGCTCTCGAAGATAATGAAACTTCATTTTGATGTGCTTGCTTCGACCATGAGCTATTGGATTCTTCGCCAAGTTGATAGCTGACATGTTGTCTATCTTCATGGTAATTGCTCCATGATTCTTCCTTGTGATTTCTTCGACCAAGTTCACCATCCAAGTTGCTTGACATGCACAAAGAGAAACAGCTATATATTCTGCTTCGCATGATGACAATGCCACTACTGGTTCCTTTCTCGAATTCCAAGCAACTGGTGCACCACCTAACATAAACACATACCCAGCTGTGGATTTTCGATCCTCAACATCACTACACCAACTGGAGTCTGTGTATCCCACTAACTTGCATTCTTTTCCTTTATCAGTTATTGGAAACAAAATGCCATAGTCGAGAGTTCCTTTCAGATACCTCAGTATCCTCTTCGCTGCTGCTAGGTGTGATACCTTTGGCTTCTACATGAATCTACTTACCATACCAACACTGTATGCTAAGTCAGACCTTGTGTGACAAAGGTATCTAAGTGACCCAATAAGTCTTCTGTATTGGGTTGGGTCGACATCATCTTCATCTGAATCCTTCGACAGTTGCAATCTGGGCTCAGCTGGAGTCAAAGTTTGGTTGCAATCTTGCATCTCAAATCTCTTGAGTATTTCGCCTGCATATCTTCTTTGGTGCATCATCAAACCTCTACTTGTCTTGTTGAGTTCGATGCCAAGGAAATATGAGAGATTTTCCAAGTCTGACATTTCAAACTCCTTACTCAGGTCATGTTTGAAATCTTCAATCTCCTTCTTGCAACTCCCTGTTATCAACAAATCATCAACATAGAGACATAGTATAAGAAATTCTCCATTGCTTCTTCTTACATATACTCCATGCTCAGTTGTACACTTCACAGATTCCTTCTCCCTTAAGAAGCTGTCGAATTTCTTATTCCAAGCTCTTGGAGCTTGCTTAAGTCCATACAGGGCTTTATGAAGCCTGTACACCTTTCTTTCTTCGCCTTGTTTCACAAACCCAACTGGCTGTGCAACATAAACTTCTTCGTCTAATGGCCATTAAGGAATGTACACTTCACGTCCATCTGACATGTGTGCCAGTTGTTCATATTTGCTAGACCAACAACCAACCTGATTATTTTGATTCTAGCAACAGGTGTGAATACTTCATCGAAGTCGATTCCTTCCTTTTGAAGAAATCCTTTCGCCATAAGTCTCGTCTTGTGTCGAGTTACTTCTCCTTTAGGATTTACCTTCACCTTGTAATCCCACTTCACATCAATTGTCTTCTTGCCTTGCGGCAATTTGAAAAGTGACCAAGTATCGTTGACTTCGATGAACTCCAACTCTTCAGTCATTACTTTCACCCACTTCGAATCTTTCAATGCCTCAGCTGCATTGACTGGTTCGACATCTGCATCGAAAGCATAATGTACCAGCTCACCTTCCTCATCGACTACATCATCTGATGTAATTACACATTTTTGTAACCTTGCAGGCATGTGTCTTGTTCGTCGAGGTCTGCTTAAACCTGCTTCATCTGCAACTGGTTCCTGTCGAACTTCTATTTCGACTTTAGTGGCTGGTTCTTCACAAGAGATTCTCATTGAATCCTTCTTGTCATTCTCAGTCCAGTCCCATTCTTTAAGCTCATCTATGATCACGTCCCTGCTGATCACTACCTGTTTATTCACTAGGTCGAACAACTTGTAACCTTCTGTCGAATGATATCCTATCAAGATCATCTGATTCGACTTATCATCAAGCTTTCTTCTCAATTGATCTGGCACATATCTATGTGCTATAGATCCAAACACCTTTAAGTGACTAAGACTAGGCTTGACACCAGACCAACGTTCTTCTGGTGTGATTCCTTCAAGCTTCTTCGTCGGACATCTGTTCAATATATATGTTACTGTCGAAACTGCTTCTCCCCATAATTCTTTGGGTAGATGCTTTCCATTCAACATACTTCTCGCCATATTCATGATGGTTCTGTTCTTGAGTTTTGCAATCCCATTTTTTTGTGGAGTGTAGGGTGGCACCACCTCATGCACAATCCCTTCTTTTACACATAGTGTATCGAACTTTTTTGATACATACTCTCCACCACCATCAGTCCTCAGAATTTTCAGCTTTCGACCACTCTGTCTTTCGACCATGGACTTGAATCTGGAAAATACCTCAATCACATCACTTTTCTTCTTGATGAGGTAAGTCTACAACTTTCGACTGTAATCATCTATAAACGTGACAAAGTGTCTATTGCCACCAATCGAATCCACCTGGATTAGACCACATACATCCGAGTATATGACTTCAAGTATTGCCTTTGACTTCCTTCCTGCATCCTTGTTGAAGCTATTCTTGTGTTGTTTCGACTGAACACACTCCTCACAGACTTCACTTGGAATGTCGATTTCTGGTAATCCTGAAATCATATTTCTTCTCTTCAGTTCTCTAATGTCATTGAAGTTGAGATGACCTAGTCGAAAATGCCATAACCACTCATCTTTGTTGGCTGCAGTTGCTGGACACTTGTGCTCCATCACATTGAGTCCAATCTTGAAGGTCCTATTTTGAGACATTGGAGCCTTTAAGATTAATCTACCACCTGCATCGAGAACTCTCATCATCTTGTCTTTGACAACTACCTTGTAGTTCTTTTCGACAAGCTGCCCTATACTGAGCAAATTACTCTTCATGCCTGGTATGTACAACACATTGGAAATTGTTGACCTTTTGCCATCTTTCCTCATAATCAGAACATCACCAACACCTTTGGTTGCTAGAGTGTTGTCATTTGCAAACTTGACTGTGTTCTTCGATGAGGGCTTCATGTTGACAAACCAATATTTCCTTCCAGTCATGTGTGATGAGCATCCTGAGTCCAAGTACCACTGATCTTGGAATCTTTCTTCATCTTTTGTTGTGACCATTAGCAACGTTTCTTCTTCTTCATGTTTCGCCAGTTTTGCATCAGTCTCTTGATTTCTCTTCCTTTTTGGATAATCACTAACATAATGACCATACTTCTGGCAATTGAAACATTGAATGTGGCTTTTGTCTTTCTTTCAACCACCACCTCTTCCTTTACCTGCAGCACCACCTCTTTGGTTTCCTTGGTTTCAAGGTTTCTTCTTATTCGACTGGTTTCCTCCTTTGTTGTCATTCCAGCTACCTTTGCCTTTTCTTTCCTTTTCTGACTGCGCCTGCAAAGCCATATCTTTTGACTTTCCTGCAACTCTCTCAGCCATCCTCTGTTCATGAGACTCAAGAGTCCCTTGAAGCTCTTCCTTCGTTAACATTGACAGATCTTTCGACTCTTCTATGGCAACTACCACGTGGTCGAATTTTGGAGCCAACGATCTCAAAATCTTTGAGACAACTGCTTTTGTCGTCAGCGTTTCTCCATATACTTTGATTTGATTCACCAGCCTTGTAACTCTGGTAAAGAAATCTGTAATGCTTTCGTTGTCTTCCATCTGAAGCAACTCATTGGTTCTCTTGTGAGTTTGTAACCTCACCTCTTTCACCTTCTCTGCGCCTCCAAACGACTTTTCAAGAATCTCCCATGCTTCTTTTACTGAATCAACATCACTAACCTTTTCAAAGTTATTAGGACTAACACACTGATGAATTATAAAGAGTGCTTTATAATCCTTCTTCTTCAATTCTTTGTGCGCAGCCTTTTCCGCCTCCGTTGCATTCTCCCCAAGCGATGTTACTCCGTCCTTCACAAGATCCCAAAGATCTTGATAACATAAAATCACCTTAATCTGCTTGCACCAATTCTCATAATTATCTTTCTTGAGAATTGGCAGGGTCGTCGGAAAGTTGCCGTTCGGATAGTTAATCGCCATCATTATCTTCCTTCCCTGGATCGAAACCAGGCTCTGATACCAGATGTTGGAAATTCACCTCACACTCTATGAAGAATTCCCTTCAATCTTGATCTCAAGATTGATGAACAAACCCATAATATGATAGTAATAGTGATAACAAGTAAAGAGTTATCAAGAACAACAAAAAGAAGAAGAATAACAAACAAACAGCAAGAAAGAGAAGAATGAGAGAAGAAATATTTGGAAAAAATTATGTTACCCACAAACTGTGGGATTTCTGATTACTATTGAACTTTCACTTGCTAAACTCTACAACTGTGAAATCTGTTCTATGTTGTATTGAATACAAAGCAAGGCACCCTATTTATAGTTTTAGGTTTACAAAAGCCCAAAACATAAAAGGCTCAAAATATTCAAAACTAAATCTAATCTAAATCATATCAAATCAAATCTGTTTACACTATGAATTATATTTAACAAACATTAAAGTAAAATTGAACATAAATATGAAATGAATAGTTTATAAACTTTAAATACTATAATAATAATAATAATAATAATAATAATAATAATAATAATAATAATAATAATAATAATAATAATAATAATAATAATAATCATCATCATCATCATCATCATCATCATCATCATTATTATTATTATTATTATTATTATTATTATAAAGTTTTTTTTGGTGTTGCCTGAACTAAGGTTTGCTCCCCCAAATTTTAAGGTGGTTAAATGATATATCTATTAAGGAGTAAAACAAAGCTTGTCTGATCAAACTCTTGTGGAATTTGCGTGGTAAAAGTGAGAGTCTCTGTATTAAGTGAATGCATTGCTACAACATAAAGAATGCTAACATCTTGTCGGTTTCTATAAGGAATGCATGCTCGTGGATTCTTAAGGAAATTTTCAAGCAAAGATTCTTTATGCATGAGCAACCAATTTGGCAGCAACTGGCCGAAGATAAAAATTCAGAACAAAATATATCTACCACATCCTTAAAGAGACTCAACCAAATGTTCAATGGAGAAAGTTTATGTTTAACAATGCTGCTAGCCCAAGAGCTCTCTTTACTCTATGACTGGCCAATCACAATAGATTGACTACGAAGGATAAATTACATAGATTTAGCATTTTTGGCAATGAGTATTATTGTTTATGTGATCAACAAGAAACAATTCAACATTTATTTTTGGAGTGTTTTACCACTACGCGCATATTACATCATGTCCTAAATGGGTTGAATATTCATCGATCCTCTAAAGGTTGGTTAGAAGAGCTATCCGAAGGTGGAGAAACACACAAGAAGAGGGGGGTTGAATTGTGTGACGCAAGAATGCATGTCTATTTTTTTTTCTTTTGTATTCAGAAGAGAGATATGATTATGAATAGACATTCAGAACCAAATAATAATCGCAGCGGAACTAAAGCCAGACACAAAGAAAACAACACAAGAAATACAACAGATTTATACTGGTTCCTCTCCCAACTAAGAGTACTCCAGTCCCCTTGTTTAGCAATAGATTTTTACTATAATCAATGCTTGAATACACTTGCTTATGTAGTTAAACATAAGACTTTTACAACACTGACTTATAGTCTAAAACTTTTATGTTTAACCAGATCCTGATTAAAACTTTCTTTTGCTTAGAGCTTGTGCCTAAGATTTAACCTGCTCAATCAGCTCCTGATCGAGACTTGTCTTGCTTAGACCATATGCCTAAGATTTCACCTTACTTAGAGCTCGTGTCTAAGACTTTCTCTTTCTTAACCAGCTTCCGATTAAGACTTTCCTTTACTTAGAGCACATGCCCAAGACTTTTCCTTTGCTTAGAGCACATTTCTAAGACTTCTTTGATTAGACCTCCTGTCCAAGACTTTGCCTTTAGTTAGAGCACATGTCTAAGACTTCTTTTCCCAGACCTCCGGTCCAAGATACTATCGTTGTTTAGAGCATATGTCTAAGACTTCTTTGCTCGGACCTCCTATCCAACACTTTGTCGTTGCTTAGAACACATGTCTAAGACTTATTTGCTCAAACCTACTACCCAAGACTTTTCCGTTGCTTAAAGAACATGTCTAAGACTTCTTTGCTCATACCTCCTATCCAAGACTTTTCAGTTGCTTATGAATACATATTCAAAAGTAAGGAGAACAAGGTGTATCAGATTTAGAATCATAGACATCGAGTAATGATCCTAACAATGATCTTAAGTACTAAAGGATTTCCTAGTTATTCAGTATTTAGGAAACATTAAGGCTTATTAAATTTAACAACAGTAATAATGGATTGTGCATATACACAAGTGTTGTTCACTGTTGATCTTTGTTATTTCTTCAATCGGATAGAGGTGTAGAACACCTCTATCATCTTGTGTATACTAGTTGCTTCTTGTTTCTCTCTTGTTCATCCTTTTAGTATAACTTCTGACTTCTTAAATAAAAGATTTATGGGTAAGCTGAGTTTGAACTGATTGGACATAGTGGCACTCTTTCTTTAGTACGGATAATCATGAGTTTTGTCACAGATTCTAAATGCCTTATTAGAAGCTATTTTCGATTCTGAGAGTAGAATTAGTGAAGTGCTTCTTCAGATGCTGAGAAAATCAGCATCAGAATCCATTCCAAAAAATAGCTTGGCAATATGTTCTTCTTTACAACAGCCGTTCCTTCTTATCAGATTCTAAGTAAGATTCTTTAAGCATTATGACCTGCATACATGATCACACATTAAATAATAACATTGTTCTTTTAATACTGTTGTTATTATCAAAAGGTAAATGGAAAACATCAAGAGCAAATCTTGCTCTAACACTATTATAGATCATAACTAGTTGCAATGGTAAATGTAGCAATACTTTTCTCCTTAAAGCAACCTTCATTGAAATAGTTTATGAAAGTTTGCGCTTTATGAATACTAGATGTTTTAGAGACACTAATAGTAGTATAAACATATGAATAACATCATATACACTCTTGTTTATAGAACATGATCCAACTACAAAATTAGACTGTATATTGCACTCTCATGATGCCTTAACTTGTTGGTTTTGTTTTATTTGTGATTTGGAGGGCTAGAACATTTAATCGTCTTGTTTATATTGTTTTTGGATCTTAATTAATATAATTTTTTATTTCAAAAAATAAAATAATAATAATAATAATAATAATAATAATAATAATAATAATATCTTATTAGGAAATTTTATGTTTTTCTTGCAAATTAATATTCACTGTCATACTTCTATAGACAAGAATTTAGACAAGATAACGGTTGAATGTGATATGATATATATTAAAAGTAATTGAATGTTGGAATTAAATCTAAAACTTTGAGTAATTTTGAATCAATTTTGATTAATAAGATTTAATTAACTAATTGAATTCTTTTCTTGTTCTTCATTATGCAATCGAGTGAATCAATCACACATTGATTGCAAGATGATTATGCTACACAACAACATTAGAGAAAAAGAAAACAAAACTGAAATGGAAGAAAGGGAATTAAGAATTGAAAACAAAATAGAGGAAGAAGAAGAAATTTTATTAGAGTAACTCTCTGCTTTCAAATTTGCAATTTTATTCAAGTGAATCACATTATAGTAATAGGGGTTACTCCTTATTTATTGAATCCTGATTACTTTTCCACTAAGAAAGCCCATTATAATTCAACTTTTTTGTATTTGTCGAACAATCTATTTCGACACAAACAATTACAATTTAAGGTTGAAGAAACTCACTCAACAAACATTAAGATGTAAAAAATTTCAAAAACAAAACAAGATCGTTAATATTTAAGTGTTGATAGTCTCTTTTTATTATGTGAAAAATAATAAAAATTTAGATGTTACTCACACTCTTAAATTTCATTACACAAAATAAAAATATTTATGGTGTATTGATCTAAGAATTAAAACTCAAATATTATTTAGTAATGTTAAATATTGATTTGTGATGTGAATGACATGTGAACATTATTTTAACCTTTTATTTTTTTATTTTTGCTAACTAAAGTATTGTTGAGAAAAATTTAAAATAAATGTTATTTAATTTTGATAAATTTATTATAATTTATTTTTTTGATAAAATTAAAAATCAAACTAATTTATAAATTAAATTGGAATAAACAGCTGATATATGGTTCAATTTCTTGTGAAAGTATTTATTTATATTTATATATATTATTGTATTGTAAATCAATAATTTGAAAAATATATATAATTTGTGTAAATTTTTTTTAAATAATATTGAATTCCTCCATAATTTGTTTGAAGAATTTATTTCATCAATTGTTTTTTGTTTTTGTTTCTTGATTATGTTTATGACTTATACATGGCTTTTCATTAATAAGAAATAATATTATAACTTAGTAATAATGTCAATTAATCGACCAATTTTCTTAGACAAATCAGTAATACGGATATATAAACTTAAAAGGAGGCAAAGTACAAACAAAGATGATAAATATTTGATATATTACAAATGATAACACATTAATCACTTTCACTCGAAATAAAACTCATCACCACATATACAAAGATGATACATAACCACAACAGATTGATGACTATTTATACCTCTTTTATTTAACTCCAAACATTGTTCATTCATGAAACTTATTGATTTGAATGTGCATCATGTATCATGGTATCATCAGTTACCATTGTTGGAAGCAGCACCGTGTCCTCCATGTCCTCCATGTCCACCATTGTGGTAACCGCCACCATTATGATAACCACCACCACCACGATTGTAGCCTCCACGACCATATTTGGCATCATTTACTTCATTTGAAGTTTCAACAACCTCTGCAGTGTGTTTGCTATATATTATTGACATTTATTCTTGAAATTTGTTACTAATTAAGAATGTAATATATTTGGTTACCATTGTCGGAAGCACCATGTCCACCATGTCCTCCATGTCCACCATGGTAACCACCACCGCCATGGTAACCACCACCTCCATGGTAACTACCACCACCATGATTGTAGCCTGAACGACCATATTTGGCATCATTTACTTCTTTTGACTTTTCAACAACCTCTGCAACGTTGTAATTATATATGACACTATTTATAACTTAGTCATAATGTTTTTAAATGACTTCTAATTTCATTCCTTCATATATAATATGCTTTGAAAAAATTAATGTAAAACTAGCTCACCCTCAGATAAGTCCCTAGCTGACACTTGTGAGGAAATAAGAAGAACCATTGCCAATAGGCCAAGGATGAGGATTGCATTTTTGGAATCCATTGTACTCAGATTAATGCTTTGACACTTGTGAGAAAAATAGTAAGAAAGTGTTGTCTATTTATAATGGAAAGAAGTAGGAATCAACACGAAGCTTTACATGGTAGTTGGGATGGTAGCTGGTGTGTATTAATCAACCTTATCTTTAAAACTAGTAAAGATGGAAGGGTTTGAAATGAAGTAGTGCTGTTTTTTTCTACTTGTTTTTAGCAGAAAATGACACTTTTGAAAGAATAGCTACTTCACTGTATGGAGGAGAAACAGTTTATTTGAAACTTACACCACAAATGCATATCAAAATAAACAATTATGAAAAAGCTTGCATAAACATAAGATAAAATACATTTAGAATATTTTTATATATACTTTAAATCGTTTTATATGTTATTTTCGAGAAGTTATAAACATATATAAGCTCAAAAAATATATGAATAATGCTATAAATTGTTTTAATAAATTTTTCCAAACAGTATGATAAAACTTATGACATAACATATATTCAAATAAGGTAATCCAAATGTACTCATGAACCATAATGTTATTATATTGTGTAATTTTAAATATAAGTAAATTTTTGCAACTTTATCTTATTGAATTACGGGCCCTGCATTGTATCCGACATGCCATTTTATTAATATAAATTTGGCTTTTCAATAAACAAGTTCTTCTGAAGTGAAAGTTAAAGAGTACAACTTCATTTTTTTAATATAACTATTACACGAAACTAATCTTTTATTAAAAGAATATGAGCTATTTATTTTTTAAATAATCCACACACTATTTATAATATATTTTTTATAAAGAAATTTTTATCAATAAAGAGTTTTACATTAGAGAATGGAATAGAAGTTATTTAGGAAAGTTAGTTATGATAATTTAAATATCATATCTAATTTGTATCCATTTGTATGAAATTTATAAATATTAATGTCTTGAGCTTAATTCATGTAATGAGAAATATACATATAATAATAAGCAAAGTTTGCTCACTCTCATCTCTTTTCACCATGAAGGCACACCTTCCTATCTTGAGAGCTTTCTCATCAATTATGATATCATACATTTAAGGAGACTGATCCGCTATCAAAAACAGGTCAAAAATAATTATTAAAGGGTAATATAAAAAAGTGAGTTATTAAATGTCAAAAATGAATTATTAAAGGGTAAAATAATTTTAATATCTTAAGCGGATTCTATTTTATTTTTATTACAACATCAATTAAGCATGCAAAATTGATACTATATGATTTATGCCCTTG
This sequence comes from Lathyrus sativus, assembly GCA_963859935.3. NCBI lineage: Eukaryota > Viridiplantae > Streptophyta > Magnoliopsida > Fabales > Fabaceae > Lathyrus > Lathyrus sativus. Next base: position 481,674,564 of record OZ012736.1, on the reverse strand, counting down.
TTTTTCAAATTAAGCAAACATTTTAAGAAAGCGTGAATTCCGAATCAAAGTATCCGTGGAAACACGAACTAGCAGATCAGCTATTGGTTATTAGTTCTCCATAGATTTAGTAGTAGATCAACCCTTATCGCTAGTCGTTAAATACCATTTCAAACACTAATTTTAGTGACCAAATTCAGAGAGCGAATTCAAATATTGATATCCAAGACCGATTCAGAGACCAATTCTAGAAAATGAATTCAGATAGCACTTTTGTTATTGATTTGGAATTAATTTCTCTCTTTGTTGCAATCGAGTTTGCAATTGATTATGTATTATAAGTTTGGTCTCTATTCACTATGTCATAAAAGACCTTTACCAATGATTTTCTTGGTCGTTAGCAGCGCTTAAAAGCGTTGCCTAAAGTGCCGTTGCTGTAGGTAAATGCAACACTTTTTTAAAGACAAAAGCCATGCCTTAGGTCTTCTTTAGGCAGCGCTTCTGTTTAAAAGTGTTCTCTAATGTCACCTTTAGGCAGCGTTTTTTCATGAAAAGCGCTCTCTTTTCTCCCCTTTAGGCAGCACTTTTGAAAGCGCTTTCTAATGTATAGTTTCTTCAAATTTTAGACAGTGTTTTTTCATGAAAAACGCTCTCTTTTCTCCCCATTTTGGCAGTGCTTTTGAAAACACTTTCTAATGTATATTTTCTTCATATTTTAGGTCGGACTTTCTGTAAAAGCGCTGCCTTAGGTCGTCTTTAGGCAACACTTTTCTTAGAAAGCGATTTCTTTTCTACACGTCATTGGATGATTTTAAAAGCATTTTTTTAAGAAACGTTTTTTATATTATAAGCGTTGTCTATTGTGCATTTTTTAGGAAGCGTTTTTTTGTTAAAAGTGTTGACATAAGTCTTATTTTTTACTTATAAAATGGAAGCACAAATCATTAAATATAATATTTCAACATAAGCCTTTATAATATTTCAAAACAAGCCTTTATTTCAACAAATAGGCCTTATATACCATTATAATTCAACACATAAACCTGCTTATAACCATTATAATTTAACACAAGCCTTTATTTCAACACATAGGCCTTATATACCATTATAACTCAACACATAAACCTGCTTATAACCATTATAATTCAACACAAGCCTTTATTTCAACACATAGGTCTTATACCATTATAATTCAACACATAAACCTGCTTAATTAAACACAAGCCTCATAACCATTATAATTCAATACAAACCTCCATAATTCTAATAAAACATATCCACTTCCAAAACTTTTAACTTCTAAATATTCACTATACATAATTACAAATTCCATCAATCCTCACAAATCTTCTAGAAGTATATATACAACAACTTTCAAAACTATACAACAACTTCCAGAACTATTCCTATCCAGTAGTACAAAACATCATAACAACACAAATCTCTAAAGACCATAAACTTCACACAAAAGAAAGAAAGACAATATGCCTTATATACTTCTCATCTCAAGAATGTATTGACACAACAGGTCCATTAACAACAATATTTTGTTGAGTTTGAGTTTCATCAAATGCTTCTGTAAGATTTGCAGCAAGAATTTCAATCTCAAGGTAAACTTCTATTTGAGTTTCATTAGGTAGTGGTTGTTATTGTGATGCAGTTTGAGTTTGTTCTTGTCTTGTTGTAAATTGAATTTAAGTTATTATTGTCTTGAAAGTTTGAGTCTAACTTTGTTCTTGTCTTGATACAATTTGAGTTTGTCTTTGTCCTTGTCCTGTTGTAGTTTTCTTTGAATTTTTCTATACAAACAAATAAGAGTCAAATACTTGACATTATCAATGACATTAATAACATAGGCAAAGTTACAACAAGTTCAACACCTTTCGTTTTTTAGCTTAAGGTTCAATTACTTGACTTGTACAACTTCTTGCATTATGGTCATGTACACCAAAATTTTGTGCAACAATAACTAGTTTATGTTCTTACTTTATTAGGGTCCTCATACGGTTCCCTCCTCCTCACCAGACCAATTAGGAGTGAAATTCTCTGCATGTTCTACTTCCTTATTCCGCCAAAGTCTAAGTCTAGGCATTATCATATGATTCCATCTATCAACCCTTTCTCTTAGTTTCCATTTCTATTCATGAGATTGTTTCTTATCCATTCACACATGGTTAATATTGGTTAGAGATGAAAACCCATCTCTTTTCTTTACCAATGTCCTCCAAAAGCAAGGTAAGAAACCACCTCGATGACTCTTTTGTTTCAGTTTCACATACACCAAAAGCTATGGGATAGTATTGGTCATTTGGATGTCTACCAACTGTAATGAGAAGAATCCATTTGTACTTTTTATTAAGATGACAGCCATCAACACCAATGAATGGCCTAGAAGAGGTTATGAAACCCTTTTTAAGCCCATCTAGGAAAAAATAAAAGTTTTCAAACCTTGATTATATTGTTACCCTTACTCTAACTTTGTTGTTTTTCACATACTTTATCTACTCCCATTTAATACTGACCATTTAGTTATTGCTTCCTTAATTAAATTCTTCAAGTGATACACGCTTCAATCCCACTTTGAATTTGTAATTCTTGTCCAACTCCTGTATCTTAAACCTTGGATATTTTGGTTTCTTTTATCCATTAGAAGCCTCAGGGTCACTACTATCAAGCTCATTACTAGCAAAGTTGATGTCCATCTCATTAACCACACCACTAGATGACTTTACATTTTCAACACTAATTGGTACTTTATTTGGAGTATGCTTGTGCTTCCTCGCTGCAAATTTTATCCTATCTCTTTTGCCATTTTCTTCATCTTGATTTTCAATAACATCAAAACAATCATCCAACTCAAGAGCCCTCTCATCCTCACTATCATCAAATGATAAACCACCGACTTCAAAGTCACTATCCTCAGTGTCCTCACTATCTTCATTTATTTCAACTTATTCAACACCACCTACAATAGCTTCTTCAACTTGTTCAACACCATCAATATTACCTTCTTCAACACCACGAACATTACCTTTTTCAACTTGTTCAACACCACCAACATTACCTTCTTCAACCTATTCAACACCACCAACAATAACTTCTTCAACTTGTTCTACACCACCAACATTATCTATTTCAACATTCTCAACACCACCAAAGGCATTATCTATTTCATCTTGTTCAACATCATCTTCTTGAAAATCACCTACATCAGCTTCTTGTGCATTGCGTTTACCTTTATACTCAACATATATGTGCACTGTGCATTTCATTTTCATGACATATTGATATACCTTATAAGCAGTTATATCACTAGCCATTCTATTATACATATAAACATCACTGTTATTCCACCATAATCAATACTCAGAATGCCCAAGCTCAGTTAACTCTTTCACGATACTGTTAGCTCTCATTTTCGACGCCAGCAAAATCAAGAGTCATCTCAAGTAAAAAACAAGCGTGTTCAAGCATAAGAAAGCTTCGACCCAGTGTTTGGTAAAGCCTGAGTCGAAGATAGGTTGTGAAAACTTCTGAAAATTTGCTAAGTGTTGGATATTTCTTCGACCATGAAGGGGATGGAAGAAGTGCGCTGCAGTCACCATTAAGGCTGGAAGGAAAGTCCTGATATTTGAATTTCAAAAGAGCAGTTGGCGATGTGGGAACGGTTGAAGTCAAGAAAAGCGCCAAAAGACACGTTTGAAGCAACAACCGTCACTTAGTAGTTATTCTCTAGCATTATAAATAGGGGTTATTTCCATAGAATAAGGGTGTTCATTTGTCTTATACAAGTTACTCCAAATCACTCAAAGTACCCGCGTGTAGAGAAACGAGTTAGAGAGAATGTACGTGATGCAACACCATTTCTTTTCATCAATGCAATTTATGTACCTTTATCATTTTATCTTGCATGTTCTTCTTTAACCTTTACCTTTCATGTCCTTACTTGAAACTTTAATTTTCATCTGTACTTCATACTATTTAACTTTCTGCACTTTATCTTAACTTGCTAATTTCCTTCTGCGCTTTCCCTCAAACTTGTTATTTTCAAAGTCTTTTACATTCTTGCCTTTAGTTTTCAAAGTCTTTTACATTCTTTCTTTTGGTTTTCAAAGTCTTTTACATTCTTGCCTTTATTTTCAAAGTCTTTTACATTCTTGCCTTTATTTTCAAAGTCTTTAACATTCTTGCCTTTATTTTCAAAGTCTTTTACATCTTACCTTTTACTTTCGACGCTTTAAGAACTGCACTCTTTATTTTACAGTCTTGCTAATTTCCAAGTTGTTTTTGCTTTACAAAGTTTTACAGTCGAACGTGGAGTTCAATTTAGATTTTCTTTTAAACTTAGCACATGTCCTAGGATTTGTATGGTTGATCCTGCAAGTTACTCAATTTTATCCAAAATTGATAGACCAGAGGTTGTTTACCAAATTTCAAATAAACAAATATCTGTTGTTTACCCAATTCTACTGAATGCTCATTTCTCTGTATGTAATATACTAGACAATCCCTATCAAATCTACACCCGTAATGAAAAATCAAAGAGAACTCCATAAGATGCAAGCTTCAAGAAGACACAATGAAGCAATATTTGTACCTTCGTATTGAAATCAACTGCATGTGATTGTGTTACTTGGCCTTGAAATCAGCATTTCACCATCTTCGTCTTTCTCCCCCACACAGAAGTTTCAGTTCAGTTTATATTTTCTTTTATAAAACCCTAATTTACAGAGACTAAATGCAAAAGAAATTTTTTAAACACTATTGCATTTTTGGTGGAAATATAATGAATATTCCCGTATGTATGCTATTAAATAAAAAACACACATAACACAATTCCATGTAGCCACCGTTTGTCCAATCAGTTTTTTTAACAGAAATCTAATCCTAAGGATTAACGACAACACAAAAATGAGCTATAAGAATTCAAACTTAAAAAAAGATACAAAAACTAAATGCAAAAAAAAAATTAACTTACAAGGATCAAATAATTATTTAAGCATTTGAAAGAAAAATAAAATTGAATACTATAATTTGTTAAGAAATAAATTTTTTTTCTTACAATTTAACGAACATTGTTTTTGTCGAAAGTGAGAATCACAAGTGGCACATCACGCAAACGTACAAATTCCTCATGAATGTGACTTTAACAAACATTGTCTACTTATACTTTATTTTCTTTTGACTTAACTATCCACCTTAGATAGAAACGTTTAATTATTTCTCATTAAAAACCACCTTTAATAATAAAACAATATATCACAGTGGCGTGCATCCTATAAAAGAAAAATAGAAAATACTCGTTTGGGATAAGTATCGTCTATTTTATGGAAGTTTCGCAGATATAAGAACGACAAATATTTCAATAAAGACGATTCTAGGACCCCCCAAGTCAACTTGAGTATCTCAACTAAATCTAAATTTCTACAAATAAATAATATAGAATTCAATAACTCAATGTAATGATAGAGAAGAAGTAAGAAAAATTCAAAATAGACAGGTCATTAGGTGTCCCTCAATTAATTGATTTTACAGTCATAATGACTTATAGTGAAGATTAGTTGAAGTGGGTTTCTATATGGTCCCACTGCTTTTAGCACGAAGTCTCCCGTTTCAATTATTTTTTGTTTTAAGTGGAATTTTAACTAATATCTTCGAGTCTTACTATAAACATCTTTATTTTTTTTTTAGTGTTATTAGGGTTTTTTAAAAATATCACATCATAATTTTAGTTTCTTAAAAAGTCTTTTTTAAAGAATGATTCTCATGATATTTATATTTATAATTTTAATCTTCCTTTAACAATCATTTTTATTTTTTATTTTCATTAAAATTATAGCGACGAAATTTCCGTCCCTAAAATGTATATCATAAACAAACTTAAATTTTATAGCTAATTCCTATCTAATTTAAATATATTATTCTTATGATCTAAAATCCGTATTTTTTTTAATAATTTTTTTTTTGCATGAAAGTTAATAATTTTATAAGAATCTCTCACACAAAAATTGAATTTTTTTTATTTAAAATGAATTAAATATTAATTTTTTTAACGTCGATTTTCCATAAAACGTAAACATTAGTATATGATTGAATTTTAAAATGATATTTTTTAAAGACCTATATAATAATATATAAAATGGAAGAGAAAAGTTTTATGACATTTCAAATAAGTCTTAATTTATTTTAATTTTTTAATCAAAACACATATATACGTGTTTCGAATGAAATATCAAATTATTATATAGATATTTGCAAAATATTAGCTCTAAATTTAATCATATACAATGTCTGCGTTGTTTCTACTTCATAGAAAACTGGTGTTCAAAGTGTGATAAATACTCATAAAAAAACATTGAAAAAAGAAGTCTATGTTAAAATAATGATTTTCGCTTTTAAAAAAAATACTTATGTGTCTTTATTTCAAAAAATCAAAATAAATTGAAACTTGATCAAAATTCTATGAAACTTTGTAGATCCATTTAATGTGATATGAGATAGGTCTCTGCAAAATATTATTTCAAAGTTCAATCATATGTCAACGTTTGTGTTGTTTTTGTTTCATGGAAAATTTGTGTTAAAAAATTCATATTTAATTCATTTTAAGTAAAAAAAAAAATTAAATTTTTGCGTGAGAGATCCTTATAAAGGTATAAACCTTCATACCAAAAATCATGAAAAAAAAAAGAATTATAAATCCTAAGAATGATGCGTTGAAATTAGCAAGAAATTATCATCGAATTAGATACAAATTTTGAATTTTTTTAAAAATAAACTAGATATTGTTTAGTATTTACTAAATAAACAAAAGATTCAGAAAAATGACGAAAGTAGCTAACAATCAACTGACAATCGCCAATGCAAATGACGACGACTTAGTTAAAACACAGTTATGGCATTGTAAGCATTCGCCAATTGAGATGGCGAAAGTGAAGAAGAAGAAGCAAATTCACCAATGCAAATGGCGACTTAGTTTGTAGTCTAGGGTTTCATTTTTAGTTTTTAGTTTTTTATGTTTTAATTTATATTTATATTAATGAATATTTTAAATACATATTTAAAATATAGTTTTCATTAAATTTAAATATTTATATTATGCAAATATTTAAATACATATTTAAATAGTAATAAGGTTAAGTTTATTATTAAATTTAATAATATTTTAATTATTTATTAATGAATATTTATAAGTAAATTATGTTGTTTGTAAGTTAATTATTTCTTTTTTATGTTTTAATTTATATTTATATTATGCAAATATTTTAAATACGTATTTAAAATATAGTTTTCATTATATTATGAAAATATTTAAATAGTAATAACGTCAAGTTTATTATTAAATTTAATAATATTTTAATTATTTTTAACGTTAAGTTTTCATAAACAATTAAAATTTAAATAAACTTAAAATAATATAGACATGTAAAAAATATTAAAATATATTTAGACAATAAAACTTGAAATAAATAAAATTACAGCAAAAAAAAAATTAATGGTCGGCTCTATCCAAGCGACCACCGGTGCCACACTGCGGGGGATGCGCGTTGCGACGAGGTTGTTGTGGTGTGTCTGGTCGTTGTGTGTTGAGTTGTGGAGGACGGTTTTGTTGGGACGGCCCCGACGTATTAGATAGATTTTGCAGCATTTGACCCCAATAGCCGGGAGGTCCATTGTCAACGGTGCTGCCGTAGTCAAGCCCAATGCCCATGTTTCCGAAGGATTGTCGCGGAGGTTGGGTGGAGTATGGACGGTATGGTTGTCCGAATTCGTACATTGAATTAGGTTGTAAATGGTGTGTTGAGTGGGGTGTGGCAGTCAAATAATGGATAGTTTGAGGGGTAGTTGGAGGGGTAGTTAGAGGGGGTAGGGTGAAATGAGTTGTCTGGGCTATAGGTGGAGGGGGTAGGCTCAAAAGACGTATCAAGGCTATAATGGTATGGTGGTTGAGGTTGGGACTGGGTGGGTGGCATGTAAGAATGTTGTTGTTGATAGGGGGTATTTGTTGGCATGTATGGGTTTTCGTAAGGCTGAGTTTGGGCACTAGACTATTGTTGTGTGTTTGACGAAGAAGCGCGTTCCCTTGGGTCGACCAAATATGTTGGATGGGACAGGAAAGGCTGAGATGTCGTGACAGATCTAAACCATGATATATATTGAAGACTTGGTCTAGCCCCATGCACAATACGGTCGGTTAAGACGTGCTGCCTTCTTCTCTTCTAGTGGTTACACAACTCCTTCGCAAAGTCCTTCCAATCACTGACACTCCACAGTGAGTCCACCCGCTTTTGATGCCACTGCACCAAATCTACCAGAGCATCTGAAATATCCTGATGCATCCCAAATTGTAGCTTCACCCAGTCACTTTGGTGCATCTCCACCGTGGTGAACCTAATTATGGGTGTTCTTGATGTCCACACAACAACATCATTAGGGTTGGGCTGGTGGTCGAGACCCTCGTACGGCATCCAGACAAACTACAATAAAGGTGGATACATTTAGTTAGACATAGATAGACAAGGTTATGCATATAAGTTAGACAAATTAAAGTTAAATGACTTACATCATCTGGCCCAAGGTGGTCTATGAGGTTGCGGTATTGAATTATAGAGTGCCTGAGACATCTCTGATAATTCATCCCTGGAACAGACCACCTAAAAAAAATAAACACATATAAGTTAGCATCTTAAACACATCTCACAAATTATTAACTTACAAAGAAAATGTAGTTGCTAAATAATCTTGAAAAGAAACTTACTTGTTGGCGTACGGGAATGTAAAAGAATTCCGGTTTATTGGAGCAAGCATTGGCATCCTAGACCAACCCCACGCTTGCAAGAGATAAACACAACCATAGAAAGTACATGAATATTTTTTGGAAGTTTTGCAAAGTGCGCTATACAAATGGGCGAGGACAGCTGATCCCCAACTATATTCGCACACTTCGTGAATATTTTGTAATAATGGTAAATACATAGTATGGACGGTATTTCCATTCCTTTTGGAAATAAAAAGTGACTGAACAAAATCATAATATAGCACTGTGTTTTGACTATTATGTCATATTCGGTGCTATCATCAATTAAGACAATACTATTGTATTATTCTCTGTGGTATTTTAAATTAATTCCCTAACCCCTCGGGCGGCCCTCGCTTTCCGCCTGAGGTGCGTCCATGCAAAGAGGGGCGCCCAATAAATCTTCACAAAGTTGGTCAAGGACACCAACTTTGCCGTTGACGGCCTTACCATCGATGTGTAGGTCGAGCAACATGTATACGTCTTGGAGAGTCACAGTAAACTCACCAAAAGGTAGGTGAAATGTATGTGTCTCCGGTCTCCAACATTCTAAAAACGCTAGAATAAACTTCATATCGAGAGAGTAAGATTTAATTTTGATCACATCACCAAACCCACAATTACGAAGGTACCCCGCTATGAGCGGGTCGGGTGGTATACAATCATGCACACGACATCGAAACCTTGATACATCCTGCAAAATAATTAATGTTATGTTAGACAAGAAGTAAAATAATTACGTTAGACAAGAAGTAAAATAATTAACGTTAGATAAGAAGTAAAATAATTAACGTTAGATAAGAACTAAAAACTTACAAATTCTGCAATGTTTTCAGTCGTGCCTCTATGTGAGTCGCTCATTGTGAGTAAAGACATTGTCGTTTGAGATGTTGAGATGTAGAGATATTGAGAGTTTGAGGGTTTGAGAGTCTTTGAGTTTGAGGTTTTTGGGAGTTAGAGAGTATGAGAGTTTGAGGGTTTGATGTTGTTTGAGCTTGAGAGTTAGAAAGTATGGGAGTTAGAGAGTTTGGGGGTTTGAGAGTAGTAAAGTTTAATTGTGAGTAGAGTTTGATGGGTAAAGACACTATATTTATATTCCACGAGTGGATGTGTGTTGTAAATGTATGCGGACAAGTGTATTGATGCATGTAGGTTATAAACGCATGTGGGACAAGTGTACTGATGCATGTGTGTTGTAAACGCATGCGGGACAAGTGTATCGAAGCAATGTCAAACACTCAAGCAGGTTGCATGCAGGATCACATGTGAAAAGCAGATTCCTTCATTGTCCCGTCTCATCAAGCAGACTACATGCAGGATCACATGTGAAAAGCAGATTCCCTCATTGTCACGTCTCATCAAGCAGGCTGCATGTCATTGAATGCTGCATTGTCCTGTCTCATCAAGCATGTTACATGTCATTGATTCCAAAGGCTTTGAACACATGTAATAGATTTGATTGCAATACATATATGAATTTTTTTTACTATCAGAGTCTTTTTAATGGTTACATATGAAACGCAGAGTTTTTCTTATATTTATTATAGTTTGTTTAGTGAGTTTTTAGTGAGTCACATGTGAAATGCAGACTCTTGGCCTAGTCCCGTCTTATCAAGCATGCTGCATGCAGCAAGAGAATCTCGTAGGCCTGCATGGTCAATGTAGGCATGCAGGGTCACATGTGATTCGCAGAGTTTTACTATTGACCTGTCTTATCAAGCATGCTGCATGTCATTAGCTTCAAAGGCATTGATTGTGGTAAACGGATGCGTGACAAGGTAAACGGATACATGTAAAAAATCTTTAAACTCTTTAAACACTCAAACACTTAGAGTATTTAATAAAGTCTTTAAACTCTTTAAACTCTAACACTCAAACACTCAAACACTCAAATACAATTTTTGCTATGTCTCAAACACCATAATATATAATTTCGGCACATCTTAACGATGAAGTTTTCGAATGTGAACTATCTGGTTTCAATTTCAGAAACACTGAAGTTACAAGATTTTTAATTGACAGAAGGTCTAACTTTTTACACCTGAAGTCAAGAGTAGGAAAAAAGTGCAATGTGGTCCAGTTGGGCAAATAATATACAAAAATCCAGTGTTTTTTGGTGGCCATGTTGAATGTAAATTTTTCCCGTTAAAGGTGCGAGACGATGAAGATGTGCGTAACATGTTCCGGAGTCACGAGTATTATGGTTTCTCAGATATCGTGTTATATGTTACGTTACAACAACAACAACTGTCTCAACAACTTGATTCTTCTCAAGTTTTTTCGGTTCTGAGGATGAACACGTTGAAGTCAATGTTGTTGACGAGGAAGAAGAAGCAATTGAAGTCGTTGTTGATGATATGGTAAACAACCAGGAGGACGGGGTTCCACCCGGCAATGTTTATTGTCCACCTAAACACATGACAACTCTCGACTTGGGTGACGATGAACCCTCGAAGGATGTTTTCTACAACCCCAACTACACAATAGAAGAGCAACCAAAAGAGGGTGACGAGTTTTGTACAAAAGAAGATTGTGTACGGGCAATCAAACAGTTTCATATGGAGTTGTCAGTCAATTATAGAGTCGATCGGACGAATCCGACGCGGTATACGATCTATTGTCGTAACGAGGAGTGCCCGTTTCGATTAATAGCGTCTTTCAGGAAGAGAAGTGATTCCTGGAAGATAGGGTCAATGGTTCCGTCCCACAGTTATATAATCTCTAATCCGATGCAAGACCATCGCAAACTCAGCTCTCGATTGATTTGTGATGAGATTCTGTCAGTCGTTAGCGACAACCCATCTTTGAAGGTGAGTACCATAATTACACATATGGTTCAAAGGTACAACTACACTCCTTCATACCGAAAAGCCTGGATTTCCAGGACTAACGCGGTTGAAAGGGTGTTTGGTAATTGGGATGAGTCATACAAGGAACTTCCTAAATTCCTAGTGGCTCTTAAACACTACTCCCCAGGAACTATTGTGATATTAGAGACCATGCCTGCTTTTACACCAGACGCGACTTGCGTTGGTGGAAATGGAATTTTTCACAGAGTCTTTTGGGCATTTAAACCATGCATCAAAGGGTTTGCATTTTGTAAATCTATAATTCAAATTGACTGAACATGGTTGTACGGGAAAAATAAGGGCACACTACTCATGGCTGTGGCGCAAGATGGGAACAAAAACATTTTTCCAATAGCCTTCGCCATAGTAGAAGGGGAGACTGCTGGGGGTTGGAGTTTTTTCTTAAAAAACCTCCGCTCTTACGTATCTCCCCAACCTAACTTATGTTTGATCTCCGATCGACACTCATTCATCGAGAGTGCATACAACAACCATGACAATGGTTGACAGGATCCTCCCTCGACCCACGTCTATTGCATAAGGCATATTGCCCATAATTTCTTGCGGGAAATCAAAGACAAGATGCTGTGGAAGAAGGTTGTGAATGCAGGATATGCACTAACTGAACCCACATTCAAATACTACCGTGACGAGATCAGACTGACCAACGCGGATGCATTAAGATGGATTGATAGCATTGATAGAGAGAAATGGACGCGGGCATACGACAATGGGGTGCGATCGGGTCACATGACAACTAACTTCGTCGAGTCAATGAACTCTGTTTTCAAGGGAATTCGAAACCTCCCAATAACTGCCTTGGTAAAGGCAACCTATTTCAGGCTAGGATCAATCTTTGATAGCAGACGTACAAAGTGGGGTTCGGTATTACAATCGGGTCAACTGTACAGTGATACTTCAATGAAATTCATGAAAGACGGAGCTGTCAAAGCCAACACACACCTCGTCACCATCTTTGACCGTACAACTGGTTGGTTCAGTGTTGCCGAGTCGATTGATCACAATGAAGGACGACCTAAGGGATGTTATCGTGTTGAACTGGATAAGAGCTGGTGTGATTGTGGAAAGTTTCAAGCATTCTGTATGCCTTGCTCTCAAGTTATAGAAGCGTGTTCGAAGGCGCGCCAGGACCCAACCAACCTTCTTTCTGCAGTTCACCAAGTGATAAGTCTATGCAATTTCTACACATGCAGCTTTCAGGTGGTGGCAAATGATGTTTATTGGCCTCAATACGAAGGCGAAATTGTTTGGCATAATGACTTGATGCGCAGAAAGAAAAAGGGTCGGCCTAACAGCACGCGCATTCGAACGGAGATGGATACCACTGACAAGCTGGGGAGATTGTGTAGTTCGTGTAGGCAACCAGGACACAATCGTACAAAGTGTCCTAACGTAGGATCAAGCAGTAGAGCATAGTTTCATATGTAATCTTCTCCCTTTAAATCAATGGCAAATTTCATTCGATTAATAGCAAATTTCATTCGATTAATAACAAATTTCATTCATTTGAAAGCATAGTTAACTGACATAACAACAACATAAAGACAGAACACTGCACCAAGGCAACATAAATTATACAAACATAACAACAACGTAACGACATAAAACAGAACACTGCACCAATTCGTCTACGATATCACGACCATTAACTTTATCTTCTTTGGTGTCAACATCATCACAAGGACACCAGCATCGTTTTCCACTTTTCTCCATTAATGAGTAACTCCATTTCTCCCGGTCTCCTCAACCAACCTCTCAATTTTCCTAATCTTTTCTCCTGGAGCAATATCTCCTTCTAGCCAGCGGTTCAGTTCCCTGTGCAAGTGCTCCAACGTCTGCGTATTCCAAAGGAGCACCTTCATCGGAGGCTTTGTTGCTGAAAACACAACTAGGACATTTCTCTTCATTAGATCGAACGTTGGAAAGGATTCCTCCGATGCTGATGACGACGACGACGAAGAACGTTGATTTAGAAATGCAGACATTCTAGGCTCCACTCAACTCAAAATACACTAAAGCTTCAGTGTATTGGGATACAATGTTTTGAAAACATACATGTGTTTGCAGTCGTATTTATAGTAAATAAAATAGTACGTATCCCATATGATATGACTTAAATACCCTTACAAAATTTATACACTTTAAACTTCAATGGTTAGTCAATTTTTATGTTTTAAAAGTTATTATTTAAATCAATTTATCTATCTTCAAGTTAAATCAACACTCAATTTTTATTTTGTATTTAAACCTAAATTTATTAAACCAATTTAAGTTTATTTTTAATTAAACCTAAATTTAATAAATTAATTTGAGATTATTTTTATTTAAACCTAATTATTTTAAGTTTATTAACTAAAAATTTAATTTTAACATTAAATCTAATTATTTTAAGTTTATTAATAATAATTATGTTTAAAAACAAAATAATATTTAAAAATATAAAAAAATTATTGATATTAAATACATTAAAACATTAATTAAAATTAAAAAAAAACATTCAAAATTAAAAATATAACAAAAAAATTGATATTAAATACGGTTGCCCTAAACAAAGTCATGTCGCAATATGGCTGGCAAATTCGTCCCAGTTGCCCAATTTAGCCAATCCGATTGGCGAATTCTTTGAAGACATTTTTGTCAATATCGCCATTCTGAATGGTGAGTGTCTGTTGAATGATAGTTGCTTTGATAATTTTTTTTGAATCACACTTTAATTTGGTAATTTGTTTCAAATACATGGATAATTTAAAAAAAAAATTCACTTTAGCTTCATTTGTCAAATAAATTACCAAAATGCATCATCACAGTAAAAAAAAATGGTGGGAAAATTGTTTCCAACTGACAAAGTGTTATGGCAATTTTGGACTCCAGCTGTGATAGAAATTCCATATTAAGTACCTTAGAACTTAGAACAAATTTGCATGAAGAAATTGCAAAGATCAACAAATAATTGAAGTGATTTTATCCGATAATGAACCCTTTAATGCTATTGGAAGATCACCCAAAATTGAAGTGATTTTATCCGATATTGAACCCTTTAATGCTATTGGAAGAGCTCTTGCATCAAAACATGCCAATCATAACTTTTTAAGCCAAATATCTTGCGTTGTTTAACTTGGACACATCGTAGGATGCTTGATGAACATTCATCTGGACGTTTTACATTCTTGAGGATGCTCAAAAAAACATATTTTTCTTTGTTAGTCATTTGATAGCTTGCTCTAGGCAAAATAAATGTACGACTTTTAGGGCTCGATTGAGGATGTAGTGTAAAGTCTCGATTGAGGATGTAGTGTACTTCTTATGCCCATATCTATAAGGTTAGCTCCCGCCTAATAATTATCTGTGGATTTTCCCTCTTGGTTTAACAATGTACCAATGATGTTATCACATAAATTTTTTTTCAATGTGCATCACATCAAAATTGTGACGTAATACATTATATTGCCAATAAGGCAATGTGAAGAAAATGCTCTTCTATACTCGAAGAAGGCGCCCCCTTTGATATTTTCACTGTCAACTGGGGTGGTTAAGCATCTACCTGACGAAGTGCCAGAAAAGCAAGAGTTTAGGAAAATGAGAACAGGGGCAGATATTACAGGTGTTGTATGTACCATCATTCTGTTTGGGTAAGATCAGTTTTAGAGGATGTTAGTGGTGCAAGTGATGGTTCATGGAGCTTGTTTCCATACTTATTTACATCATTCATGGCATCTAATATCTGGTCCACCATGACATTTAATGCTGACACCGAGGGTTTTAGTAATAACATCCTTTGCTTGGCAAGATGCATTTCTGCAGTGATTGCTGGAAGTGAGTTTGTTAGATTGGAACGTGAACATCAGCATCGGTAGTCTTCAAACAATGGGCATGCTAGTGAGGAAATGGATCCTGAATTATTAAATCATATGTCAGCTGTGTTAAATATAATTCATTGTGTAAACAGATTTGATTTGATATGATTAGATATCATATGATTAGATTGGTGAATTTCCAACATCTGGTATTAGAGCCTGGTTGAAAGATTCAAGGAAGGAAGATAGTGATGGCGATGAACTATCTGAACGGAAACTTTCCGGCGACCCTGCCAATTCTCAAGAAAGACAATTATGAGAATTGGTGCAAGCAGATTAAGGTGATCTTCTGTTATCAAGATCTTTGGGATCTTGTGAAGGACGGAGTAACATCGCTGGTGGAGAACGCAACGGAGGCGGAAAAGGATGCGCAGAAAGAATTGAAGAAGAAGGATTATAAAGCACTCTTTATAATTCATCAGTGTGTTGATCCTGATAACTTTGAAAAGGTTAGTGATGTTGATTCAGTAAAAGAAGCATGGGAGATTCTTGAAAAGTCGTTTGGAGGTGCAGAGAAGGTGAAAGAGGTGAGGTTACAAACTCACAAGAGAACCTATGAGTTGCTTCAGATGGAAGACAAAGAAAGCATTACAGATTTCTTCACCAGAGTTACAAGGTTGGTGAATCAAATCAAAGTATGTGGAGAAACGCTGACGACGAAAACAATTGTCTCAAAGATTTTGAGATCGTTGGCTCCAAAATTCGACCACGTGATAGTTTCCATAGAAGAGTCGAAAGATATGTTAGTGTTGACGAAGGAATAGCTTCAAGGGACTCTTGAGTCTCATGAACAGAGGATGGCGGAGAGAGCTGCAGGAAAGTCGAAAGATATGGCTTTGCAGGCACAGACGGAAAAGGAGAGAAAAGGCAAAGGTAGCTGGAATGGCAACAAAGGAGGAAACTAGTCGAATCAAAAGAAACCTTGGAACCAAGGCAACCAAAGAGGTGGTGCTGATGGAAAAGGAAGAGGTGGTGGTCGAAATCCAGACAAAAGCCACATTCAGTGTTTCAATTGCCAGAAGTATGGTCATTATGTTAGTGATTGTCCAGAAAGGAAGAGAAATCAAGAGACTGATACAAAGCTAGCGAAACATGAAGAAGAAGAAACGTTGCTAATGGTTACAACAAAAGATGAAGAAAGATTCCAAGATCAGTGGTACTTGGACTCAGGATGCTCATCACACATGACTGGAAGGAAAGATTGGTTTGTCAAAATGAAGCCCTCGTCGAAGAACACAGTAAAGTTTGCAAATGACAACACTCTAGCAGCTAAAGGTGTTGGTGATGTTTTGATTATGAGGAAATATGGCAAAAGGTTAACAATTTCCAATGTGTTGTACATACCAGGCATGAAGAGTAACTTGCTCAGTATAGGGCAGCTTGTCGAAAAGAACTATAAGGTAGTTGTCAAAGACAAGATGATGAGAGTTCTCGACGCAGGTGGTAGATTAATCTTGAAGGCTCCAATGTCTCATAATAGGACCTTCAAGATTGGACTCAATGTGATGGAGCACAGATGTCTAGGAACTGCAGCCAGCAGAGATGAATGGTTATGGCATTTTCGACTAGGTCATCTCAACTTTAAAGACATCAGAGAACTGAAGAGAAGAAATATGGTTTCAGGATTACCAGAAATCGACATTCCAAGTGAAGTCTATAAAGAGTGTGTTCAGTCGAAACAACACAATAATAGCTTCAGCAAGGATGCAGGAAGGAAGTCAAAGGCAATACTTGAAGTCATATACTCTGATGTATGTGGTCCAATCCTGGTGGATTCGATTGGTGGCAATAGATACTTTGTCACGTTTATAGATGATTACAGTCGAAAGCTATGGACTTACCTCATCAAGAAGAAAAGTGATGTGATTGAGGTATTTTCCAGATTCAAGTCCATGGTCGAAAGACAAAGTGGTCGAAAGCTGAAAATTCTGAGGACTGAATGTGGTGGAGAGTATGTGTCGAAAGAGTTCGATACACTATGTGTAAAAGAAGGGATTGTACATGAGGTGGTGCCACCCTACACTCCACAGCAAAATGGGATTGCAGAATGCAAGAACAGAACCATCATGAATATGGTGAGAAGTATGTTGAATGGAAAGCATCTACCCAAATAATTATGGGGAGAAGCAGTTTCGACATCAACATATATATTGAACAGATGTCCGACGAAGAAGCTTAAAGGAATCACACCAGAAGAATGTTGGTCTGGTGTCAAGCCTAGTCTTAGTCACTTAAAGGTGTTTGGATCTATAGCACATAGACATGTGCCAGATCAATTGCGAAGGAAGTTTGATGATAAGTCGAATCAGATGATCTTGATAGGATATCATTTGACAGGAGGTTACAAGCTGTTCGACCCAATGAATAAGCAAGTAGTGATCAGCAGGGCCGTGATCATAGATGAGCTTAAAGAATGGGATTGGACCGAGAATGCCAAGAAGGATTCAGTGAGAATATCTTGTGAAGAACCAGCCACTGAAGTCGAAATAGAAGTTCGACAGGAACCAGTTGTAGATGAAGCAGGTTCAAACAGACCTCGACGAACAAGACACATGCCTGCAAGGTTGCAAGAATGTGTAATCACATCAGATGATGTAGTCGATGAAGAGGGTGAGCTGGTACATTATGCTTTCTACGCAGATGTCGAACCAGTCAATGCAGCTGAGGCATTGAAAGATTCGAAGTGGGTGAAAGCAATGATTGAAGAGTTAGAGTCCATCGAAGTCAATGATACCTGGTCACTTGTTGAATTGCCGCAAGGCAAGAAGACAATTGATGTGAAGTGGGTTTACAAGGTAAAGGTAAATCCTAAAGGAAAAGTAACTCGACACAAGGCGAGACTTGTGGAGAAAGGATTTCTTCAGAAGGAAGGAATCGACTTCGATGAAGTATTTGCACCTGTTACTAAAATCGAAACAATCAGGTTGGTTGTTGGTCTAGCAAATATGAACAACTGGCACACATGTCAGATGGACGTGAAGTGGGCCATGATGAATGTAGACAGTTTAGACACAATGAATTATGTGGTGTGTTAAATATAATTCATTGTGTAAACATATTTGATTTGATATGATTAGATATCATATGATTAGATTTGATATCATATGATTAGATTTGATTTAGAATATTTTGGGCCTTTTATGTTTTGGGCTAGTGTAAACCTAAAACTATAAATAGGGTGCCTTGCTTTGTATTCTACATCACAACAGAACAGATTTCACAGTTGCAGTTAGCAAGTGAAAGTTCAATAAGAAATCCCACAGTTGTGGGTAACACATTCTCTCCAAATACTTCTTCTCTCATTCTTCTCTTTCTTGTTTGTTATTCTTCTTCTGTTTTGTTGTTCTTGATAATTACTTGTTATTACCATTATTATCATATTATGGGTTTGTTCATCAATCTTGAGATCAAGATTGAAGGGAATTCTTCATAGGGTGTGAGGTGAATTTCCAACAAGCTGAAGCAAGCATCAATTCCATCCTACAGTTATTTGTTTAACTCTCTACATAAATGACATTAGATTCTGGGAGTGAAACATATAGATCTCACCTTGCAGCACAACTTATCTTTATCGACCAACTTTGTGAGATTTCACCATACCTTCCACGAAGCTCGTTGGAAACTCATGTTCCTTATGCCATTCTCCTCTCAGCGTTATATTCGATACCGTGCTTCTCCTCCCACAAAGACCACTTGCAAGACTGTACCACATCTAACCACCACGACAATTCAACACCACCCCACATCTTGCGCGAGCCTGCTACTACTACTACCTCCTACCCAAAAAATGGTACCCACGCATGACCTATACGAAAAAGCACACACAACACCACATCACGACAAAAAAAAAAAATGAAAGCATGCTGCGAGGATTTCCAGCTTACAATTGTCCTTCCAATTCCTTCCCCATAATACCCGCAATCCTCTCCATAAATTCAACCTTTTTCTTCCTCATTTACCAAGTCTTAATGCCAAGTATACTCTGCTGAATCTTTCCCAAAAATCAAACCCTCAACCATCTTCATCCTCCTTCAACAATACCCAAAAATCTCTCCATCAAACCACAACAAAATCAGCAAAACCAACAACCCACAACACAAAACCGGACCAGAACAAATGGGATGAAGAGAAACTTAAATCGGAGCTGCGATTGATGAAAGAGACAAACCGTACGTACCTGAGTAAAAAGAGTAGCGCGAGATGTGAAAGATAACAAATCGTGAGACTTGAGAGGCGAGGATCTTGAAAGGAGAAGGTAGGAATCGATTCACTGTGTTGCTATATTCTTAGGATTTGATCTTAGAATGTTTTTGTTTCAACACTTTTGTTTCTGTTTTGGTTTATGTATGGATTTGAGTCGTGTTTTAGCTAGAAGAGAAGATTTTTGTTTTCTTTTCTTTAGTGTGGTTCAGGGTATATTGGACTGTGGAACCCTTTTACTTGTTTGACATCCACACCCACATTGCTCTCTTGCACCGGATTGCGTGGGTTCATGGTGGACTAAGCCCATGGATATCCCCTTCATAGACACACCCAGCAGAAGCCCTTTCTGCCCCCTTGTTCCCAAATTGTTTTTTTTTATAGATTAGAGTTAATTAAGGCTTAATTTTTTTAATTAGGTTTTAGAATTTAATTAGGTAATAATTCTAGGATTTAATTTAATTAACTTAGGTTTAATTAATTTAAAATTAATTTTATTTTGTATTTTATAAATTAACTTAGTTTTAATTAATTTAGAATTAATTTTAGTTTTAATTTTAACTTAGGATTAATATTTAATTAAATTTAAATCTTGAATTCTTTAATTAGATTTTAACTTTGTTTTTTTTTAAATTTAAATTAGAATTAGTTTTTTTTAAAGAATTTAATCTTGAATTCTAACATTAACCTTGATTTTAATTTTTGATTAACTCGAAATTTTATTCTTGATTTTGGTTTTAGTTTCTATTAATTCTTTAGTAACATTTGTGAATATTTCTCTATTAATACGTGTATATATATTTGCCTTTTAATATTAACTTGAGTTTTGATACTTGATGTTGTGTGTGATTGTGATGCTTCGTATTTACCTGTTAATTATCCCTGTATCCACATGATCCCTTATGATTCTTAGCTCGACTTAATTTCTAATTAAGTTCGAGGTAGGAACGACATTAGGCTTTCAATCCAAGCATGATAACATTAGGTTAACTTCCCTCCTAATTCTGACCTTAGAGCCACTTTGTATGATAACAGTTGGGGTTTAGTTTCTGTTAGTCCTTGCATACATTTTTCTTTTCTCTCTCAAAACAACTCTAAGACACTTAATAAAGAATGATGAACGTTGTGCGCCACGAGCCTTAAGTATGTGGGAAATGATGAGTGAGGGGTTTCTCCTCACTTGTCTGGAGTGTTTAGTGTATGCCCCTTGGGCAATATGCGACACATTCGTTTCTATGTCATAGTCTTTAGCGCAACGTGAATCTCAAACAAATCCAATTCACTTCATTAAAACTTTTAAAACAAACTTCAAACCTTTTATCCTTCGGGATTTGTTTCAAAATCATTTTCAGAAACGAGTATGTTACTTTTTCGTTCTACCGCAAACAGGCATCAACCCTAACTGCTAGAATGGGAACTTAACGTCGCTCATAAAAAATACTTAACCAACCAGTGGTTTCGTTACCCGAACTATGTTTGCTCTGATTTCTCATACCAGATGAGGATATGTAGGCACAAGATGGTGATGTCTTGGCGAGCAACCTTCCCCCCATCACTCGTAGTCTTTCGAACTATGCTGACTCTGACTTTCCCATTGTACGAGGGAATATGTAGGCATAGGGCGGCAATGTCTTATCGAGTCTCCTCTTTCTTTTACCTCCTCCGTTTGGCAGTAGCTATTAGATAACTCACCCTTTGAATAGACAACAAGTGTGGATCTCGTTGAGTACAACGGACGTGAGGCGTGTTCATACCTTCCCCTTGCGTAAGACTCCCGAACCTAAGATTTGGTTGCGATGACCTTGTCTTCTCCTTTCTTTTAGGTTTTCTTTGATCGTTTTTTTCCCTCTCTTTGGGATAAATAACGTTCAGTGGAGACTCTTCTATTTGTTTCCGCCGACCCCTTTTTCGCAGTTGCGACAATCCCCAACAAAGTGTATACTAAATTTTAAAAGTATTTAGTTATAGAAAAGTGGATATTGAAATTTAGGAAAAATATCCTTTTTCGTCCCTTAACTTTACCTCAGGGTCCATTTTGATCACTTAATTTTTAAAATGTTCAAATTGATCCCTTAATTTTTTTAAATAGGCCACGTTCGTCCTTTCGTTTGTCTCCATTAGTGAGGATTCAAAAAGAATTCCATGTGGCCTTGACATGGCTTCAATGTCCTTACGTGGCTTTGATGTGGCTTAAACATGTTATATGTTATGCTTTTGTGAACCTTGTCATTTTGAGAAAGCCAAGGGAAGGAACTTTGAAGGTGAAAAACATTGTGTAGAGAATAACTTTAAAGGTGAAAAGCATTGTTCAAGAAAGGGTGGTCGTTCGAGCGAAAGGTTGAAATCATCGTTGCAGACAGGTTAGAAAGTTGTTCCTTTGAATGAGTTTTACACGTTTTCAATATGTGAAATTAGGTTTTTTTTTAATTAGGGCTTTACATGTTTTCAATCTTAGAAATTAGAGATTTTAATAATATCGATTCTAAACTGGCTAGGTGTAATGGACGAGTTTATAGTACTAAGAATTCATCATAATGGTGAATTCGTTGATGGTGGTCTTAAAGTGTTTGAAGAAGGGAAGTTGATGAGCTGAAAGTAGATATGGACAAATGGAGTTACTTTGAGTTGATTGGTTCATTGAAGGTGATGATGCTCTATCGGTAGCTTTTGATGATTCTTATGATGGATTTGATGATATAGATGAAGATGAGTTAGCAAATCTGCTTGAACATGAACAACTTGAAAAAGGACAATCCAAAAACAAAAAGAATAATAGGAAGAAGACAATAGTGAATATAAGTGAGTGATAATGAAAGTGATGAGCTAGTGAGTGGTTGTGATAGTGATGATAATTGTGGTGTTCAAAAAAGGCTCACCCAATGTTTAAGATGCAAAAGGACATGACTGATTTCAAATGGGAGGTAGGTGCGTACTTTAGTTCAAAAGATGATTTCAAGGAGGCAATAACATCATATGTTGTCCATAGCGGTTAAAATCTTAAGTTCAGTAAAAATGACAAGGTAAGGGTGAGGGTAAAATGTAAGAATGGGTGTGTTTGGGAAGCTTATTGTTCCAAATTGTCAAATGATGAAACTTGGAAATTAAGGAAGGTGAATGATGTACATAGTCGTAGCAGGGAGTATAATATGAAGCTGGCGACTACCAAGTGGCTGAGCAAGAGGATCGAAAACTCTTTAAAAACCAATCCTAGGATGAAAATAAAGGATATAAAGGCAAAGGCAACAAAATAAGTGGAATGTAGGTGTGAACAAAACTAAGGAAATAAGAGCAAGGTTTAAAGCAAGAGATTATGTTGAATGATCATTCTTAGGGGATTACACCAGAATATATGCTTATGTATGTCATTTGAATTGCTGTCATTTTGTGTAAAGGATATGGATGTCATTTTGAATAAGTTTATATGTTATTGACAATTATGTGTTATGTTGAAATTCTGTTAATGACATGTTTATATGTTATGACAATCATGTGTTATGTTTAACAATTAAACAATGTTACAATGATATATTTCACTACTAAATGGCACAAAAATCAACTGATGCAAACCAACACATTTCATTATTACAACATAAAAAACCATAACTGCTACAAGGTTTAAGGTTCAACTAATTTGGAATACAAACTTAAACATTTCAATTCATCATGAAAAAAACCAGAACTGCTGCAACTACAATAACAAACATCATCCAACATTTTTTCCACTTCAAACATTTGTTGCATCATGAGCTAATCCATCCCTTCCTTAATTCTTCATTTGTCAACCTAACTTTTTTAATCTCCGTTGTTGCATCATCCGATTTATTTGATAACTTTTCCAATCTAGAAATTATAATTCGCACTTTGTCATCTTGAACTTCCTCATATAACCATTCAAAATACCCACACCCAAGTTGCATTATTCCCTCCAATTTACAATGGATTATTCAAAATTGTAATAAGCATACAAAACCCTTGTACATATGACATACATAACTTAAAATGAGAACAACCCCAAAAATGTTTTCCATAGCTCTTTGTCGTGGTATACCTATGAAGAATAGTCGTGTCTCCACAATTACAACTTGGTTTCCATGGAAGATTCGAGCTCGTGAACACACTGGTGTTCAGACTTTCATGGCTTTTAATTTTCATGGAGGATGAAGCATAAATTGATTTCATGGAGGATGAACGCTAATCTTCAATTTTTGGGAATCAAAATCAATTTAACATAACTAAACCCTACGAAGGAAAATGAAGAAAAACGAAAATGCAGATCATGGTGAAATAGAGAAAGGAAAAAGAAGAAGACAAGCCATGTCATCTGCCACGTCTTCAGCCTTAAACGTCAGTTTGGAGTAAATAGACGGAAAGGACTCGTCTGCTTCGTTTTAAATGATTAAGGGATCAATTTAAACATTTTAAAAATTAAGGGACCAAAATAGACCCCGAGGTAAAGTTAAGGGACAAAAAAAGGTATTTTGCCTAAATTTAAGGCATTTGAAGAAGAGAATAAAAGGTGATAATGGAAGAGTTATTTAATGTTAGTTTCTAACTACATTTATACACATGATCTATGTAATTCATCCAAAACCACAAACTTAATATTGTCATTACTTAAGTCTAACTCGGATTCACCTTTAAGTTAAGACACACCTACACACGTGTCTCTAAGTCTCACAACACCAATAAATAATGTAGACACAAGTGTTTCATCTAAAGACCACAATCTATTACTTAATTCATAAAATCAATACACACCACCTTGCCAAAATAAGTTATTACGTTGAGAATTACTAAGTGATTCCTCACATGTGTCAAACACTTTTTAGACTGCACCTAATACATCAACTTCACATGTATTTCCTCAGTTACCATCTGTGTCAGTTAGACATATATGACAAGGTCATGCCACAATTTCATAAACTAGTGAGTCAATTATTGGTACCTTAACGAAATTATTTGAGTCACTTTCACCATCCTTTCACACTCAACTCAATCAAAACCCGCTTCTAGTTAATGACAATCCTATGTTAATTAGGGATAAAATTGGAAAATCCAAACCTAAAGGATTCTAATTCCATTCAGAACCAAGTACATCTAAGAAAGCCTTGGCTCAACCTGAGTGGTTTGAAGCTATGAAAAATGAATATGACTCCCTTATAAAGAATGATACCTGGGTCATGAAAACCTTACCACCACGTAGGAAGAAAATTGGTTTCAAGTGGGGTTTTAAAGTTAAAGAGAATGAAAATGGTAGCATAAATAAGTACAGAGCACGATTAGTGGCTAAAGGCTTTAAGCAACAATATGGTTTTCATTACTCACTTTAATAATAACTTGCAAACGGGAGTTGAAACAAATAGACATCAATGATTATTTTCTCAATGGTGACCTCCAATAGGAGGTATAGATGAAACAAACATTGGGGTTCCTTGACAGAGACGCCGCCTTAGTATGTAAATCAAAGAAATCCAACACACATTATCCTTCATGGTAGTGCGTGGTAGCAAATAACATCACGTTTTACGTAAAAGACAAGTTGTTGAACAAGAGCAAAGAATGTTATTTGGCCCCGTTTTTTCTCCGATAAGTATTAATTGTACTTTCATTTAATTTTAATTATATTATTAACTATTCTGAATGTTTATGCAGTAATCATTAGCAACTAATAATTATATGCCAGAAGCAAAATGTTGTAGTTATGTTTTGCTCGTTCCATAAGGAACTTTAATAAATTATGATTAACACTTTCAATTTTCAATGGGTAAGTGGTATTATTTTTAATACTCAAATGTTACCTTTAGTTTTTAATAGTTTTTATTAATGTTTAATTTTACCCGAGATGTGTAGAGTGGTGGAGAGATACAATACTCAGATCACCATATTTACAAGAAGATATACATGCAATCCGATCACATTGGACCAATATCTTCTTATCTTGTTATGAACCTCAATAACAATAGTTTTTCTTAGTTGTGCATATATGTAAATTTTTTATTTTGTATCGATGAGAACAATATAAAGTTAAGGAGAATAATGTAAATTTGTACATTTAATTTTGAACACAATGTAAATCTTGTATAATGCGTTGATAAGAACAGTGTAAATTTGTACATTTGATTTTAAAAGAAATATAAATCTTATATTCTATGTTGATGTGAATAATGTAAATTTGCACATTTGATTTTAAAAGTAATGTAAATCTTATATTCTATGTTAATGAGAACAGTGTAAATTTGTGGATTTAAAATGATTTGATTATGATTCTGTCAATATTTTGTTTTTGTGTAAAAACAATGATACAAGGCAGTCAAAATGAACTTTAAAACAAATTATATATGATAATAGATAAGATTTAACATCCCGGTTATTAAATAAAACTGACGTACCAACATAACTAATTATCTCGAATTTTAAATAAAATCGAAAAGTAAAGTGACGTGTGTTTCATGGTTTTTAAAATAAAAATATGTTGCTATGGATTGAACCAATTACATTTTTTATTATATTTCATGTTTTTTTTTTTTATAATCGGAGGGTAAAGTGACTAGTTTTTATATCACTATTTGTTACATCGTTTGGCGTAACCAAAATAAAATTCATTTTATGTTTGAGGTGAAATGTATTATTTATAGTTGAATTTATCATTTGTAGTATTATTTGAGGTGATACTTTGTACATGGAAGGGAAGATGCATTAAAAATTGAAGTTTGATTTATATATGACTTTTCATTACAAAAAGATTGTATTATTATGAATGATACATGGTTAGTTCTGTTCGACGAATTTACTTGGACAAATCATTAGTATGGATAAATAAATTTAAAAAGAGACGAAGTACTAACAAAATGATGATATTTCATATATTATAAATTATAACACACATTCAACACATTGATTCGAATTAAACTCTTTTCCACATATATAATGATAATACATAACCACAAGAGATTGATGAGTATCTATACCTCTTTTATTTAACACTAAACATTACTCATTCATGATATTTAATACTTTGAATGTGCATCATGTATCATGATATTATCAATTACCATTGTCAGAATCAACCCCATGTCCATGATGTCCATGACGGTGACCGTGTCGATGAAAACCCAAAAATTTGGCATCATTTAGTTCATTTGAGTTTTCAACAACCTCTGCAAACACCACATGATGTGAATTTAAATCTTAAACTATTTTTATAAAATAATATATATATATATATATATATATATATATATATATATATATATATATATATATATATATATATATATATATACACACACACACACACACACACACACCAGTAAATACAGCAGAATCAGTATATTGAAATTATAAGTATTTTAGTGAGAGTGGAAAAAAGGGAGGCAGAGCATATATAAAACTTGGTTATATTGAAATTGCGTACTTATAAAAGAAGGGAAAAACCCCTTATATAGGGATACAAAAGCTTACTATTTAAACCGGTAAAAGCTACCTATGATAGCCGGTTACAACAAACAAATATGAATTATTAATGCCGGGTACACATTGAGCCCCATCGACACAAAAATAATTCACAAACAACAAGACTTTCTTACACAATAAAGTAAAAGCAGGATTCCCTCTTATTTGCTTTTTCCAAGATAAGATTCTTATCTTTTTATTAGCTAACTTTCAAAATAAGAGTTCTTCTTATCTTTGCATGCATTTGAATTTAGGAAATTATTGCATTGTTCCTAGACAAGATAAGATTCTCTCTTGTCTTTTCTTTTTGTCTTGAGATTCTTTATCTCTTTACTTTGTCTTTTGCTTTCTGAGCCATGGATTGAATCATCGCATCTCAAAAATCTTCAGGAGTGGGGTAATCAGCTTGGGCTTCTCCTGCTAAATCGTCAAAGTTGTTGGAATCAATTGATCCCATATAAGAGCTAGTCTTCATAGATGAATTCTTATCTTTTGATGTTTTAGTTGGAAAAGTGGAGAAAAATTGGTTCTTCATATGATCCAGAGTCCTAACCATAATTTCTTCTTCTGATTCATTTGGATATTTTTTCTGAAAGAAGTTTTTTAAATTTCCCATAGACATTTGTTGTGAGCCTTACTCTTTGACTTTATTATTTTGGTCTTCAGCTATAGTTGCTTGAATCAGAATAATTTTATTCTGGATTTCTTCAGAACTCATCTTGTTCCACCATTTATAGAAGAAATTTCTTTCTAAAATGGGTATGTTGAATTTATTTTGAGATATGGTGACAGACCATCTCCATATCCATGGGATCTGAAATTTGGTAAAGAACCAAAATGGACATTGTCCTGTGATTAAATTATCAGATAAAATATTTATAATAAGTGGACTATTATCACACCAGGGATTGTATAAATCAAGTAATTCTTTGGGTAATATTTCCAAAGACGGACCAAATTTAGTCCACCATTCGTAAAACCAATTTGGTACGGGTTTATTAATCATTTCTGGATTAATAGAGAAAAACCAAGAATGCTTGTTCTTAGGATTTTGGTAATAAAAAGCTTGAGTGAAAGCTTGGACATAGTCCCAGTAATTGAAGTAGATATACTTTCCTTCAGCAATCCTTATTGCCTTTTCACCATTTGGGTTAAGACCCCACTCTCTGGGTAACAAGATTTTATTAATATGGCATTTACTAAATTTTATAAAACTTTCAGGATTATTGTTCTGGTAGTGGTGAGTAATTGTTACCGATTCGGTAACAGTCAAAAGAGTCTCTAGGTGAGGCCTAGATTTTCCATGAAGACCTAGATATCCTCTTGATTCGAGGTATCTGGTTTTGATAGACCATCCATCATTTGGATTTATCTTAATATCTTCTTCATCAATATACATGATTTTTTCAGTTACTGGATTTTCAAAATAATACATTTGCTCTTGAGATGGGTTATTAACCGCAATTTCCTTGTAGGATGTATTTTTATTAGAAGAGGGGGAAGCTATATCTTCCTTTTTTGATGAAGATGCAGGTAATTGCTGCATTTTTCTTCCTTTGTAAACTGTAGTCCAATCCCCTATTAGAGGAATGTTTGATTCTGGCTGGGGTAACATATTGTTACTCCCTCTTCCACCACGACCATAACCGCGGCCTCTCCGCCTATATGGGGTCATCATTCTTTCCCTGCAAAAATTCACGAGTTAAGTAGTCAGCAAGTGAATTATTCTCACCTTTAATGTGTTGAATGTCAAATTCAAACATAGATAATTGAGATTTCCAGCTAGCAAAGATTTACTTAGAAACAAGATTTTTAATATCTTTTTCAATAATTGATTTAGCTGAGCTCCAATCAATTTTTAATAAGAATTTCTTATTAAGAAGATCATCTTGAAATTTTGAAATATATTTTATAATAGAAAGCATTTCTTTCTTGATAGTAGAATATTTAGATTGGGTAGGATTCCATTTTTCAGAAGTAAATCTGACTAGAACTTCTTTTGATGTTTCAGGTATAACCTGTTTAAGGATTCCTCCATAGCCTAAGTCTGAAGCATCAGTTTCAACAATTTTAAAATACTTAGGGTTAGCAAGAGATAAACAAGACAAACATTTAACCTTATTTTTAATTCTTTGGACTGCCTGAGAATGTTCATTAGCCCAAGGGCCAGGATTTTTTCCAAGCCTAGTATGTAATATGGCAGTATCTTTAACAAGATATTTATAATAATCTGCTATGTAATTAAGACTACCAAGAAATCTTTGTAATTGTTTCTTATCTGTAATAATATTGGGGAATTTTGAAGCAAATTCAATACTTCTTTGTATAGGAATTATTGTTCCTTGGTCAATTTCATGACCTAAAAATCTAACTTTTGTTTGAAAAAGTTTCATTTTAGGAGCAAATATGACTAATTCATTATGTTTTATTAATCCTTTAAATATTTTTAAGTGTTTAACATGTTGATCTATAGTGTTAGAAAAAACTAAGACATCATCAATATAGACAATTATGAATCATGTATAAGGATTAAAAATATCATTCATAATATTTTGAAATTCGGAAGGGGCATTTTTAAGGCCAAAAGGAAGGACATTCCATTCATAATGTCCAAAAGGCACAATAAAGGTTGTTTTATACTTATTAGATTCATTAATCTGAATTTTCCAATAGCCAGATTTCATATCAAACTTAGAGAAGATTAAAGCATTGTTTAATCTATCTAAAAAGGTCTTTTTTTATTAGGAATATGATATCTAATCCATCTTAACACCTTATTAAGGGGTTTGTAATTAATAACAAGTCTAGGGACCCCACGTTCTTTTTCAGCAGCATTATTGACATAAAAAGCTGTGCAACTCCAAGGAGATTTGAATTTTCTTATCAATTTTTTCTCTAAAAGAGATTCTATCTCTTTTTTGCATAACTCCAAGTACTCATGGTTCATTTGAGCAGGCCTAACTTTGGTGGGAATCTAACTTTAATTAAAGTCATCAAGATAAGGTAAAGAAATAACATATTTCTTTCTATCCCAAAAAGCATTTGGCAAATCATTGCACACTTCATTTTTGAATTGGTTCTCAATCAATTTGATTTGTTCTCTTATCTCATTTTTATTAAGTTGTTCATTAATATTTAATAAACTAACTTCCTCTTTAAGAAAACCTAATTGTTTTTCTTTATTTATGAGAATACTTTTAACTTCATTAAACATTTTAATACGAGGATCAATAATAAATTCAAAAGTGACAGTTTTACCATTAATCATGATAGTAGTGCCTTTAGTGTCAACATTAATTAAAGGCATAATGCTATTTAA
Organism: Lathyrus sativus; assembly: GCA_963859935.3. NCBI lineage: Eukaryota > Viridiplantae > Streptophyta > Magnoliopsida > Fabales > Fabaceae > Lathyrus > Lathyrus sativus. Next base: position 481,644,096 of record OZ012736.1, on the reverse strand, counting down.
AAAAGGATTTCCAAGAATAACTCTATGAGTCATGTTTTTAACTAAGATGAAATGGGTAGGTAAACAAATATCTTGATTACAAACATATGTATTAGGTAATTTATAATTAACCGCTAATTTGTCACCACTAGCCTGAGCAAGGGTTTGAGTGGTTTTTGTATAATACTTGGTAGGAACAATTCCTTCCTGTAGACAATTAAGGTCAGCGCCACTATCAATAAGGGCGACTTCATTTTCTAAAATAAATGTTCTGTTAATAACTAAAGTTATTTTAACAAACCATTTTTGAGAAATTACTCCATCAATAAGAGTGAGAAATCTATTATTAGTAGAAGGACTGCTAGTAGAGGATATTTCTTCAACTTTAAGGTTACCTGTTTCAAGCAAGGAGACCCTTTGAGATAATTTTTTTATTATCTTTCTTTATCTGAGTAATTTCAGATTTCAAAAGATTAATTTCTTTGTTTAAATCAGTAAGGGAAACAGGAGTTTTACAGATATTGGATTGTTGAAATCTGGATAAAACCTCACTTAATTGATAGGGTGCTTCACTAATAATAGGAGATTCTTTTTTAGAAATTTCATTAATTAAAACTTCAAGCATTTTTCTTTTAAGGTTATTATCAAAAATAGACTCAATAGCCTTTATGGCTTCATCTTGTTAGATTAAAAAACTTCAAGCATTTTTCTTTTTTAACTGGCTATCATAGGTAACTTTTACCGGTTTAAATAGTAAGCCTTTGTATCCCTATATAAAGGGTTTTCCCCTTCTTTTGTAAGTACGCAATTTCAATATAATCAAGTTTTATATATGCTCTGCCTCCCTTCTTTTCTCTCTCACTAAAATACTTATAATTTCAATATACTGATTCAGCTATATATATATATATATATATATATATATATATATATATATATATATATATATATATATATATATATATATATATATATATATATATATATATATATATATAATGATGTGCTCTGAAAACATTTATATGTTAAGCTCAAATTATGAAAAATAATGTATAGCTAGCTCACCTTCAGTTAATTCTCTAGCTGACACCTCTGAGGAAATAAGAAGAACGATTGCCAATAGGCCAACAATGAGGATTGCTCTTTTGGAATCCATTGTACTCAATCAAGATCAATTGAAATGTGATATTTGGAAGTGAAGGATGAGAAAAATAGTAAGAAAGTGTGGTCTATATATAATGAAGGAAGTAGGAATCAATACGGAATCTTTACATGGTAGTGGGGATGGTAGCTAATCAATCTGATCTTTAAAACATGTAAAGATGAGAAAACAGTGAGGTTTTTGTCTTCTTGTTTTAAGCAGAAAATGACATTTTGCTTTAAATCAATCACGTACAGAAAAATATTTTAAAGTTGAAATACATATAGACTACTAATCAAATCACATTAATAAAAACTAGTTGCACAAGATTTTTGGCTAGTAATTTATAATATGAAGTATTTTTCTTTGTAATAAAAAATATCCCTTATTTAATTTTGATGATAATAAAAAAAGAGTTGCTATTTGGATATTACACCATCCAAAATACATCATGATTATATTTTATTTATGTCAGAAAAATGAAAAAATATAATTATTATATATAATAGAAAAAACAAAACCTTAGCTTTATACGGTGGAGGAATCACGAAACATGTAAGAATAAAATTTCTCTAATAAAAAAAATATGAGAATAATTTTGGTTATAAAATATATTTAAGTGTGCATATCCTATTATTAAACAAGACAAACAATGCATCTACTTAGGGATGACTTCAAGTTTCAATGTCTCCTTCATGTAGAATTATGGCATTTCTTTAGGGATGACCTAAGATTATGTTTAAGTGGTTCTAATATTTCTCTTCTCTCCCTCAAAGTTTATCTTTTTAATTTGTTTTTCGGATCCTTAAAGTTAAGTCTCTCATTTTTTTGAGTGGATTCGAACCAATTTTTTTTGGTGAGCTTCTGTATAAGTTGTTGATAAAGTTTTTGTAGATTAACTAGTTGATGTCATGGATAAAATAGTCTTCTCCAATCAATCGATACTTCTTAAAGATAAATTTTAAGGAGGATTTTTAGAAAGCATTTAATTCAGTTAGTTGGTGTTTTAGAGAGTATATTCTTATCATATTTGGTTTTAGTAAGAACGAGAGGTCTTGCATGAGGGCTTGTGTTTTTATAGGGAATCTTTTGGTGCAAGTGAATGGTTGTTTGACCAAAGAAATAAGTATCTAAAAGGGATGAAAGCAAGGCGACCCTTTAACCCCGTTTTTTTGTTGTTGTAGAAGGTTTAAGGAGGTTATTTAGGTGAAAGTTGATCCTAATTTTTTTGACTATGGAAAGAACTTTATTCATTGTAAACAAGATATTATTCCGTTCAAGTTCTTTTGATTTATCAATGTGGGAAACCTCTATCTTGGACAAAACACCACATAAATAAAACTCAAGCAGCTATAAATCTCACCCTATAGAGTTCATGCTTGATATCAAACCATCAAAATCAACATCAACAATTTAGAAAAATCTTAGAAAATCACCAAAAATCATATACCAAAACCAACTCAAAATCAAGACAAAACACTTGACCTGCTATTGGTTAAGGAAGATGATAGGTTCAGAAGAAAATCAAAGAAAGTACATGATTTCACTTCTGATATACCTAGAAACAATATCGAACCAAAAAAAACTCTTCTCCTTAATTTCTTTTATAGTTGTTATAACACTAGAAAAAATACCACCATTACAAACAATCTAAATAGACTCGACAAAAACATGTCAAATCATAGAAAAATCACCCATAGACTTATGCATACCACCTAAACAGGGAAAAAATAAAAAACGAAGTATATGTTTATTAGTAAAAACTTTAGCACCCTAACCACTGAATGATCTTATATCACACTGTCAAAGTTAGCTCGCAAACTACAAAAAGATAGGAAACTGACTCAACTAAACCTCCACACATGAGACAAGAGATCCCATCAGGATCAACAATCACCACTTGCTTAAACAAGTTCTTTCTTGAATGGTGTCTATCTTGTAAGAGCTATTAAGAAAAGACAACCACCTTATAAGGGACATAGCTAACTCAGATAAGGAGAATGGTCAAGTTTTTAACTAGATTCTAGGACAAAAAAGAGTTATTCAAGTATAGTTGAACATTGTAGGCAATGGTGACAAATAATATATCATTTTTGTATGGTTCTAACTCCACTAATCTCTCTCTCTCTCTCTCTCTCTCTCTCTCTCTCTCTCTCTCTCTCTCTCTTGAGAGAGAGAGAGAGAGTAATGCTTTGAATAACATAATGAAGGTTATTAATGACACGATAATTCACAAATAAAGATGAGTTTCCTCCACCTGCGATCTCATACAAGGTTTGTGTTTCCTACCGGTCAATCTCTTCCACCAACCCATTATGTAATTAGAGATCATAAACAAAATAGGGAACCTACTTTTAAGGAGAATATATGCTACTAAAGGATCCTTCCAAAAAGAAGTTTAGAAGCTCAATCCCACCCTCTTTAAGACTACACCGCCAAAAAACCAATTAGAAGAATCATATCCTTTGGACCCAATAAGAGATAACCATTTCCGCAGAGTAGAAATAGATTAGAAACTCAAAGTTATTCCCCCTCCCCTTAGCAAAAAAATAGAATGACTATATCTAGCTAAAAGATTATCACACTAAAGACCATAAACACCTGTAATCAATCTCCATCTTCGTTTAACTAAAACGTTAAATTAACCAGACAAAGATCCTAAATGAAACTCTCATCCATACGTACTCCGACCTGACTAACAGATCAATCCTGTTGATAAGAGGTACTTAAGAGCCTATCAAATATGACATTAAGGGAGTGGACACTACCTAAAAGAATGTCTAAAATGAGATAAGAAGGTTAGATCTCACTTTCTTTCTAAAGTTGAACACAAACTAATCAGAAGAATCCTCAGTTTTAGAGTTAAGAAGGGACATATCTTTTCACTATGACAAAATGTGAAAGCCATCATATAGGCCACATGAGGGGAGGAAGTAGCAAAGGCATTATATATGACTGATTAAATATGATAACAGAGATCAGATAAATTTTCCTTTCCCCTTTTTGTTGCTTTGTTATAAATTGGAAAAAGTACCCCTTGTATTCTATTTAATGATAGTGTTCCTTGTTTATAAAAAAAAATAGACCAAATTAGTCTGAAATGAGTCATCGCCTATATATATATATATATATATATATATATATATATATATATATATATATATATATATATATATATATATATATATATATATATATATATATATATATATATATATATATATATATATATATATATATATATATATATATATATATATATATATATATATATATATATATATATATATATATATATATATATATATATATATATATATATATATATATATATATATATATATATATCAAAAAGGTCAGATTGACCATGCGCAGATCCCAAATTAGCATTCCTTGTCAAACCACTAAATCCAAAAAATCTACGAATCACCAACGTCAATTTTTTCAATTAGTTATTCCCTCCGTCCCACAATTAGCGACTTATTTAAAATAAAAAGTGTCGCAAAATTAATAACTGTTCTGGACTAGGTCGGCGCTTAGCCCACAATCGAGCAAGCCCCAAACCCCGTTGGATTTGGGCCAAATAGGACCTCACGGACGGGCAGAAGATTTGTCGGGCACATCATCTTCCCCCGTCGGACACAGGGCAACAACCGTCGGACAGGACCCCTGTGGCTGTTCAGCTAGCCTCTTTCTCCCTCCGTGGTCGGGCAGAGCCCAGCCTGAACAGGGAGTTCATCAGACCTCCCCCACGTTCTCTACGTGTCCCCTATGCGGAGACACGTCATCAAGTAACTACTCGTGTCCTGGTGAATCGGTCCTCCACCTCCCGGATAGCACGGGACAGTTACACTAAGGTGAAGACCACGTGTTGGACTTCACGACGCCCCGTAAGCCCTAGCAGTTACTTACGTTGGGCCTGGCAGTCCAGCCCAACACAGAGTAACCGTTGGCCCTGCGCCGGGGGCTCATTATAAATACCCTCTTCCACTAGAGGGTCAGGTAACTCAACTTTCTCACTCTTTTCTCTGTACTTGTTATCACTCTGCTCGTCGCTTACTTTGGCATCGAAGTGTGTTCCAGGTACACCCCCCTCTGTCCATCAAGTCAGCAGTTCGACAGCTCAGACGAGTGGCAGCTCAGCGATGTCTCTGGTCAGGTACGATCAGTAACCAATTTAAATTTTCAATATACATTTTTCAATTCTACAATCTAATTGATATTATTTTTATCATTCCTAATATTTGATAAAAGACATTTTAGTAAATATATCATTGTCTTCTTTTTATTTATTCTTTATTTTAATCTATATTAAATGACAAACTAAATCATTTATTATAAAACAGAAGAAGTACTAAACTTATCATCAATTTATTGTGTGCAACTTAACCTTGCACAATCAACTAGATAAATAATACATTGTCAACGGAATGATTTATATAAAAAAGTGTATTAAATAACAGTGAAGTATGTTAGAAAAAAATTATTTAACTCTAAATGAATCATCTATTTTGTTCCAATATAGCAGTATCAAGAATTAAAATATATGCGGTATTGCATTGAGACATAGATGTTACGATTAAATAAAATATAGGATTCAAATTTCAAATTAAATATAATAGTTTTTTTAAGTATTAAAAAAGGGGTTTTTATTTATTTATTCTAAACGATTTTCTATTTTTCACATAATGGGTCCACGAGACATGGCTTCTTTTGAGAAAATCTAAGATGGATAATGTTTGCTAAAGTCACATGCATGCATTTTTAACTTTACCACACTTTGGCATCCCACTTGCGAATTTCACCACAATAACATGTCGGCAAGAACATTGATTAAATAAAAATAATGTCGGCAGAAACATTGATAAAATAAGTAAAAAAATGTATAAATATTTTTAAATAAGAATTATAAATATATAAAATTAATTATACTTAAATACATTTTTTATAGGTAAATAGGATCATTAAATAAGAGTAATAGAGATACTCTAACCCAAATATAAAAGATAGCGACTTCTACAAGAATTCATACGGGTGATTAAATCATTCGTAATAGCTACACCTAATTCTATCTTTACAGTTCAAACCTAATCACCACCACGAACAAAATATAATTTTATGAAAAATCACATCCGGGTCTCCCACCTCGTCATGAAATAAAATAAGATTTCGAGAGAACCATATACCTCAACACGTAGAGAATCAAACCCGGCACACAAATGAAATCGAGCATCTACTTCTAAGCTGAACAAACTAAAATAGTAAAAAATCTCAACACTCCTTGTAATACCCCAAAACTTTCCCTGACATTTAGTAGTTCATTTCGCATCCCATTTCATTTTGTATTGCATTAGCTAACCACTAACAGTTTGTGTAGTTGGTTGATTTTGCAGGAAAGTCACATTTATGTGCTCTTTGACTGACGAAGGGCAAAATGGTCATTTGTTTGCAGCCGACAGTCAATTACGAACTTTGAGCTGTAGTCAGGAAATTTGAGTCGTTTGATATGGTTAATATGAATCGAGGCCGAGGTTGTAATTGGAATTTAATCGTGAAGGAGTTGAGCCGTTGGAATTAAATCAATTCATTTTACTTGGATGAAGTTAGTCGGGAAAATGTGGACGTTTGAGTTAATCGGACAGATGGAAACGGAATTAGTCGGATAAATTGGAGGAATTAGGAATTAATAAAAAAGGGTTTTCATTTCAATTTTCATTTCATATTTTAAATTAATTAATCATATTTATTTTTGAATTCATTTTATTGTTAAATTAATCATATTTCATTTTTTAAATTAATTCTATTTTTAAATCAATCATTGTTTCAAAACCAATTGCATTTCTATTTCATTTTTAATTTTAGTCTCATTTCATTCTTAAATAATTTCATTTCATTTCTATTTTTCATTTTTAATTAATTTCATTTTTCTTTAATATTATTTTCTGCTAAGTTTTATTTTTAATATTTGCATATCAAAATAATAATAATAATAATAATAATTAATAATAATATTTTAAGAAAAAATAATAAAGAATTTTTATTAGAAATAATAAGAATTCATTACAAGAAAAATAAAAAAAACATTAAATTTATATTTAATAATAAATTCCTAAATTTCGCCGATTTCTTCGACTTGTCCCGAACTTACGATTTGTTTGAACCTGGAAAACAATAAACAGAAATTTAATCGGTTAGTTTTCTGACACCCTCAAAGTAGTATCATCATCGAGTGTGTCGGGAGGGTAATTGATTGCTCCGAAATCAACTCTCGACTTTATTTCCGATCGTGTAAAATCAAGCAATTTCTATTCTTATTTTCTGAGGCAACCGAGAAAGAGAGATAAAAAAAATGCTTTTGGAAAAAGCTGTTTGACAAAAAGTGCTTATCCAGAAAAGTGTTTTTGAAAAAAACACTCATTCAACCAAAAGTGATTATGAGCAAACAGATTCCGTTTTCTTCTCACAATCCAACGGATCAAAACCACTTTTCGAAAAGTTATCCAACAACTCTCAACAGCTGGGCAACAACATTCACAGAACGTAGTCAAAGCTTCATTTCCGTAGCAACAAACGAACCAAGAACAATCCAAGACCACATTCAGACAAAGTCATAACAACCACAACAATGAATCTGCTGGAAGTTCGCAATAGCATTCATGAAACAAGTTCATCAATAATCAAAACTGTCAAAATCGCAGAAAAAATGAAAATCACCGACACGAACATTCAAAGCCCATAAACGAATCAAACAACGTATAAAATCATCAGTAAGGGTTCAGAAAAGGGGATAAAAAAAACCAAAAGGATCCGAAAACCTAAAGTGAAAAGCGGCGGAGGTTCAGAGGATCATAGATCCTTCATCATCACCCACAGATTCGTCGAAGAAGAAGAAGAACCCCGACGTCGACAACCGCGGCGGCCGTTGCATCCTTAGGAGGGAGCCACTACCACCATCAACGGTGCCGGAATGGAGGTTCAGAGAAGCGTTTTGCTTCATCATCATTACTACCAAAGAAGAAAGAAGATGAAAAGTGGCAGCGAAATCCATCATGAAGATCTGAAACCCTCGGTGAATCAGCCGACAACCATCACAAACTCGTCACCACCGCGAGCAACGAAAAAACGCCGCTCAGCAGTGTAACTATCACGAATCTGTCAACCACAAAAGCCTCAGAAACCATCATCGGCCCAGATCGCATCACCATCACCGGATTGAAGCTTCCGTCGACCGACGCGAATCACAGCGTCCAGAACCATCGGCGGATTGTTACTCACATTCAAACGGAAAAGTCCTCTTTGACGTAGGTAGGGTGCTCAAGTTACGTTTTATGGCTTGGTTTCTTATTTTCAGGGGCATGCAAGCAAAGGAGAAGGAAGATGGAAAAGTTAGACGGACATCAATGGCTACCGCGGCCTTTGATCAAACAAGGAGGAGGAATGCGCCGTAGAAAGGGAGAGAAGAAGAGATGGAGGCTAAACAAACCCTAGCCACCAGATGTTCTTTCCACTTTGATATCATTTTTTATTTATTTATTTTATTCATTTGCTTATTTTATTTTTTATGTAATAATATTTAACTGGATTATTAAAGCTTTAAAAAAATGCTAATTTATTAATTTTATCAAAAGTTTAGTCAAAATCACCAAAATAATTTTCTTAATTGAACATTTATATTAATTTCATTTCTTTTATTAATTTAATATTAAAATTAGGTTTTTCTTTAATCAAACATTTTTCCTAATTAAAACATAAAAATAAAACAAACTTTTCTTGATTAAAAACCTTAATTAAAATAATTTTCTTTAATAAAATTAAACTTTTTTTTCTTGATCAAAGCATGAAAATTAAAGTGGTTCTTCCTGTTAAATACTAAAATCATAGCTTTTGATCTAACCATTTCAAAACATGAGATTGAAATTAATTTTCCATAAATCCTAAATTCTGTCTTTCTTAAAAAAAAGTACTAAAACATAAAGATTAGTAACATTTCCGCAAATTGTCATCTGACATTCCTTGCACGAGGCTATTAATTTCCCATTTGGTTGTATTCTCATTTTCGGTTGTAATCACGCGAGACCATCGTCGCTTTTATATTTCTTGCATTTTTTGGGATTTGTAATTTACGCGAGTGATCGTCGCGATGTTTTTTTTCCTTTACTGCTTTCCTTATTTTCGTACTTTAATTCTGCCATATAATAATTCATTTGTTGCATTATTCACCGTTAAACACTTTCCGAAGGATTAGGTCTCACAGTTTGACCACCGAGTCAATAATCCTAACCTTTTGAACATTTCAAAACCCTAATTAGCCTAGGTGTCCCGCCGTGGACGAAAATGCCCTTTATCCTAGCATTAGGTCAAATAGTCGTCGTACTCTGTTTTAGGGTTTCCCGCCTTGGAATCCCTAATTTCAACCCTAATTTAATTAACAACTTTCAACGTAGAAATAGGAGTTTCAAGACTCCACATAAGCGCTTTTCCTAAGAAACGTTTATTCCCCATTGAAACCTTGACCATAGTCAAGAAGTTTCTAACCTCCCTTTTAAGGGGAACTACGATTACTCTGTTCCATCCCCTACCTCAGATACGTAGGCACAAGATGCAAATCTTGGCGAGTAAACTTAGGAATAACCTTTAGGTCTCTTTGTCACTCTTAACCCTTAGCACATATACCCTAAATCAAATAATAAAGCAAAATAGTAAAAATAAACAAAAAGTTCATGTAGAGTACTACAGAAGTTTAGGGTGCTAGTACCTTCCCTAAGCTTAACCAACCCCTTACCTAGGTCTCTCCCCGCATTGTTTTATGATGTAAAATTAGGTTTTCCCTCTTTTGACCTTTTCCTAAATCAAAGAGCGGTTGTGAGCTAAATATGCGATTTAAACTAATTAATAATTTGATATCATATTCTGACCGCAACAGAAAATGGTGACTTCGCTGGGGACGTCATCACTTTTAAGGGTTATCCCTATTTTGTTTTGTTTTTACTATTTACTTTATTATTTGATTGCTTATATATAATATATCATTGTACCTTGCTTGGGGTATCTATTTTTTTGTGAGATAAGTCCTACACCCGGACTTGAGTGACATTATTATAGGAGGTAATATATTCGACGAGGCTTGCCGGGAGTGAGTCCCAACCAAGTTGACTTGAGAATCACCGCTCAGTTGAGACCCTTTCGAAAATGGTTCGGTTGAACGAGTAGTCGTGAAAACTTTTACTATTGTCGATTGGAGTCTGTGATAATGGGGACCGTAGTTACGTAACACCACCTTGGCCTTATCTAGGATGTAGTGCGGGAACTATGAGGGAGTACTCCCAAAATAGTTGCTACGCGATACTACACTCAAAAGAGGTTCTATCGAGAATATTATCGACCCCCGAGTCAGTCGGAATATTGATAATATCCGAAAGATGGACTGATGACTTTGGGAACCTATTTAGACCCTTGTTCTGAAGGTACAACTAACCTATAGTACATACCTTTTGGGAAGGGTAGACCTTGACTCCGCTCATTATACCTTTAACCTATGACTTTTTGTTGTTTGTGTGTTGTTTGTGAATTGCATCTATGAAACATCATATCATTCCTAGTTTCAAGGAATTCAACGGTCCTTTGCAAATTCAAAAAGTCTTACATTTTAAAGTCAAAAACTTTTCCCGCTTTCCTAAAAAAGAATATTTGCAATCGACCATTGAAATTCTTGAAATCATTGCATTTGTATCTTTGCATGGTTCATTGCATACCTCTGTCTGTCCGATAACTCATGTCCTGTTGTCTTTATCTTCTAGTGTCCCTTTGAGTCATTAAGCTGATTCTTTAACATAGATATTGGATTAGAGCTAACTATAGACGCCAGACTATCAGACCAGTTTTTCAAGCTCCTGTTTTCGCTGAGCCCAGACCTGTGGTCCATACCATTGCCCAGACTGTCCAAGATCCTTTCTTTGACTACAATGCTGCCAGTGCATCAAAAGTGAAGCTTTAGTACGACTTCAATAGACTATCTTCTCAAAAGCCAGTGTTTCAGATAGGACAACTCATCTTTGTATTGATTTAGTCACTAGACCTTTTGTTTCTTGTTATTTGTACTTTCCTTATTTTGTATTAGCTGTTTGCCTTCAAATTATGTTTGTACTTTCATACCCATGAAATGAGCATTGTAACTTTTGATTTCAATTATTTGCACTTTTATACTTTATCTTTCAAATATTTACACTTTGTCCAAATTTTTTATATGCCAAAATTGGAGGGAGGATGATGAAAACGTTATACCCATAACTATTGTCAGTATGCTTTCAATCAAACTTTGTTGACGATGTAAGACATTGTTTCAACTCCCTAATACTGGAGAAATAAGGAAGTTATTCCCTTGTCACCCCCTTTGAGCCTAGAAGTTGGAGTTCCTTTCTTTACAAAAAAAAACACCGCAATCTTAACTTGGGGCATGGCTAGTTCTCAGTTAACTTGGTTGTGTGTTCCTGCAATACACCTTTCATATAAAGGTTGCACTCACAATTTTCCTTCACACACAACAAGTAAGTGTAGAAGATGTTTTCCAATGTCAAAACTCCGATGATGGTTCACCGTGGTCATTAAGCCAAACAGTCAATTTCTTGCAACACAAAAAAAAAATCAAAGAAGAGCCCGCTAAGTCCAAACCTATGAAGGAGACTTAGGCAAAACTGGGGCATCCCGCTAACTGTAATCTTTAACAGAAATAGTTCAGGCAAAAGTTAGGGATAATAAATAGGAGATCTTTAAATCCTCACCCTGAAAATCCTCAATGTCAAAAGAACCAAATGTTATAGGGAAGTAGTGGCTGCCTTCTCATAGGTCCCTTGACTTCTGAACCATCATTGCTACCTATAGGAACCTAAATGCATAATACGAGTTAACTGAGCGTAGGACTGAAGATTATCACGTAGACTGAGTGGGTACAAATAAATTTTGAGCCTTTATCCTTTGTTTCATAAACCGTGAACCAGACCATGTTACAACCCTTAAAATACCTAATTGAAGCAAGGTTATTTTGAAAGCATACTATAGCAAGGTTGCGTAAGCTGACTCCAAAAGATCTTTGTGAATCATTTATTTTGGCGGTACACCTTTGTTTTCTAAACTTTGAGCGTCTTGAACCACCGTGTTTTGACCGACGACTCGTCCATTTTTCATCTTTCAAAAATAATTTTGATTTCAAAAGTTGCATGAACTTTGCATTACCATGTTTGTATGAACACTTTTGTTTGCAAATTGGCTTTCCTCTAAGGAATTTTCAAACATCGAAAAACTTGGTCAAGTGATCCTATCAGGGGAAAGTTCATTTTACATCCCGTCTAAGAATCAGTTCAAGATTGTTCAAGGTGAAGCCATTTTCAGATTTGGTTTATCCAAAAGATTTTTCAAGACTCATAATGGGGGCAAGCCTTCCGAGGGTACAGTAAAACAGTCATTTTCACGAATCAGACAAGCTGAAGCAATTATCAATTCATCCATAACAGACGGTTTAATCTGGGGTAGTTTACTTGAAGAACCCCCTGGTAATTTTTCATCCTTCCTACAAGGATCACCAGCTTGATACAATTTATAAGTGTGGCAGAGATGTGTTCAACAATAACATCTTTAGTCCCCGAGCAGAATGGCAGTGATCTTCGTGTTGAGGAATCAGTTTTTCAGTCTTGTCATCTTACCAAAAGAGTCGAGTCTTGTCGTCGGCATTTGCATTTACATTTCATCATATCTCATAGCATAATTCATATACATATTCATATCATGAGTGTTTCATCCTCATTTGCATTTCTCCCGATGTCATGTTTTATCCATTGTCTTACCTTGGGTCGAAGTCCAACTTACTTGACACTTGCCAAATAGATTTTGTGTCATGTCTATCTGATATTCTTCCAGATATGACATTTTTCTTATCCGATGGTTTTTCGGATATGTCTGTTTCCCCTACGTCCAATACTCTTCTCATATATTGTGTTTATACCTTTCATTCAAAGCCATTATTGGATGTCTAGTACCCTTATTTTAATTTCTCTTTCTGATGGTTTTCCAGACTGAGTCTTTGTTTTGATGTTCTTCCAGAACTTATCTGATGGTTTCCCAGATATTCCTTTTGATTCTGATGGTTTTCTAGAATCTTTTCCGATGGTTTTCCGGATTTATTCCTCTTTTTGATGGTTTTCCAGACTGAGTCTTTGTTCTGATGTTCTTCCAGAACTTATCTGGTGGTTTTCCAGATATTCTTTTGCGATTTTGACAGTTTTCTAGAATCATTCTGATGGTTTTCCAGATACATTCTTCTTTCTGATGGTTTTCTAGATCGAGTCTTTGTTCTGATGTTTGTCCAGAACTTATCTGATGGTTTTCCAGATATTCTTTTGCGATTTTGACGGTTTTCCAGAATCTTTTCGATGGTTTTCCGGATACGTCTCTTTCTGATAGTTTTCCAGATCGAGTCTTTTATCTGATGGTTTTCCAGATATTTTCCTTTATATTTTGATGGTTTTCCAGAATCTTATCCGATATTTTTACGGATTTATTCCTCTTTTTGATGGTTTTCCAGACTGAGTCTTTGTTCAGATGTTCTTCCAGAACTTATCTGACGGTTTTCCAGATATTACCTTTGATTCTGATGGTTTTTCAGAATCTATCCGATGGTTTTCCGAATATGTTTCTCTCTATGATAGTTTTCCAGTTTGAGCCTTTGTTCTGATATCATTCCAGAATTTATCTGATGGTTTCCCAGATGTTTTTCTTTCAATTCGGATGGTTTTCCAGAATTTATCCGATGGTTTTCCGGATATGTTTCTCTTTCTAATGTTTTTTCAGTTTGAGTTTTTATTCTGATGTTCTTCCAGAACCCCTTTGTTACTTATCTGATGTTCTTCCAGATATGTCTTCAAACTTGTCATGTATATTTATTGCTTTCCTAAATGTTTCAGGTATATCTTCAGAGACTTGTCTTCATTTCATGCCCTCTAGATGTTTTCATTTTGTATTTGGATGCAGCCCAAAGTTCATTCGATGTTCTTTCAGATGTTTCTGGTGTTTGTTTCTCCCTGTATATTTTCTGACGATTCCTGAAGATCCCGCTCGATCTTTTCGATTAAAGGAATGTCCCAAAAACTCCAGCACTTGTTGTTTACCTGATCCTATCGTCGTGTGGATTTTGTGTTACCTTGTCATCCTAGAGTGTCAGTCGGTCATGTTTGAATTCGTTGCACGGTTACTCTTGGATATTCCCCAGTGGAGGTCGTCTCGTCGGTGCCATCTCCATTGAGGATCCCATTCTTACTGTTCCTTTTAAAGTGGTAATTGGTCGTGCTCACACCAGTTGGCCATCACTTTAGAATTCCCCAGCGTCGTGTTGTTTCCCCAATGCATCGTATTCCCCAGTGCAGTTACTCGTCGCGTCTGTCCCCTGTGTCGTCGTGTCGTCTGCATCCGTGCATTTATCATTTTCATCATACGCATCATATTAAATTCATGGCATTTTCTGCATTATAGTTTGTTTCGTTTTGTCCATCGCAGTGCATATCATTGCGCCTAAGGGAATTTTTTTTGGATATCTGTATTTAAATCCCTCCATCATGATTCCTCGAGTCGTCGTCGCTCAAATCATCCGGTGAAGCTATTTAAATAGGGGCAACTGTAATATCCCAAATTTTTCCCTGACATTTAGTAGTTCATTTTGCATCCCATTTTGTTTTTCATTGCATTTTAGCTAACCACTAACAGTTTGTGTAGTTGGTTGATTTTGCAGGAAAGTCACATTTATGTGCTCTTTGACTGACGAAGGGCAAAATGGTCATTTGTTTGCAGCCGGCTGTCAATTACGAACTTTAAGCTGTAGTCAAGAAATTTGAGCCGTTTGATATAGTTAATATGAATCGAGGCCGAGGTTGTAAATGGTTCATTTTACTTGAATGAAGTTAGTCGGGAAAATATGGACGTTTGAGTTAATCGGACAAATGGAATTTATTCTAGTAAGGTTGTTTATGTGGATTGCCGGAAAGTTTAATCGAAGTTATGTAGGAAACGAGATTAGTCGGATAAATTGGAGAAATTAAGAATTAATAAAAAAGGGTTTTCATTTCAATTTTCATTTCATATTTTAAATTAATTAATCGTATTTCATTTTTGAATTCATTTTATTGTTAAATTAATTATATTTCATTTTTTAAATTAATTCCTTTTTTAAATCAATCATTGTTTCAAAATCAATTGCATTTCTATTTCATTTTTAATTTTAGTCTCATTTCATTCTTAAATAATTTCATTTCATTTCTATTTTTCATTTTTAATTAATTTCATTTTTATTTAATATTATTTTCATTCCATACATTTTTATGCTAAGTTTTATTTTTATTATTTGCATATCAAATAATAATAATAATAATAATAATAATAATAATAATAATAATAATAATAATAATAATAATAATAATAATAATAATAATAATAATGTTTTAAGAAAAATAATAAAGAATTTTTATTAGAAATAATAAGAATTCTTTACAAGAAAAATAAAAAAAAAAGATTAAATTTACATTTAATAATAAATTCCTAAATTTTGTCGATTTCTTCGACTTGTCCCGAACTTCCGATTTGTTCGAACCTGCAAAATAATAAACGACAATTTAATCAGTTAGTTTTCCGACACCCTCAGAGTAGTATCATCATCGGGTGTGTCAGAAGAGTAACGGATTGCTCCGAAACAAACTCCCAACTTTATTTCCGACCGAGTGTAAAATCAAGCAATTTCTGTTCTTATTTTCCAAGGCAACCGAGAAAGAGAGATAAAAAAGTGCTTTTGAAAAAAGCTGTTTCACAAAAAGTGCTTATCCAAAAAAGTACTTTTGAAAAAAACACTCATTCAACCAAAAGTGATTCTGGGCAAACAGATTCCGTTTTCTTCTCACAATCCAACGAATCAAAACCACTTTCCGGAAAGTTATCCAACAAGTCTCAACAGTTGGGGCACAACATTCACAGAACCCAGTCAAAGCTTCATTTCCGTAGCAACAAACGAACCAAGAACAATCCAAGACCACATTCAGACAAAGTCATAACAACCACAACAATGAATCTGCTGGAAGTTCGCAATAGCATTCACGAAAAAAGTTCATCAATAATCAAAACCGTCAAAACCACAGAAAAAATGCAAATCACCGGCATGAACATTCAAAGCCCATAAACGAATCAAACAACGTATAAAATCATCAGTAAGGGTTCAGAAAAGGGGATCCAAAAAAAAAAGAAAACCCAAAAGGATCCGAAACCCTAAAGTGAAAAGCGATAGAGGTTCATAGGATTATAGATCCTTCATCATCACCCACGGATTCATCCAAGAAGAGGAAGAACCCCGAAGTCGACAACCGCGGCGGCCGTTGCATCCGTTGCAGGGAGCCACTACCACCATCAACGGTGCTGGAACGGAGGTTCAGAGAAGCGTTTTGCTTCATCATCATCACTACCAAAGAAGAAAGAAGACAAAAAGTGGCGACGAAATCCATCATGAAGATTCGAAACTCTCGATGAATCAGCCAGCGACCATCACAAACTCGTCACCTCCGTGAGCAACGAAAAAACGCCGCTCAACAGTGTAACTGTCACGAATCCGTCAACCGCAAAAGCCTCAGAAACCATCACCAGCCCAGATCGCATCACCATCACCGGATTCAAGCTTCCGGCGGCCAACGCGAATCACAGCGTCCAGAACCATCGATGGATTGTTACTCACATTCAAACGGAAAAGTCCTCTTCGATGTAGGTAAGGTGCTCAGGTTACGTTTTATGGCTTGGTTTCTTATTTTCAGAAGCATGCAAGCAAAGGAGAAGGAAGATGGAAAAGCTAGACAGACATCAATGGCTACCGCTGCCTTTGATCAAACAAGGAGGAAGAAAGCACCGTAGAAGGGGAGAGAAGAAGAGATGGAGGCTAAACAAACCCTAGCCACCAGATGTTCTTTCCACTTTGATATCATTTTTTATTTATTTATTTTATTCATTTGCTTATTTTATTTTTTATGTAATAATATTTAATTCGATTATTAAAGCTTTAAAAAAAATGCTAATTTATTAATTTTATCAAAAGTTTAGTCAAAATCACCAAAATAATTTTCTTAATTGAACATTTAAATTAATTTCATTTCTTTTCTTAATTTAATATTAAAATTAGGTTTTTCTTTAATCAAACATTTTTCCTAATTAAAACATAAAAATAAAACAAACTTTTCTTGATTAAAAACCTTAATTAAAATAATTTTCTTTAATAAAATTAAACTTTTTTTTCTTGATCAAAGCATGAAAATTAAAGTGGTTCTTCCTGTTAAATACTAAAATCATAACTTTTGATCTAACCATTTCAAAACATGAGATTGAAATTAATTTTCCATAAATCCTAAATTCTGTCTTTCTTAAAAAAAAGTGCTAAAATATAAAGATGAGTAACATTTCCGCAAATTGTCATATGACATTCCTTGCACGAGGCTATTAATTTCCTGTTTGGTTGTATCTTCATTTTCGGTTGTAATCACACGAGGCCATCGTCGCTTTTATATTTCTTGCATTTTTTGGGATTTGTAATTTACGCGAGTGATCGTCGTGATGTTTCTTTTCCTTTACTGCTTTCCTTATTTTCGTACTTTAGTTCTGCATATAATAATTCCTTTTGTTGCACTATTCACCGTCAAACACTTTTCGAAGGATTAGGTCTCACAGTTTGACCGCCGAGTCAATAGTCCTAACTCTTTGAACATTTCAAAACCCTAATTAGCCTAGGTGTCCCACCGTGGACGAAAATGCCCTTTACCTTAGCATTAGGTCAAAGAGTCGCCGTACTTTATTTTAGGGTTTTCCGTCGTGGAATCCCTAATTTCAACCCTAATTTAATTAACAACTTTCAACGTAGAAATAGGAGTTTCAAGACTCCACGTAAGCGTTTTTCCTAAGAAACGTTTATTCCCCATTGAAACCTTAACCAGAGTCAAGAAGTTTCTAATCTTTCTTTTGAGGGAAACTACGATTACTCTGATTCCATCCCCTACCTCGGATACGTAGGCACAAGATGCGAATCTTGGCGAGTAAACTTAGGACTAACCTTTACGTATCTTTGTCACTCTTAACCCTAGCACATATACCCTAAATCAAATAATAAAGCAAAATAGTAAAAATAAATAAAATGTTCCTGTAGAGTACTACAGAAGTTTAGAGTGTTAGTACCTTCCCTAAGCTTAACCAACCCCTTACCTAGGTCTCTCCCCGCATTGTTTTATGATGCAAAATTAGGTTTTTCCTCTTTTGACCTTTTCCTTCGGATAAATCAAAGAGCGGTTGTGAACTAAATATGCGATTCAAATTAATTAATAATTTGATATCATATTCTAACCGCAACACTCCTCATCAATATCCCAAGAAATTCCTAGCCACAGAAAGACTATATTCCATATCATTCTAATCTTAGGACACCCAAACAAAATATGATTAATGTCTTCTCCCATAAAAAAAAACAGAACACACAAACAAGATCATTGGAATTTTGAATAATACCTCTACTTGTCAAGTTTCTCCTTTTTAAAAGTCTATCCAACAATACTCTCCATCCGAACACCTGAACTTTTAGAGACACTATCATTTTCCACACTTAAATGCATTTTTAATGTCATTGATAAAAACATAGAAATTTAATATTCAAATTATTAGTTGTAAGAACCACTAAGAAAACATAAATATTCATATTTTTTTAAGTATTATTTAAATTACATATTTAATCATAAATTATTAAAATTATAAGAGATAAAATACATTTTTAATACTAGATCAATACAGATTCTTTTATAAATAAATTATTAATACAAATGGATTTGTATAAAAGACTTTACATTAAGATTTTTAGTATGAAATTTTATTAATAATATTATGAATTAATAATAGTAATAATTGAAAATAAATAGATTATTAATTATTATCATTAAAATTAATTGAAAAAATATATATTTTCAACTAAACGTATATTTTAGAAAACAAATAAATAAATTTTAAAAAATATATTACCAATCTCATGTATGATTATTCGTAAATTTTAGTAAAATGGTTAATTAACATTTTTATTGATAAAATTAAAATTATACTTAAGTATTGTTTTAATCTATATATCTATTCTATCGTATTCACAAGAGTAGTTTACATTTTTTAAATTTAAATAACCTTAGATTCGTACATTTTTTTATATTGAAAATTTATTGTATCAATTTTTTAAGGAAGTGTAATTTATATTCTTTATATTTAAAGTTATATGATTTGTCTAATTTTAATGACACATAATTGATGTGCTTTGTAACTTATTCGTATGTGCACACATTATATCGAAGAAATATAAAAGGTTGTCGAACACTTGAGCCCACAAAAACCATTAATAAAACTATTATTATTTATTATTACTATGTAAATCTAAGACTAATTGAATACTTTTTCTTTATGAGAAGGAAAATAAAACTAGAAATAAGGTTTGCTTAAGAAAATATAAATAAAAACGAGATCGGAATATAATTTTTTATATAACTTTGGAACTCAGATAAATTTTGGCATTAGTTTTGCTTTTAAAATATTTTTATGGAGGAAATATTAATTTAAAATCAATCCCACTTTCGCGCAACTCGTGTTATGTTTAGAAACCATAAATGTTTTATTGTCGCTCCATAGGTTACAGTTTCAAATTTTTTTTTAAAACTAATAATTCTTAATTAATTACTAAAGCGATGTTGCTATTTTTAGAAATCAAAGATCCAACTTTTATTGATCGGATATCAATCTCATACCGTCGTGTTTTTGATTGGTACCTGAGTGCTTTCGCTTTCGCGCAAAACCTTTTTTATTTTAAAACTAAAAATTCAGAACCGAAAAAATAAATTAATGTAAAAGTTCAACGCCGATAAAATTTAACGAGTGTCGTTGGAACGACTGTCATCACATCCCGAACTCTAAGAACTTAACCGAACATATTCGACATATTACTCATGCTATTAATTATTATGCATGCAAAATAGATACTTAAACATAATTTGATGATGATGCAAAGTAGTAACGACAACACACACACACACAACTGAACATATTCGACATATTACTCATGCTATTAATTATTATGCATGCAAAATAGATACTTAAACATAATATTGATGATGATGCAAAGTAGTAACGACAACACACACACACACACACACACACACACACACACACACACACACACACACACACACACACACATATATATATATATATATATATATATATATATATATATATATATATATATATATATATATATATATATATATATATATATATATATATATATATATATATATATATATATATATATATATATGTGTGTGTGTGTGTGTGTGGGTGTGTGTGTGTGTGCGCGCGCGCGCGCGCACAATAGATGGCGATTATTTACAAAATTTGAAATCAGAACATGGACAATCAAAATTAATAAGATAAATAAAAATAGCAATTATGATATTGAAACTTAAAGCAAATAAGTGCAGAAAAATTAAAGAATGTAAATACGTACTGAAATGTAATCCATTGTGAGAATTTAAAATCGGAAAATTAGAACAAAAACTTCTTGAATTAAAATAACGACAAGCTTGATTAACAAATGATTCAAGTTCAAGCAGAAAACCTCAAAATTCTCAAACCTATGGTGTACTTAATTTCCAATATGAAGAATTTAGCCCTTTTACAAGTGAGTTTATATGCCTACTTAATACTAGAAAACTTGGATGGTAAAAACCTAAATACTAAGCTTATATATAGTGTTTATGGCTTTGAAGTAGAGTTGAATTCATGTAGAGATCGGTTGAGAAAAATATATGAAAGTGGGAGAAGACTAAGTCATTCTATTGCTAAAATTCTAGACATGAAGCCCAAGGCGGATGCCATGACATAATTACAAACATCATGCGTTCAATATGGGAAACATGGCTGGTAAAAGGGTCATGGCGAACGCCATGCCTCTTTGCCGAACGCCACAAGCTCAAAACGCCCTTCTTTGATTTGCTTCATGCTGATTTGTCCTTTTTCTCGTGTGCCAACTCCAACTTGAAAAATATATGCAACAAAGACAAAATACAAACATAACACTACATACACATATAAAATAGATATAAAACGGATAAAAATATATGCATATCGAGTCAGAAAATACTATAAATTTTATGGTTATCAATAATCTAGATTTTTTATCTTTAAAATTTTACACTGTTAAAAATAATAATATAACTTAAAAATGAAAATTTGAGAGAGAATAGGAATAACACTTTTAATTATAAAACTATACTTTCTTCAATGCTATTTTTTTATATTTTAAAAATAAGTTCATCTATAATTTACTTGATATATTTATTTTATTTTTTTAAATATATATTTTTATTAAAAAGATAAATTTATTTGAAATTTGAAATTTAAAATATTATTCAATAAATTATACTTTGGTATATTAACAAGCAATATTATGGCATTAAATTTATTGACTAGTTTTTAATTTTATATAAAAGAACATAACTGTTTGTAATAAATAAAGGAGATACTTTAATTAAATTTCGCTGAAAGCAAAAAAATAATTGAAAACGGAACCCCTAGGCTAAAATCTGTGAGATTATATAGAAACCCACATCAACCAATCTGTAGTGTAGTCAATGTATGACTGTAAAATCAATTAATTGAGGGACACCTAACGACCGGTCTATTTTGAATGTTTCTCACTTCTCTATTATTTAATATTTCAATTATTTATTGTCATGTTTTCCTCTTATATATTCATGAAATTTCCATAAAAGTCAGGGCATCACTACATCATGTGTTTCAAAATCGGAGGCAACAAAACCGATTAGACTGTGAACTGATGGGTATAATAGGTTAGAAAGATTAAATGATCGAATATATATTTGATTTAGAGAAATTAGTGTGATTCAATCGGTTCTGCAGTCTAACCAATGAATCAATTAGTTTGTTTGAACTAAAGACTTGTACTTTTATTTATGTTGTATGATCCGTTTGATGGAAATGCCAAAGAATGAACATTTGTAAAATAATATTGCATTCGAGGAAAGAAGGAGAAATTACTTACGTTCTGTTGGTTGGGAATTTCGACGTCAACCTTTGTTTGAGAATAATAAGCAAAGAGGAAGTGTTTCTTGGGTTTTTACTGAATTAGACAGGAGCATATACATAGGTCCTAGTTGAAGAGGTCTTCATGAAAAGGACATGTTGAAAAAATACTTAGAAATAGTTTCTAAGTTTGAATGGTAACTTCGACGAAGGGTGTACAGAGCTCTCTTTCGACAGGAGTTTTGAATTTCAAAATACGGATAATAACTGTCTTTTATCCTTATCCGTTTCTCAAAAACGACACGTGGAGAGTTGTGGCAAAATGAAGACATGTTAGATGCCAAACTTTGCTTACTTGACTTATCAAATGTTGGCATCTTTCATTCTTTTTATAGGTGAAAGTGATTAGAATCACTCAAGTTTTAGATGATTTGCTACATTGATGATATATGCCTTGGTTGCTTTGATTTGTTTGCTATTGTGCAGGAATTAGGCACAAAACAAGTGAATAGTAAGACACAAGAAATTGGGCAAGGAAACCAAGACAGCAGAAAAACATCATAAAACTCGTCGTGCGAAGCTCTTAGCAAATCTTGCCAGAAAACTTCACAAAGCTCGCTAGGCGAGGGAGGCAGCGAACCACTTGCTAGGCGAAGTGGTAGCGAAGCTCTAGCGAACACTCCCAGACTTGAGACAGGGGCAAAATGGCCATAAACTCGCTAGGCGAAGTTCACAGCAAAGGCTTCGCTAGGCGAAGAATTCCTCGCCAAGCGAATATTTGGAAATATCTCAGGGGCGATTTAAGTGTTCAGAGGCACCTCAGGTGCCTAATTTGTTGTTCGCTAGGCGAAGGATCTGTTTGCTAGGGGAACATGACAGATCCTGAATGTACTATTTAAGTATTATTTATTGCTTTTTAGGTCAGATTTTTATGTAACTTTTCCTACATCAGAACTTATCTCTCTTCATCTATTTTAGAGAGAGAAACACAAAACCCTAAGAGGGAGGAGGTAAGATCTTTAATCTCTTGTTGGGGTTTGGATGTAATCTTTTGATACCTTATGTATTTCATCTAATTTATGTTTGTGAACTAGTTTGGATTCTCTATTCATTGATTATCTTTGATTGCTTATTTGTGGGTCTTGACAAAACCTTTTCACATCTTTGATCTCAGATTTTCTTCTATCAATGAACAAACTTTTGACATGGTTTTGTAAATTGATATTTATTGTATCCTCTTTGGTATTGTGTTGATTAAGTAGCATGTGTAACATGGGTAGGATCAATACGATATTGTGCGGGTGCGTGATAATAGTGATGAAGAACGGTGTTCACAACCATTAGGCAGATTAGATGAATACATGTAAAAAGGGTTAAGCGTGTGTACGTATTCTGATCATTGTGTTTTATATGAAACAATCGTTTATCCGATATGGGTGTCGTCTTTGCTTACCTTTTTATCTTTGATTTGAACCGTGATAGAGATATACTCTTCAGATCTGGATCTAGGATGATCACTTGTTAGGTCCTAAATGCTAGAGATAGGTTTAGGCTTAGCATTTGCGTGAGTATCAGTTTGTAATACTCCGTGTTGTGTTTTTGTTGCATGAGAGATCACCAACGAGATAACATGGTTGTTCTCTCGACGCTGCGTTAGAGATAAGCTTTATTGTGGGTGATACGTAAGGGTATTAGACGAATGATTGCGTTGTGTTTAACTTGATCAGAAGAATGCATGTGTTATCAATTGATGAGATCCAATTCCAACAAGGCTCCGTTTATATTTCAGTTTTAATTTATATTTTCTTTTTTTATTTATAGTTCCTTGAACCTTTTAAACCAAAACTTTTGAACATTGAACGGCGTTCGTATCACACTGATCCCTGTGGAGACGACAAAACTGAGTACTTAATATTTTTTGCAATTGATATGTAATAAGTATATGAAAGAATAAAATGAAATGTGATTTATGAATTAAAATTATTATGAGAATAATTAAGATATATTATAAAATAATGAAAAATAGTATAGAAATATTAATAGATGAAGATGATTGAGAAAAAGTAATAAAATATAAATATGAAGAAATAAATGTTGATAAAAGAAATGTAAAAAGATAAATAAGAATAAAAAAAATGGCGCCGTTGCCGGGGAGACGACAAAACTGGGTACTTAATATTTTTTGCTTGCTGCTTTACCACACCAACAAGATACGCAGAGCAAAACATGTCATTTTTTGGAGGAATATTTGTTGAAGACAGTTATTTTCGACATGTTATAAATAGGAGTCTTAGTGTTTAGGATTTCTGTGTGTTTAATTGTTGTACAATACTCATAAAATTACTTAGAGTATCTAAGTCAATTGGGAAAAGAGTTACCATTGAGAATGTATGTCTGAAACACATTATTTCAATAAGAAATTTGTTTCTAGTTATCAATTTCTTCTTTTACTGCAATTTTACTTTGAAGTTTTCTTCATTGCATTTTCTTTATCAATTCTGCAAAGTTTATCTTTTCTAAAACTTTAAAACAATCTTTTACAAACATGAATGTTGTCGAAGTGTTCTTAGAATTTTTAGAAAGAAATTAAACAATAGTTATGTCCTTAGGATTCACTAGTTGATCCTGCAAGTAAACCATATTTGGAAGACGAGTGGTTGTTTACCAGTTTTCACGGTAAACATATTGGGACGCCCAGTGAGACAGTGCTATTGTTCAAAAATATTTTTTATTTTTTCTTTCTGAACAATTTTGTATAAGTTCTTCATTTTTACAATCTCTCTAAACTTCATTGCATGAGACTTAGGAGTGGTAGAATAACCACAACCAACAAAGAGAGACCGAGGAGAAGATACGAAAGGAGGATGGTGAATCAAAATCCGCCAAATGATAGATAACCACCCCCTCTTCTTCGACAGGCAGAAATACAGTTCCAGCGTCAATGACTGAAACTGTACCATCTACGGCAAGTATGATGCATGTGCAGTCAGTTGCCCAAAGTGGTACCATTTTGTCTTATGTGGGAACACAAGGTCCATAAGTGACCCCCTCTCTAGTGGGGAATAATTTATTCAGGCCTTATATGCCTGGATTCAATGCCCCCCAATAGGTCATGAACATCCTTATGACATGCCAACATCAATGATGTCAAGTTTGTATAATACCACATCAACATTCACAGACCCAGTGGTGAACGTAACTACGCAATTGTAAGGATCTGGTTCAAGCATCAATAACATGGGTCGAATGAGTCAGCCCTTAGGGACAGGATTTCCTACCTAAATGCCCAACAAACGGGTGTCATATTCAACCCCTTAATCCAAAACACTACCCAAACAAACCTATAAATGGCAGCGCAAATGACGTGCATTGCTGATTTCTTTGGTGTTCCACAACCCCCTCGACAGTCCCAGAGGGAATGTGTTGCACCCCAAAATTTGACCAACCAATTATCGCATTTGGCTTATGTTTCAACTTATTTCATTTTGCATCTGCATGCCGTATACATTGCATTTTTGCAGTCAGATTGATTTTATTGGGATTACAGCCTCTCCTGACGCTTCAGGCATTTCAGGCCAATTCAAATAAGCTGTTTTGAGAATTTGTGCCCGTCCCGATGTTTTCAGCTCTCGCTGTTATTTTTTAGGACATTTCGGTGTCCGGTTTTTACCGTTTATTTCGCCGTAGTCGCGCATCTGTTTCCTAATCGATTTAATTGGCTTCCTTGCATTTTTAGATTTTTCTCTTAATTTCTAGATTTTTAAAGAGATTTTAATTGTTTGTCTAGATTTGGAATTGATTTTTAAAGGTTTTTTATTTCTTTTTTAGATCTTTTATAGATATTAAATAATTTTTTTTTATATTTTTATAGATTTAATTGTTTTTTCTAGAATTTTAAATAGATAATTCTTTTTTAAACAGTTTTAATAGATAATTATTGTTCTAGATATTAAATAGATTTTTAATGAATTTTAAATAGTTTTAATAGGTTTAATAGATTTTTTTTCTATTTTTAATAGGTTTAGAAATTAGTAGATATAATCCTCTTTTAGATATTAATAGGGTTTTAAAAATTAATGGAGTTAATAGCTTTTAAATATTAATTGAATATGGTTTAGAATAAATAAATATTAATTAGATGTTAGTTTGAATATTAATCTTTTTTTTAATTGTTTTAATTGGCAGTTTTTTTAAGTACCTAACTTTAATTAATAGTTCTTGGTTAAGAGGTCTGAATTTTCATTTAAGCTTTCATTAGGTTTTAATCATCCTTTTTTAATCATCATTATTCCTTTAACTAAGTTGGTTTTAATTGGTTTTTTAAGTCAGAGTTTAATTTGTTTTGTTAATGGCCATTTTCGGTGGGCCAGGTGTCCCAGTTTTGGGGGCCCATAGTCCAGCTGTGACACATGTCACTATATAGAGGGTCCCATGTTTCAGTCTCTCTCTCTCTCTCTCTCTCTCTCTCTCTATTCCACATCACTGCATGCACACTCCACCAGACCCACACGTGGCCCCCATGCGTCCCCTCTCTCTCCGTCTCATGCCACCACGTGTCTCTCATTTGTCTCACCGTCTCCCCTCGCCGCCGGCCATGCAACCGTCACCAGAGCAACCACAACAGTTTCCGGAGTTCGTAACGGTCGCCGGAAACTGTATTTTCCACCGGAATCTTCATCTGTTCATCGTTCTTCATCATTCGTATAACGTTTCTTTAGAAACTCATCATACATCTCCATCACGTTCATCACCTTCAACCAAGTTTATCATCATCTTCCTCAGAAGCTCCATCTGTTCAACACACTTTCCAGAAATTCAACAAGAACACTCAAGAACTTCATCGCACCTCCTTCACTTTCCCAGATCTCGCTCTGTACGTTCATCATCCACCATGAATGTTCATCCATCTATGAACACACTCCAATCCAGATTCAGTGAAACCTTCATCAACAAACACGAACAAGATTTCAGCGACCACAACAGCGCAAATCTCCAATCAACCTCGCACGATCTACAGAAATACCATGGATCATCTTGAACAACTACGTCTCGTCTTCCTCAGATCGGACCTCATACGAACACAATTAACATCATATCGAATCCTCATCTTCATCTAACTTCAAATCCAGATCGGAAACTCTACAATCAATCAACGTCAAGTCTCAGATGAAGATTCTCACGACAATCAGCAGAAGTTGCAAGGATCTTTTGGAGTTGTTCTTGCGTTGGGTTCGTAGGTTACGATTTGGTGTTGGTGTTTAAGTGAACGGAGCTGAAGGTTAAACGGAGAGAGTTGAAGGAGTGAAGGTCAGACGAAGAGGATTTCAGACAGAGAAGATTTCAGACGGAAGGAGGTTGAGACAGAGGTGAGAACGGCGGCGCATGTGGAGAAGGGAAACCTAGGGTTTCAGAGAGAGTGAGGGAAGAGGAAATTGTGTGTATTGCGGGCTCCGTTGGGGCCAATCCAACTGTTTCGTTTCTGATCCATACACCCCTCGTTTTTTCTTCCCCCCTGTGCTGTTTTTTGGTGTTATGATATTGGGCTGGGCCCAATGAACATCTTCTGGACCACACCTCCAATTCCCCAGCGCACCCCCATGGCCATTGGTTTTTCTTTTTTTTTTATTTTTTTGTTTTGTTGTATTGTGGGCTGGGCCTAGTGGTGGTTTTTTACTGCATTTACCCCCTTTTTGCAGGTTGTACCTCCCTTCCCTTTATTTTTTCAACTTCTCTTGTATTGGACATGTGATTGTACTAAAATAGTTTTATTTTCCTATTTTCTTTTAGGATTATAGTTTTTATAGTTTAGCATATTATGCATTTTTTTTACTATAAAATTTTAATATAGAATATTATAGATTTTATAATATAGAATTTTTATCCTATTTTCTTATAGGATATTATTAGAGTTAGATAGAATTTTTTTTATGCTATTTTTCATATGCATTTTCTTTATATTTTCCTAGAATATTTTCTATTAGAAATTAATTGCTAATTTTAGGAGTAGAATTTATTCTCATTTGTTAGTGATTTTCTCTCCTATTTTTCTTTTCTATCCGATTTTATCTTCGATTTTATTCTTGGTTGGCCGTGTGACATGATTCAATTGGAGAATGATTGTCGATATCATTTCTCTATCTTGTCTTTGACACAGATATCAATACGCTACCTCTGAGAGTTCGATTTCTCGTATAATTCGAACCATGACGGTCTAAGCGTTACATTGTTCCTGATTCGAGCGTCCTCATCAAGGATCCAAAGAGGAGAAGATTGGAATGGAGCTTGTGCACATGTCGAGAGCCAACGGAGCTGCTTCGTTCATCATCATCTTATTCAAGTCTTCAGGCAACCGTCGAGTGTTGTGAGCTGTATCGTTAGATACGTAGGAAATGAAAGTTGAGGGGTTTCCTCTCAATCGTCTAGGATGTCTAGTATGGTACCCCTTGGGTGACATACGACGCATTCGCTCCTACACCTTAGGTTCTTGCATGTGTGTCCCGAGTTCTTTCCCGTTTAGGCGTAAGCCTGCTTCCTCTTTGTTCTCGCCCCCGTGCGATCGAAACCCTTTTCTCTCGCGTTCAGGCGATTGAGACCCTTTCTCTTGCCCCTGTGCAATCGAGACTCGTTTTCTCGCCGAACTACGTTTGCTCTGATCTCTCGTGCCAGACGAGAGTACGTAGGCATAGGATGCGATATCCTAGCGA
The DNA here is from genome assembly GCA_963859935.3 of Lathyrus sativus. Classification (NCBI taxonomy): domain Eukaryota; kingdom Viridiplantae; phylum Streptophyta; class Magnoliopsida; order Fabales; family Fabaceae; genus Lathyrus; species Lathyrus sativus. The sequence goes on along the minus strand of OZ012736.1, from coordinate 481,615,146 downwards.
GCTCCCTCTTCCCTTTTCCCCTGTTTTGCTGTAGTTGGCTGAACATGCGGTCGAGACTTTCCCGCTAACAACTAATATCCTTTCTCTTGCCCTAGCGCAATTGAGACCAGACCGTAGTTCTAGAACCCATAGGTTCCCATACATTTAAACCCGACATACTACGTCCGTTCTACCGCAAACAGGTAACGCCTAAGTCTCCGTCGAGCGAGAAACATACACCTAAACTGCTAGAATGCGTACGCTAGTATCGTCAACCCTTTCTCTCACCCCTGTGTGATCGAGAACACCCTGTCTAGCCGTAGTTAGCCCGAACTACGTAAGCTCTGATCTTTCACACCGTGGGAAAGTACGTAGGCACGAGATGCGATATCTCGGCGAGCAAATTTCCCTACAGTGTCCCGAACTACGTTGACTCTGACTTTCCCATTGCACGAGGGAATACGTAGGCATAGAGTGCGATGCTCTATCGAGTCAGTTTTTTCCGTTTAGCCTTAGAAGCCGTAGCTAGATTTTTTTCACCCGTAGACAAACCAGCAAGCGTGGATCCCATCGAGTACAATGGACGTGAGGGGTGCTAATACCTTCCCCTTGCGTAACCGACTCCCGAACCCAGACAATGGTTGCGATGACCTTGTCTTATACCTTTTCGTCAAGTTTTTTCCGATCGTTTCCTTTCCCGTTCTGAGGGATAAATAACGAAAGGTGGCGACTCTTCTCTTTTGCCGGCACTTGATTTTCGCAGTAGCGACAGAATGGATGGTAGAAAACCCAGGGGTAGTCTTGGAAGAAGACCCCACAATTAACCAATTCCGACGAAACACACCCCAGGCAAACATGGGAAACTAGGGAGTAAGAGCCAAACCACCTAGGGTCGAACTTCCTAGAATTTAGCAACAAATCTCAAGGGAACCAATGGTAGTGATGGTGAATAGGAACCAAAATGCTGATGAAGTCATAAATCAGGTTGGACATGAGGATATGGAAGCGGACAATAACCTAGCTGTCATGTGTCGCACCTTGAAAATTAATTCGAACGTACGAACCTCGCGCTAAAGGCGCAAAATGTGGTTCAATAGAGTTGTCATTGAACTTCATTTATCCCAAAAAAATGGGAAAGGAAAATATCGAGAAAACCTTTTAAAAGACAGATAAGAATGATGGTCGTTGTAACCACGTTCTGGGTTCGGGAGTCGGTTACGTAAGGGGAAGGTATTAACACCCCTCACGTCCGTTGTACTCAATGGAAACCTCTTAGTACAATTTGTGATGGTCGTTATCTAAGCTTGCTTGTTTTCTTCTCAATGACAATGGGAATTGGTACGATAAAAGAATAACGATGCTAAGGGAAAATGGGTGGTTATAAGAATAGGGTGCTCACCAAGGATTGGGGCCCTTGTGCCTACGTATGCTCATTCGGACGGGAATGAGAAATCAGAGTTATCGTAGTTTGACTATGGGAAAGGTTAGGGGAAACAGAAGATGGAGAGAATTATGCTCACCAAGATCATCGCAATCTTGTGCCTACATATCTTATATTTAGACGAGAATGAAGAATCAGAGCATTCGTAGTTCGTGGAGACGACCACGAAAAGAGAGGGGTTGAATAGGTATTGAAGTTTGGTTGAGAAACAAAATATTGACTAAAAATAACCCAAGGTGCGTGCCTCGAGAGCTGTCACTCAAGAATCCAAGGAATGCTAGATTCCAAGAACTCAGTTCTTTCGGGAGTTGATTGAAAAGGTTTGAAGAAAGGTTGGACATTTTGAAATCGAAAGAGTGAATGAATAACAACTCAAGGGGTGTGCCTCGAGAGCTATTCATTCGAAGATCCAATGGATGCTAGACTCCAAGAATATCCTTCTTTTGTAAATTTGATTACGAAATTTTTTAGATATGAAATAGTTGTTTTGAGACGAAAGGGTGAATGAACGACAACCCAAAGCGTGCACCTCAAGAGCCATTCATTTGAAGATTCAAGGAATGCTAGACTCCAAGAATCTTGTTCTTCTGTTATTTGTTTAAGAAAATGGTTTGAAAACGATAGAATCAGATTGGTTTAAAAAAGAGGTGGACTGTAAGGCAAAAGGAACTCAACTTGTTTAGAAAATGCCACTTGACGTTGGATCAAGGGTTTGATTTTATTTGTGTGCAAAGACGTGTTGGAAAAGAGGTTGATTTGAAAAATGGCTCGACGATGAGTCGAGGGTTTTGTTGAAAATGGAACTGGCTCAACGACGATTTGAGGGTTAGGTTGTGAGAAACGATACTAGTTCCTGAGGGTGCTCCTAATAACGAAACCATGATGAAATGTGAAAGTGTGTGCAATAGGTTGATGGCGAATGCGTACGAGCAATCGACTTACGAGGGGTGTTTGAAAATGGCTTGATGACAAATCGAGAATTAGTTTGAAAATGGTTTAGTCTGCGCTAGTCCCTATGGGTGCTCCTAGAAGATAAACCACAATCAAAGAAATTTGAATGCGTACATCGGAATGGGAGAGGGGTACATGTAAGTTACACGAGATTGCACGGAAAAAAAAAGGGTTCATTGTAAGGTAGCCTAAGAGGAAGTCGTGTGTGTGCGAGGTGTTCTAAACTATGCGTTGAGCAAGAATCGGACAAAAGCTCCAAGTTAGGGTTTCTGATAAAGTCCAATAATCCGTTTCTCAGAAAAGTAACCAACAATCCACCAATTTAGGCTTTTAGGGGTTTGATAGTTATTATTGTGTTTTCGAAGAGTGCAAATGAGATATGAACAATATGAATAATATGGCAAGAAATATAACAATATAATCAAGATAATATTCACAATAGTATAATCAAGATAATATTAACAAGTATATGAACAATGATAATATAATCAAGATATATTGACTGAAAATAAAATAAGAGTATATTGACGGAAAGTAAAGTTAGTTGTGAGTTGATATGAATTGAATTGGGACAAAATGTAGCGGTAAACCGTCGTAGCTCGATCTATGACAAAGATCAAACTATAGGAGGTCGTGCAAGTTGATATCCGTGCTAAAAACACGATGGAGAAATGATATTGAGGATCATTTTCCTATGTAATCGTGTCACACAGACAAAAAGGTGACGGTCTCGTCTTAATCACAAACTTGTGTTACTTAATCGAGGGTAACCTATCGCATTCCCAAAGTATAGAAAATGATTGTGATAATCATTCACTACAGATTTAAAATAATGAAGGTTTAAACAACCTCAATCAACCAACATTCGTGAATAGAAAGACTTCATGGACCAAACACGAGAATGAGAAAATAAAATAGAAATAAATAAAACGAAATCCTAAATTCAAGAACCACCACCCTATTATTAAATAAATAAATAAATAATATACAAATATTATTGTTATTTTTAAGATATGAAATTTTTAAATAATATAAAAATACTAAAAAGGATGAAATCCTTAAATTTCTTTTGAATAATATGAAAGTAAAAAAAAAATAAAAAAAAGGAGAAAATAAACAAGGGGTGGCGCATGAATCAGGATAGTGTGTGAAGAGTAGAACAAAACAACATGGGCCTAAAAACCCAATACACACCCATGAGAGCACAATAGGGTGCAAGATCATGGGGATGGTATAAACAAATCAAACATGGGTTGATCCCATCATTCTAACCAGGCACGGTCCGAGACCAATATGAAATTAGGTTTTACTCTTATAAAGCCAATTGTAAGAAAAAAGTCAAAGCTAGTTTGGATAAAACGAAAAGGAACAAAACATTTCGCAACCACCACCAATTCATCGCAGTAGACAAACAACAACAACATAGGCTTGGTTGAAAAAAAAGAAGAAGAAATAGGGTAGAAATCAAATGAACAAGGTCAAAGGAGGAATATGACTTCCTCAGACGCTTTAAACAACAACATGAAATGAAAATTCAGTGAAGAACCAAAACGGAAACCCAACACCTTCTCTCTTTCTTGATCCCTCGCTTTGGTCTTCTTTATTCTCATGTTCTTGCTTCATTTAGGTGCATTTTAAATCATACAGGTTATGTTATTTGGTTTCATTTCGGTTCACCTCATTCTCACTTCATATCCACTTTCTTGTTCCAATTGGATTGTTATTTCTATTGTTGTGATGATTTTGAAGTGTTTATTGATTATTTTTGGGTGTATTGAAGAGGTAGACTTGTGAGGTTTGGAGGTTTGTGTAAAGGAAAAAATGAAAGAATGAAGGTTTTGAATGGTTGGATTGAAGGAGGATTTTGGGGAAGAACTCGGAAGAGCTTTCTTGGTTCTAATGAACTTGCGGTTGAATGAGGGTGGAGGTCGAATTTATAGGGAGTTTGAAAGGGTAAATGAGGAAAGAATCGTGTGAAATTTTGTGACACTGATGTGTGTGAAATGGTTTGTGACGGTATGAATCTTCTCGTTGCAAAGCTTTTGTCATTTGTACGAGGTGCGTATTGCGCGTTTTTGTGGATAAGCTTTTGGGAAGGTTTTGCAATTGAGTCTGTACGAGTTTCCTCTTATGTTTTTGTTCAATTTTTTCATTTGGGATTTTTGAAAATTCTTTTTACAGATTGTATTTTCTTGCAGGTTTTACGGTTGGTAATTGTGTGTGAGTTAAAGTCATGCTTGAAATGGTGGCTGCGTTGGATTAAGGCAAGGCCTTGGCTGCAAGAAGTGTGTGTGTAATAAGCTGTGCATTTTGTTAGAAAATTGGTATGATAATCCTGGATAACATCGAGGAATCGTGTTCGTACACTTTCCGAACAAAGTAATTCGACCCTATTATTTGCTTGGGTTCACGAAATCTTTGTGGGGATAATTCTTGAAGAACAATCTGCTTCTGGCAATAGAGAACAGATCAGGAATATAGAGAGAAAGTAGGTTTTCGTTATTTTGTGTATATTAAAACTGAGGCCAAATGACTCCTTATATAGGAGATTAATAACAAAAATTGAAAAGACACAACTGTTCAAAAATTTCGAATGGGTTCAATTATTCAGAAAACTTTCGAATGGGGCTCTTCCCCTTGGAACCTCACGGGGCGCTGCCCCGCACCCCTCCAGGGGCTTTGCCCCTTGGAACCCTAGCGGGACGCTGCCCCGCACCCTGCCAGGGGCTTTGCCCCTTGGAACCCCTTTTCAATTATTCGCATTCAATTACACGTTGGCTCGACGAGCGTGTACTCCGTACTACCCTAATCGTTTTCAAGCTTAACGCATAATTGCATCGGCCTACAATAAATCATATTACTACTAAAATACATTGATGATACTAAAATCACCAACATATTTGTGTGTGACGTTTCCAATTTGTTTGTCGCGTCTTGAGAGGTTTTGCACCATGGTGTGGGGTCAGCTTGTTTATTTTAATTCATTTGGTTTCAAGTAATTTTTGGACTGTTGGCTGGGAATTAGAAAATATGGCTGATGTATGTTTGCTAGCAGGTTGCGGGTTGTATCGTGTAGTAAAGTTTGGCAAAGTTGCATAGGCAAGAAGGCTAGTGGCTGATGGATTGGCTGGTGCGTGCATTTTGGTGATGTGGTCAAGTAGCTAAAGTTTATAATTTGTGTTGGTTTTGGGTTAAGTGAGCCGTGTAAACCAAAACACTTCCTTCTCTTTTTCTTGTAATATTTTTTCATGTAATGAGCTCACAAAAAAATGGTAATGAAAAGAAAACTTAGTGTAGTTTCTTTTTGACAATGGGCCTTACTGTTTTTGTGGACTTTAAAGACTTTGACTTTTTTGTCTTGTCATGATGAAAATGATAATGGGCTTTGATGAATTTTGTATGGCGTTATAGCTTGAAACTTGTAGTTATAACATGCACCACCATATTTTTTATTCTTGAACTAAATTGGAACTATGGCCATAACAACGCTTTAGATGAATAAAAACTTAAATTTCATGTTGATCCAAGAACCTTATTCCAAACTTTTTGAATTCTTACTTGAAATGAGAAATAAAATCGAGCATCAATCTCGCACTTTGACTGTATTAAAGCCTTGAATCACAAATCAATATCGAACTTGCCACTTGCGCTTTGATGAACCAAAACCTTCACTGTGGACCAAATAAACAGGAACAAGCCTTGAAAAATAGAGGATTATGACTTAAGATATGCACTACACTACACCAAACCCTAGTTAGAGAATGACTTTGATCTTGATGATCTTCAATAAGGAAACACTGACAACTTGACACATTTTGATAACTTGATCCATACACAACTAATTTGTCTTATCGCACAAACCTTTATTAAAGCTTTGACCACACACCACTTGAATCATTACAAACCATGGCCTTGATCTTGAAACAAAACCTTGTCTGACTGACAGATTAAACCAAAACCATTATACCTCAGTTCATACTCCACATACACCTGACTTAACAGCTTTTCCTGAGATTTGATTCAACCTAGCAACACCTTGAACTTGAACAACAAGCAGAAGCAAGATATTTTATTTTTATTTTTGAATAGTGTTAGTGGGTGGATGGATAGATGAAAGCTATACACAGGTAGGACTAATTTCGGGTATGACAGATGCCCCTATTTAATTGGTTTGAACCTAGTAAGGTGAACTGCTATGGTGTTCATTCTTTCGAGGTAGAAGTTAATTAGATATGAAGAAGGATCCGAATTTGTCTGAAAAGAAAGAAAACTATAGGTAGGTAGGGTATTGAATAACTTGCAAAGGTCGTTATTACCAAAAGGATGATAACAAAAAATTCTGACACCAAAAAGATGACAGATCTATCAGCAAAAGGATGATATTAATCACTCACACAAATAAATCTGACACCAAAAGGATGACAGACCTATCACCAAAAGGATAATAGTAAACTCACACGAATCGACTTGCTATTACCAAAAGGATAACAGTAAGTACAGATGAATTCTTGACACCAAAAGGACGACGGATCTATTACCAAAAGGATAATAGAAAACTCACACCCACAATATCTGGCACCAAAAGGACGACAGACCTATCACCAAAAGGATGATAGTACACACACACACAGTGACCATTCACCAAAAGGATGAAAGTTAACACTCGCATAATCTGGCACCAAAAGGATTACATACCTATCACCAAAAGGATGATAGAGCGACACACACACAATCCCAACATCAAAAGGATGCAGAGTCTATCACCAAAAAGATAATAGATGAGATACAGACACATATCTGACACCAAAAGGATGACATACCTATCACCAAAAGAATGCCAGACGTGACACCAAAAGAATTTGACTTAGAGAATAAAACAAACCTGAATTTTCATTGAAACCATCTCTTGTTTTATGTCTCTTGTATCTTACTCTTAATTTTCTCTATTTAATAGTTATTTGAATTTGGTAGACAGAGTTACAAAAAACACAAATATCTATGGAAAACAGTTAAAGAACATAATAAATTAGTAAAATAGAAAATTAAACAATATATGAAGAAAACAAAATATTGCTATGTAACATGTACATTAAGCAAAAGGGGGAGAAATAAGTGTAAGACAATTAAACTTTTTCCATCGGCCAATAATAACATCAGTATTTCATCTTTATCTGCATCTTTCTATGCCTTTTCTTTTTTCCTAACGTTTATAGTCCTTGGAAGATGTAATTCCATATCTCAAATACTCCTAATGGAAGGGGATCTAAGTTTTTTTGCAACTGTTTCACAACCGTTGTGCAGTTATTAAGACACGGTAAAGGGTAAAGTTGGAATATAAAAGTGCCAGTCCAAAAGTTTGTATCCTCTTTATATATAGGTATAGATATATAAATGTGCTTGAAGAACTACATCTTGGTCAAACGTCTTAACTATAAACCTTGAATATCTATACCATCATATCTTCCATTAATTTGAGTCTCAATAATTCCTATAGAGTTTGTTTCTGAAAAATAGTTTGTAAAAAAGTCAATAGTTTTTTTCTGTCATGTATTGTTAAACGATCGAAGCTTCCAGACAGTGGTAATTCTTTGTATACCCTTTAAATATCTTCATGTATCGCTCTACTATATACATCTAGTGTAAATAAACTGGACCCACATATTTTTTACTCCCTTACTAGATGAACAATTAAGTGAATCATAATATCAAAAAATGATGGAGGGAAAAATATCTCTAATTGACACAAGATAATTGCATCCTCATGTTCCAACTCATCTAAATTTCCAAGATCAATTAATTCACTACCTACAGGATTGAATAATAAACATAATCTGGTTATAGTTAACCTTACGTTTTTTGGTAAAATGTCACATATAGCCACTGGTAGAAGTTGTTGCATTAAGACATGACAATCATGACATTTTAAGCCATTTAATTTGAGATCTTTCATTGACACAAGTTTCTTAACATATTCGATGTGTACCATTTGTGAGCTTTGATAACCTGAAAACAATCACATGAACTTTTTTCTTTTTTAGATTAAGGGATTAGGAGTGATATCAAACTCCCGCTTTTTGTTAAAAGCCTTCTGGAATCTACGGTATGCATGATTAGGTCTTAGAAACTTTTGATGCACAAGGTAAACAATTTTTTTCTATTTTGAAATTGGTGGAATCATATATCATCTTCACATATAGGGGACGCTTTGCATTCCTTAACACTGTACCTAGACAAGTTAGTGTATGCAAGAAAATCATTGATTGTGCAAAACAACATGGCATGCGGCTTAAAGTTATGACCTATATGCACATCATGAACAACAATGCCTTTCTCCCACAAAAGTCTTTAATATTATCAATTGTATTAAATATACATCTATATTTTTCCCTGGTTGTTTTGGACCCAAAATCATCATTGATAACATCATATATTTGCGCTTCATGCACAACCACTTAGATAGGTTGTAAATTATGAGAAGAACAAGCCATGAAGTATGGTTAGTACTAAAATTACGAAACAGGTTCATTTTGTAGGTGGAAAGTCAAAGCTTAAGAATCAGCTACATGACAATTTTTTCTTGAAACAACGAATCATATTTCTTCCATTACAAAGAATCAGCTACATTTTAAATTTTTTCATCATATAATCTTTTATCTACATGTCATCTAGTATTCTTTGTATCATTTAATTAGAAAATCATCTCTTGAACCTTTGAATTGTCGGTAGGTACCACATCACCTTAAAAGGAACACCTTGTATAGTTACACCATCATCGTCTTCAGAACCATTGTCTTTATGGTTGTAGCATGACTCTCCACACTTTGAACACACCTTTAACTTTTCAGACTCTTTCCCTCATAATATGAAATTATTATGACATGCATGTATTTTAACAAAGTGCAAACTTATTGGACACAATATCTTCTAGGCCTCATAACACAGTTTAACAAAGTGTTACCTTCTAGAAGAATTTCTTGCAAAAATTCAAGCAATTCGGTGAAACTTTTGTCTATCTACCCACCTTTTTCCTTAAGATTAAATATTCTTAAAACAATTTAGAATCTTGTAAAAATAATTCATCTCAGATATAATGACTCTTCCATGTCTATTTGCAACGTTTCTTTCACATGAGCTTTATTAAAAGCATCTATTACAATATCGTGAATCATATCTTCTAAAGTATCATTCATAAATTCATCAAGCTCAACTCTATGTGATGCAAGTCTTTTTTTGTCAATCACCATGTCATACCCATTTCGTGTAATTTTGAATAATTCCATCACAACCTAAATAGTTAAATATGACATCCATTTGATTTTTTTTCGTATTTCTACAATTATTAAAAGAACACCGAAAAATCTCATTATTGTCAGGAAGGTTTTTTTTTTACAAATTCAAGAAATTGACTTAATATATTGACTTCCATCCTATTACGATCTATAATCACATACAACTTCTAAAAATAAAATAAGAAGGTACACAACCAACAAAAATGAATATTCCATCTCAATAAAACAACAATAACAATAAAAACCGACAACTAAAAATAGCTAAAAAAATAACACTACATTATGCCTTAAGTCTCTAAAACCTTAAAAATAACAACGACATCCACGACAACAACAACAACAACATCAACGACGATGACAACAACAACAACTACGACAATGATAATAACAATAAGAAGAACAACAACAATAAAAATTAAAAACAACAACAACAACAACAACAACAACAACAATAACCATAACAACAACAACAGTCATGGAAACATTCTTACATACCAAAAATGTGATGAGAGACTAAAAAAATTATTGGTTTGAGGTTCGAATTTCCTCCTTGGTGAAGATAAAAAAATGGTGTTTTAATTTGTTATGTAGAGAATAATAGTGGTCCTCCCGTTCGTTGGAGAGAAATGCTATTTCGTTTGTTCGCTAGGGTGCAAAAAGTAAATGGGGCTTAACATTCTGATGAAGGAATAAAGGATTATTTAGAGTATTTAAGGTAAAACAGGATTCAATTTAACTATACAAAATATTTCTTTATAGTATTTATCTCATTTTTCTAGAAAATTGGGGGATAAGATGATTTATAAAATAAAAACGCCTTTTTGCTTCTAAAAAAATATAAAATTACAGGAACTGGGAATCGAAGTTCAAATTGAAAGCAACATTTTATGTCGGTTTTTTGTAAAGCCGAGGTCTAAGATTTAATTTTTAATATATATATATATATATATATATATATATATATATATATATATATATATATATATATATTAGATTAAATATTTTAGTTGAAAAAGAATATTATACAACAATGTTTGGCTAAGTGACCCCACTTTTCACATCTATAGCATTGCACATATTTTTCTTCTTTGTCTTTCTGATAGGAATTTCCTACTCCACTTTTTGAGAACTCAGAAGCTCTTTCATCGATCTTATTCTTGTGAGGATTTGACCAAGACTTCTTACCCTAAGTCTAGTCAATTTTGCCTTTGAAGTTGTTGGAACCACCATTCCTCTTCTATGACTAGGCCTGTAGTTCTTGTATTATGTCTTGAACTCCTTACCTTTCTATAATCCTAATCTCACGCGTCTCCAACGAACCAACCGAATCTTCCAATTTTAGGGTTTCAAAATTGTTGGATTCTTGAATAGATACGATAACATGATCAAAGTGAGAGGTTAACATACGTATTACCTTATCAATTATCTTTTTATCAGTTAGTGTTTAACCACAACCTTCATGAGTTGGAGATCAGAAGAGTGGGCTCATTGGTTCAGAAGAGGGGACCGGTTTTAGAGAGAACCAAATGTTGAGTTGGTACCACATACATATGCATAGACTGGCATAGCCGAGTTGCATTGCCTAACGAGTCATATGTGCATTTGTTGAGATATATTTTTTGAGTTGTGATTCATTGATGAGTTTGGTTCGAGAGAATGAATTATGTGTTATTATCCTACCTTGCGGTATATGCATGTTATTATTAATTATGATTTTTCACCATTTCTGTTTGAATATTGTCTTTACACGGGCATCACGCAGATACTCAAGAGCAGAGACGCTGTTGTAAGTGGAAGCTAGATCCTGGAGCTATTTCTTTTAGTTTCTATGTTTTAGTTTTGGTTATGCTCTGATATGTAACACTGGGAGTGATTTTATTTGTTTATGTTAAGGTTTTCTGAGAGACAATGTATGCTCTCGTACATTTATGTTATGGTGAGATAAGCATTTGTAGAAGACTTATGAGTCGATACTTTTAATTATAATATGAAGTTTTATTATGGGATTTAAATTGGTTAATGTGTTAATTATGATTCTGCTGCCATGATATTTGATGAGTTGGATGTCGTGTAAAAACCCTAAGTGCAATTGCGTGCATTAAAATATTGTATTGCATGTTTATTTAAATTAAGTGTTGCATGATCTGTAGGTGTGTGTGTTTTGAGAGATGTAACATCCTATAAGAATATATTGTGAAACATTTATGATTTAATTATAATATGTGTTGGGAAATAGGGTGTTACATTAGTGGTATCAGGGCAGATGGTCCGTCTGGCCAGGTTGTTATAATGTGTATGTTCCCTTGTGTACGTCATGTGTGTGAAAACACAGTCGGTACTTGTTTGTTTTTGTAACCCTTGTTTTGCAGGAACGTGTTTGAAACAAGTAGGGGAGAAGCTTTTGCTTCTCCAAAATGTTTCAGATGTGGAGAGTTGGTTCAGCGTGTCGCTATTGCAAGGGTACATGTGTGGTTTGGAAGATTAGTTGTTAGAAAAGGGAGTAAATATTCGAACTTGTAATTTTGGAGGACTAAAATTATATAAGTGGGGGATATTTGTAACACCCCATTTTTAATAAATTATTTTATTTTAATTTGATATTTTTTTATTTTATTATTATTTGTGGGCGATTTAATAAATGTGAGGGTGAGAGAGTGGGTGTACGACCTTATGGTAGGCTGTGGAGAGTAATTAGAGGAAGAAAGAATAACTGGAGTTATTTTATTAATTAAAATAATAATTTGGTTATATTATTAAAATAAAATAAATAGAATAAAAAGAAAATAGAAGTTGTAGAGACATTGGGGCAAGGTGGGGATTAGAAAGAAAATTAAAGGCAAAGTAGAAAAACATAATTAAGAGATAATGTTTCTAGAGTAAAACTATAATTAGAAGAGGAGTTTGACACTAAGTAGAAAAAAAAGTTGAAGGAGGCCAAACGAGGGAGAAGGTTAGGGCATAGAAGATCATCCATCGGAGAAGCTTGGAAGAAATTGCAAGAGAAATCTAAGGTAAGGTAGGAGAATAAATTTTAATAAAAAGGGCTTATGCATGAGGGATAGGATAGAAGATTTACTAACCTCTAATAGGAATTGTGTAAATTTTGTTTTGTTGTGTTGTTATTGTATGATTTTTTTATGCTGTATTGAGGGATATGTGTGCATCCATGTATTTTGATTCGATACATATGTTATTGCCTTTGATAAGAGAGTGTTAAAGTGATAACCCTGTTGATGTCTTGCTTTTGAATACCTTGTATAAGGTTAGGAATAACTATTTTTTTTGGAATTTCTTCCTAGCATTGTAATTGTGTGATGAGTCCTGTTTGTGCCCTCTACGATGAGTTTTCCTAATAATAATTGAATTATGGTATATACCTGTTTGAAGTCTAATTGGTGTATTTTAGGGGGTGTTTAGAACTCAAATAAGAGACATATACGAGTTTTGAAATATGTTCAATAGGGAGAAAAAGATAGAAAATCACAAGTAGACATAACAAGGGATTGACTGCCTTATTTTGGCCATAACTTGAGTTTCGGGACTCGGATTGAGGCCTGGTTTGAAGCGTTTGAAAGCTAATACGGTAATCCTTATAAGCATAACTTGTTTCAGGCATAACTTATGTTTCATAAATCCTTTTAGGATGTCGTGAATTGCGTTAGAAATAGGGTTTAATGTTATTTCAAATTGAATAGTTTCATAATTTTATCATGAGTATATAATTTTTCATGCTATTTTGTAGTCATACATTCTGATTTAGAGTTTATGCATAAATTATTGCACCAGAGGTGAACTGGAACAAATAGAATTGGAGTTTTGTAACTCTGTTGGAGGTACGATTAAGTGTGTTTGAAAGAAGCTTTAAGTATCGTTTAGACTGAAAATTTTCATAATTTTATCATAAGTCTTTAATATTTTGTGTTATTTTTGAGTTAGACAATTTTAGAGTTAGGTCTAGAGTTTTGAGCAGTTTTGAGCGTGGCGACCTTTCATTACCTTTTTAAAGAGTTTAACAATCCTATTTTATTTGGTTAGAGTTGTTAAAGAATTTTCATAGTTGCTTTTGAGTTGTTTAGAGTTGGAGAGAAGAATATATGATACACTTGAGTTGAACTTGGAGCATTGTTGACATTATAAGGTTACCTTTTGAGTAATATTTTTATGTGTTTAAGGTTTTTAAGGCAAAAGCATTAAAATAGAGTTGTTGAGTACTTAATAATAATATATTAGATTTGTTTTGGGGATATTCATTATATATAGTCGTCAATAGAGTTATTAGAACAATCAATTGAGTTTATAAGAGTTATTTTTATGAGTAAGAGTTGGCACTAGAGTATTTTTTATAACCTTAGAGTTATTTTAGATTTGCAAGGATTGTTGTAGAGTTGTTTAAAGTTTCAAGGGAACTATGTTGAGTATAATTTTATATTAAAATAACTTTTTACGAGTTAAGAGTATATAATAAATTATTAAAAATACTCTATTGAGATGTTTTGAACTCATAAAAACGCTATTTTCAAATTTTTTGAGTTTCTGAACTGTTGGCTATTGTTAGGTAGTGTTACGGACAGTTTGGCGTCACTTAAATGATTAAAAATAATTTTTAATGGATTTTATTAATTTTATAAAGTTGAATTATTATATGTGTCAGAGTTATTGTGTGAGCTGTTGTGGTAATCCATGAGAGAGGATTGCGCGAGTTTGTCAATGCATGAATGTTAGGATCAAAAGATGGGTCTTAACACATTGAATTTTGTTAATATGTTTGTACATTCATGTTGATTTGTGTCAAGAGGCATGCTTTCTAGTTCAGAATAGGGGACTAGTGGCTTGTCCCATGCTCAGAAGAGGGGGCTCATGGGTTCAGAAGTTGGGATCCGGTTTCAGAGAGAACCAAATATTGAGTTGGTACCACATGCATATGCATAAACTTGCTGTTGATTGATGAGATTTTGGTGTGAGAATGTATTATGATATATAATGAATGATATGGTGTAGAGAAATGATGTGTTATTATCCTATCTTGCAGTATATGCCTATTATTACTAATTGTGATTTCTGACCCCTTCTGTTTGAATGTTGCCTTTACATGGGCATCGTGCAGATACTCAAGAGCAGAAGTTAGCTCCTGGAGCTATTTATTTTATTTGTGTCGTTTTAGTTTTGGTTATACTCTGATATGTAACATTGGGAAGTGATTTTATTTGTTTTATGTTGAGGTTTTTTGAGAGACAATGTATGCTCTCATATGTTTATGTTTTGGTGTGATAAGTATTTGGAGAAGACTTACGAGTCAATACTTTTAATTATAATATGAAATTTTATTATGGGATTTAAACTGGTGAATGTGTTAATTATGATTCCGCTTCTATGATATTAGATGAGTTGGATGTCGTGTAAACATCCTAAATGAAATTGTGTGCATTAAAATATTGTATTGCATGTTTAAATAATTTAAGTGTTACATGATTAGCAGGTGTGTGTGTTTCGAGAGGTGGATCATCCTATGTAAAAATGTTATAAAAAGAAATCTATGATTTAAATATAATTATGCGTTGGGAAAATAGAGTGTTATATTTTTCACTAAGACAAATAATATATTTAACACTCGAATATCAAAAGTCATCACGTTTGAGGTATGTTTATTCTTCTTTTTAAAAAAATTTCTTCTTCCAATAGTAGATTTATATCAGTAAAATATCTATCATGTTGTATGAATTATTTTCCCCTTACATTTGTTTCACTGAAATGGATTCAGTATCACCGAAATGGCTTTAGCACCACCGAAATGGCTTTAATTTCTCTTGATAATTTGTTTTTCCATTTTGATCACTGAAATGCTGTTAGTCAGTATGTTTTACGTGTTGTTTATAACCGAAATGATGTTAGTTAGTATGTTTCTTTATTTATATATTCATGATCAATTCGACAAGCACCTTTAATATAACATCTGTTGTAACCTCTATTAATGGAAAATGTAAAAGAAAAACTAGAGGTTTCACAATGTATACCAAGGTGGAAAAAGTCCATGAAAAGGGTATTTGCTCCCCAGTTATAGTTGATGTTGCAAACGACAAGGCTTATGGTGAAAATGATGAGGACTTTATGGGTAACATTGTGCTATAAGGTAGAAGTAAAATGAGTATTTTGATAGATAGTTGACACGACGTTGAAGATGATTTAAAATATAACATATGGACCAATGTTACAATGTTTATTTTGAATTTTATGATTTGTTTTACAAGTATATATGATCATTTATTTTTTGTTTAATACTAAAAACATTGTATTGTGTAAACATATGAGGTGTTTGATATTAGTCCAGATGATAGTATGTTAAAAAAGAAATTGTTTATATATGTTGGTCAGTGTTGGAGGGGTTTACGTCAAAGCTTGCCCGCGATTATATTAATAATCCAAGAGATGAAGATGACCTTGAATATAAGCCTCCGTACTTAATACATTCATTTATTGATTAAGAAGTTTGGGAGAAATTTGTAAAGTCTCACACCGCTCCTGAATTCTTGGCTAAAAGCAAAAAAAGGAAAGTATAATAGATCTAGAAATATATATATCCATATAGGTTATCTCGTGGAGGGTATCAAAAACTTGAAAAGAAGATGATTGAAAAAAAAGAAAACAAAGGGAGTAAGAGTTGGTAGATTCTATAAGCCTTGATCAGGCTCCATCTCTATCATCATGCCATGAAAAATGGAAAAGAACACTTCAGAGGCTACACGCGAAGTGGCTGAAAAAGATTGTAAGTAGATACTTTTTCAACAATATTTATTTTAGTTAAATAAATTCGATAAAGATGAAATTTTATATGCGTTGTAGGATTTATTGGTTGAACAATACAAATTCGGTCTCTTTATTCCGCAAGATCGTCATGACATCTTGGTAAAAGCAATTGGGATCGAGTAACATCTTGGGGGTTTTCATGGTCTTGGAAGAGGTGTTGACTTTAAGTCACATTTTGGACCATCTAAATCATGTAGACATGTAATCCGTATGAGGGAGATTGAAGATATAATTGTTGTACAGGTGGGGGAGGTAAAGGAGAAGTGGATTCAGGAGGAGAAGGGGATTTTTTTTGTAGTATGTGCGGGAGACTGTCCAGAAGCAGAAAGAGAAGCGAGGGAGATTGGTCGAGGAGGAGCAAAAGAAAACGAAATGGGGAGAGCTTGAGAGGATGTTCGAGAAGTGTATATGCGGCGTGCTTGAGGTATAAGTATAAATAAAAAAATTGTGTTGTATATTGTTGTTTT
Organism: Lathyrus sativus; assembly: GCA_963859935.3. Classification (NCBI taxonomy): domain Eukaryota; kingdom Viridiplantae; phylum Streptophyta; class Magnoliopsida; order Fabales; family Fabaceae; genus Lathyrus; species Lathyrus sativus. Next base: position 481,598,218 of record OZ012736.1, on the reverse strand, counting down.
TTTTTCTTATTTTGGTTTTTGTATTTTATTTCTGTTATTTTTATGATACAAAAATTAAATTCACTGGGTCTACTCAACCAATCAATTTCAAATGCTCATTTGTGCATTCATGATAAAGTTATGCATGGTATAAGTACAAAAGAAAGTTGTTGTGTCCACCAGGACAATATTGAAACCACACCATCACAACTTGATAACACTAAGAAACTTTATATTACATTAGATAGTATTCCAGACATCGTACTCTCTAAAATTTTTATTATGGAATTTTTGAAGGGGGTGAATGGCTAGACAATACGATATCACAATTGTGGTGCTTGAAAGTATATTTACATTGACTTCTATTTATATTCATATGTTATCGTACGTTAACATAAAGATTTGACTTTTGTGGATTCTTGTATGAGATGTGTGTTGAAAAGAATTTAAGAAAGTTTGGTTTCATAGATCCAACGCACGTTATCCTACATGGTGGTGCGTGGTAGAAAATAACATTACGTTTTACGTACAAGACAAGTTGTTGAACAAAAACAAAGAATGTTATTTGGTCCCGTTTTTCCTCCGGTAAGTATTAATTTGTGTTTTTATTTAATTTTAATTATATTATTAACTATTCTAAATGTTTATGCAGTAATCATTGATAACTAATAATTATATGTCAGAAGTACAATGTTGTAGTTATGTTTTACTCGTTGCATTAGGAACTTTAAGAAATTATGATTAACAATTTCAATGGGTAAGTGGTATTATTTTTAATACTCAAATGTTACCTTTAGTTTTTAATAGTTTTTTTATTAATGTTTAATTTTATCCGACATGTGTAGAGTGGTGGAGAGATACAATGCAATTATACATAATGTACTTAGTAAAAATGAAGGTTCTATTATCCAAAAGTAAGTATATTACTTGTGTTTTTTGACATTCATTTATTAGTGTGTATTAGTGATATAAATGTATGAAAATCATTTGTAGTGGTGAAAACAACCCCAAAACTATTCTCGTGGATACTATGTTATGAGACAAATGATTAATATTATCTCTTGAGACATAATAAATGGATGTACTTATCATAAGGTATTAGCTTAATCCTTCTACGTGTAATTTATGTATATTCTTTAAGTTAACGTTGTTGTTAGTTAATCATAATTCTAATTATACTAGTTTAGCGACAGATCACCATATTTACAAGAAGATATAGATGCGATCTGATCACATTGGACCGATGTCTTCTTATCTTGTTATGAAAAGAATGTAAAACTTATATTCTATGTTGATAAGAATAGTGTAAATTTGTACATTTAATTTTGAAAACAATGTAAAACTTATATTCTATGTTGATGAGAACAATGTAAATTTGTGCATTTAAAATGATTTGATTATGATTCTGTCAATGTTTTGTTTTTGGGTAAAAGCAGTGATACAAAGCGGTCAATATGAACTTTATAATAAATTATATATGACAATAGATATGATTTAACAACTCAGTTATTAAATAAAACCAACGTACCAAAATAACTAATTATCTCAAATTTTAAATAAAATCTAGAAATAAAGTGACGTGCGTTTCATAGTTGTTGTTGCTATGAATTGAACCTGTAACTTTTTTTTTTATTATAATCTTTGTTTTTTTTATAAGCAAAGAGTAAAGTGACTAATTTTCATGTTGCCATATGTTATCTCGTTTGGCGTAATCGAAGTAAATTCATTTTACGTTTGAGGTGAGATGTATTATTTATAGTAATATTTAAGGTGAGACTATGTGCATGGTAGAGAAGATGCATTCAAAATTGAAGTTTGATTTATACATGACTTTTCATTAAAAAGATTGTATTATTATTAATAATACATTGTTAATTTTGTTAGACGAATTTACTTGGACAAATCACTAATATGGATAAATAAATTTAAAAAGAGATAAAGTACTAACAAAATGATAATATTTCATATATTACAAATGATAACACACATTCACCACATTGATTCGAATTAAACTCTTTTCCACATATATAATGATAATACATAACCACACGAGATTGATGAGTATCTATACCTCTTTTATTTAACACCAAACATTACTCATTCATGATATTTAATACTTTGAATGTGCATCATGTATCATGGTATTATCAGTTACCATTGTCGGAATCAACCCCATGTCTACCATGATGGTGTCTATGGCCATGACGGTGATCGTGTCTATGATGGTGTCGATGAAAACCCAAAAATTTGGCATCATTCAGTTCATTTGACTTTTCAGCAATCTCTGCAAATACCACATGATGTGAATTTAAATCTTAAATTACTTTTATAAAATTATATATATATATATATATATATATATATATATATATATATATATATATATATATATATATATATATATATATATATATATATATATATATATATATATATATATATATATATATATATATATATATATATATATATATATATATATATATATATATATATATATATATATATATATATATATATATATATATATATATATATATATATATATATATATATATATATATATATTATGATGTGCGCTGAAAAAATTTATATGTTAAGCACAAATTATGAAAAATAATGTATAGCTAGCTCACCTTCAGTTAATTCTCTTGCTGACACCTCTGAGGAAATAAGAAGAGCGATTGCCAATAGGCCAACAATGAGGATTGCTCTTTTGGAAACCATTGTACTCAACTCAAGATCAATTGAAATGTGATATTTGGTAGTGAAGGATGAGAAAAATAGTAAGGAAGTGTGGTCTATATATAATGGAAGGAAGTAGGAATCAATACGGAATCTTTACATGGTAGTGGGGATGGTAGCTAATCAATCTAATCTTTAAAACATGTAAAGATGAGAAAACAGTGAGGTTTTTGTCTTCTTGTTTTAAGCAGAAAATGACATTTTGCTTTAAATCAATCACGTACAGAAAAATATTTTAAAGTTGAAATACATATAAACTACTAATCAAATTACATTAACAAAAACTAGTTGCATAAGATTTTTGGCTAGTAATTTATAATATACAAGATGAAGTATTTTTCTTTGTTATAAAAGATATCCTATTTAATTTTGATGATAATAAAAAAAGAGTTGCTATTTCCAAAATACATCATGATTATATCTTATTTATCTCAGAAAAATGAAAAATAAAATTATTATATATAATAGGATAAACAAAACCTTAGCTTTATACGGTGTAGGTATCACGAAACATGTAAGAATAAAATTTCTTTAATAAAAAATATATGAGAATAATTTTGGTTATAAAATATATTTAAGTGTGCATATCCTATTATTAAACAAGAGAAACAATGCATCTACTTAGGGATGACTTCAAGTTTCAATGTCTCCTTCATGTGGAATTATGGCATTTCTTTAGGGATATGTTTAACTGGTTCTAATATTTCTCTTCTTTCCCTCAAAGTTTATCTTTCTAATTTGTTTCTCAGAGCCCTAAATTAAGTCTCCCACTTTTTGAGTGGATTCAAACCAATTTTTTTTTGGTGTGCTTCTATATAAGTTGTAGATAAAGTTCTTGTAGATTAACTAGATGATGTTATGGATAAAATAGCCTACTCCAATCAATCGATATTTCTTAAAGATAAATTTTAAGGAGGATTTTTAGAAATCATTTAATTCAGTTAGTTGGTGTTTTAGAGAGTATATTCTTATCATATTTAATTTTTGTAAGAACGAGAGGTTTTGGATGAGGGCTTATGTCTTTATAGGTAATCTTTTAGTGCAAGTGAATGGTTGTTCGACCAAAGAAATAAGTATTTAAAAGGGATGGAAGTAAGGCGACCCTTTAACCCCGTTTTTTTGTTGGTTGCAGAAGGTTTAAGGAGGTTATTTAGGTGAATGTTGATCCTAATTTTTTTCACCATGAGAAAAACTTTATTCTTTGTAAACAAGATATTATTCCGTTCAAGTTCTTTGATTTATCAGTGTGGAAAACTTCTATCTTGGACAAAACACCACATAAATAAAATTCAAGCAGCTATAAACATCACCCTATAGAGTTCATGCTTGATATCAAACCATCAAAATCAACATCAACAATTTAGAAAATTCTTGGAAAATCACCAAAAACCATATACCAAAACCAACTCCAAAATCAAGACAAAACACTTGACTTTCTATTGGTTAAGGAAGATGATAGGTTCAAAAGAAAATCAGAGAAAGTACACGACTTCACTTCTAATATACCTAGAAACAATTTCAAACCAAAAAAAAACATTCTCCACAATTTCATTTATAGTTGTTATAACACTAGAAAAAATACCATCATTACAAATAATCTAAATAGACTCGACAAAAACATGTCAAATCATAGAAAAATCACCCATAGACTTATGCATACACCTAAACAGGGGAAAAATAAAAAACGAAGTATATGTTTACTAGTAAAAACTTTACCACCCCAACCACTAAATGATCTTATATCGCACTGTCAAAGTTAACTCGCAAACTACAAAAAGATAGGAAACTGACTCAACTAAACCTCTACACATAAGACAAGAGATCCCATCAGGATCAACAATCACTACTTGCTTAAACAAGCTGTTTCTTGAAGGGTGTCTATCTTGTAAAAGCTATTAAGAAAAGACAGCCACCTTATAAGGGACATAGCTAACTTAGATAAGGAGAATGATCAAGTTCTTAACTAGATTCTAGGACAAAAAAGAGTTATTCAGGTATAGTTGAACATGGTAGGCAATGGTGGCAAATAATTTATCATTTTTGTATGGTTCTCTCTCTCTCTCTCTCTCTCTCTCTCTCTCTCTCTCTCTATATATATATATATATATATATATATATATATATATATATATATATATATATATATATATATATATATATATATATATATATATATATATATATATATATATATATATATATATATATATATATATATATATATATATATATATATATATATATAACCATTTCCGCGGAGTAGAAATAGATTAGAAACTCGAGGTTATCCCCCCTCCCCTTAGCAAAAAAAATAGAATGACTATATCTCGCTAAAAGGTTGTCACCCTAAAGACCATAAACACCTCTAATCAAACTCCACCTCCGTTTAACTAAAACGCTAAATTAACCAGACAAAGATCTTAAATGAAACTCTCATCCACGCGTACCCTAACCTGACTAACAGATCAATCCTGTTGATAAGAGGTACTTAAGAGCCTATGAAATATGACATTAAAGGAGTGGTAGATAAAATGTGAAAGTTATCATATCGGCCATATAAGGGGATGAAGTAGCAAAGGAACTATATATGACTGATTAAATATGATAACAGAGATCAGATAATTTCCCTTTCCCCTCTTTGTTGCTTTGTTAAAAATGGGCAAAAGTACCCCTTGGACTCTATTTAATGATAGTGTTCCCTGTTTATAAAAAAAAATATACCAAATTAGTCTGAGATGAGTCATCGCCTCTATATATATCAAAAAGGTAAAATTGATCATGCGTATATCCCAAATTTCGATACCACCATGATGCTTAGGCATATTGATGTTAAACACCAACGACAATTTCTTTTAATTAGTTATTTCCTCCGTCTCACAATTAACGACTCATTCAAAATAAAAAGTGTCCCAAAATTAATAATTAATTTTAATTTTTAATGTATATTTTTCAATTCTACAATCTAATTAATATTACTTTTATCAGTCCTAATATTTGATAAAGAATATTTTAATAAATATATTATTTTTCTTTTTTATTTATTCTTTATTTTAATCTATGTTAAATGACAAACTAAATCACTTATTATAGAACAAAAGAATTATTAAACTTATCATCAATTTGTTGTGTGCAACTTAACGATGCACCATCAACTATAGATAAATAATACATTGTCAACGGAATGATTTATATAAAAAAGTGTATTAAATAATATTGAAGTATGTTAGAAATTTTTTTATGTAACTCTAAATGAATCATCTATTTTGTTCCAATATAGCACTATCAAGAATTAAAATACATGCGGTATTGCATTGAGAAATAGATGTCACGATTAAATAAAATATTAGCTTCACATTTAAAATTAAATATAATAGTTTTCTTAAGTATTAAAAAAGGGTTTTTATTTATTTATTCTAAACGGTTTTCTATTTTTCACATGATGGGTCCACGAGACATGGCTTCTTTTGAGAAAATCTGAGATGAATAATGTTTGCTAAAGTCACATGCATGCATTTTTAACTTTACGACACTTTGGCATCCCACTTGCGAATTTCACCACAATAACATGTCGGCAAAAACATTGATTAAATACAATGTCGGCAGAAACATTGATAAAATAAGTAAAAGAATATATAAATATTTTTAAATAAGAATTATAAATATATAAAATTAATTATACTTAAATATATTTTTTACAGGCAAATAAAAATCATTAGATAAGAGTATTAGAGATACTCCAACTTAAATATAAAAGATAACGACTTCTATAAGAATTCGTACCGATGATTAAATCATTTATAATAATTACACCTAATTCTATCTTTACTGATTAAACCTTTACAAACAAGATATAATTTTATAAAAAATCACATGTAAATCTCCCATCTCGTCATGAAATAAAATGGATTTTGAAAGAACCAGGCACACTAATAGTAAAAATCGCAACACTCTTCATCAATATTCCAAGAAATCCCTAGCCACGGAAAGACTATATTCCATACCATTCTAATCTTAAGACACCCAAACAAAATATGATTAATGTCTTCTACCTTAAAAAAAATAGAACACACAAACAAAGTCATGGGAATTTGAATAATATCTCTGTTTGTCAAGTTTCTCCTTTTTGAAAGCTCATCCAACAACACTCTCCATCCGAACACCTAAACTTTCTGAGACAGTATCGTTTTCCACACTTAAATACATTTTTAATGTCATTGATAAAAACAGAGAAATTTAATATTCAAATTATTAGTTGTAAGAACCACCTAGATAACATAAATATTGAAAAGTATTTAATTAATAAGTTTTGTAAGTATTATTTAAATTACATATTTAATCATAAATTATTAAAATTATAAGAGATAAAATACATTTTTAATACTAAATAATATAGATCCTTATATAAATAAATTATTAATACAAATGGAATTGTGTAAAAGACTTTACATTAAGATTTTTAGTACGAAATTTTATTAATACATATTATGAATTAATAATAGTAATAATTGAAAATAAATAGATTATTAATTATTATAATTAACATTAATTTGAAAAATATATATTTTTAACTAAACATATATCTTAGAAAACAAATAAATAAATATTTAAAAAATATATTACCAATCTCATGTATGGTTATTCGTAAATTTTAGTAAAATGGTTAATTAATATTTTTATTGATAAAATTAAAATTATACTTAAGTATTGTTTTAATCTATCTATTCTATTGCATTCACAAGAATAGTTTACATTTTTTAAATTTAAATAACTTTAGATTTGTACATTTTTTATATTGAAAATTTATTGTATCTATTTTTTTAAGAAAGTGCAATTTATATTCTTTATATTTAAAACTTTAATAAAAGTTCTTTTTATCACTTTTTCAATATTGAAGTTATATGATTTGTCTAATTTTAATGGCACATAATTGATGTGCTTCGTATCTTATCCGTAAGAGCACACATTTTATTAAATAAATATAAAAGATTGTAGAACACTTGAGTCCACAAAGACCAATAATAAAATTATTATTATTTATTATTGCTATGTAAATCTAAGATTAATCGGATAATTTTTTTTATGAGAAAGAAAATAAAACTAGAAATAAGGTATACTAAAGAAAATATAAATAAAAACGAGATCGGAATATAGTTTTCTATATAAATTTGGAACTCAGATAAATTTCGGCATTTGTTTTGCTTTTAAAATATTTTTTTGGTGGAAATATTAATTTAAAATCAATCTCACTTTCGCGCAACTCGTGTTATGTTTAGAAACCATAAATGTTTTGTTGTCGCTCCACAGATTACAATTTCAATTTTTTTTATAAAAACTAATAAGTCTTACTTAATTACTAAAGTGATGTTGATGTTTTTAGAAATCAATTTTATTGATCGGATACTGATCTCATACCGTCGTGTTGTTGATCAGTACCTGAGTGCTTTCACTTTCGCGCAAAATTTTTTTTATTTTAAAACTAAAAGTTCAGAACCGAAAAAATAAATTAATGTAAAAATTCAACGCCGATAAAATTTAACGAGTGTCGTTGGAACGACAGTCATCACATCCCGAACTCTAAGAACTTAACCGAACATATTCGACATATTACTCATGCTATTAATTATTATGCATGCAAAATAAATACTTAAACATAATATTGATGATGATGCAAAGTAGTAACAAAACTAGCGCGCGCACACACACACACACACACACACAAACACGCATACACAAGTGTGTGTTTGTGTGTGTATGTGTGTTTGTGTGTGTGTGTGTGTGTGTGTGTGTGAGTGTGCGAGCGCGCGTGTGCGTGTGCGTGTGCATGTGTGTCTGTGTGTGTGTGCGCTACTAATAGATGACGATTATTTACGAAATTTGAAATCATAATAGTGACAAATAGCAATTATGATATTGAAACTTAAAGCAAATAAGTGCAGAAAAATTAAAGAATGTAAGTAGGTAATGAAATGTAATGCGTTGCGAGAATTGAAAATCGGAAAATTAGAACGAAAACTTCTTGAATTAAAATAACGACAAGCTTGATTAACAAATGATTCAAGTACAAGCAGAAAACATCAAAATTCTCAAATCTACGGTGTACTTAATGTCCAATATGAAGAATTTAGCCCTTTTACAAGTGAATTTATATGTCTACTTAATACTAGAAAACTTGGATGGTAAAAACCTAAATACTAAGCTTATATATAGTGTTTGTGGCTTTGAAGTAGAGCTGAATTCATATAGAGATCAGTTGAGAAAAATATATGGAAGTGGGAGAAGACTAAGTCATTCTATTGTTGAAATTCTAGACACGAAGCCCAAGGCGGGTGCCATGACCTCATGGAAAACATCATGCGTTCAATATGGGAAACATGGCTGGTAAAGGGGTAATAACTGTATTTTATTCTTATCTGTTTCTCAGAAAAGGCGCGTGGAGAGTTGTGGCAAAATGAAGACATGCAGAGCAAAACGTGTCATTTTTTGGAAAAATATTCGTTGAAGACAGTTATTTTCGACATGTTATAAATAGGAGTCTTAGTGTTTAGGATTTCTGTGTGTTTAATTGTTGTACAATACTCATAAAATTACTCAGAGTATCTAAGTCAATTGAGAAAAGAGTTATCATTGAGAATGTACGTCTGAAACACCACATTATTTCATTTCAATAAGAAATTTGTTTCTAGTTATCAATTATTTCTTTTACTGCACTTTTACTTTGAAGTTTTCTTCATTGCATTTTCTTTATCAATTCTGCAAAGTTTATCTTTTCTAAAACTTTAAAACAATCTTTTACAAACATGAATATTGTCGAAGTGTTCTTAGAATTTTTAGAAAGAAATTAAACAATAGTTATGTCCTTAAGATTCACTAGTTGATCCTGCAAGTAAACTATTTTTGAAAGATCAGCGGTTGTTTACCAATTTTCACAGTAAACTTATTGGCATGCCCAATGAGAGAGTGCTATTGTTCAAAAATCTTTTTTTATTTTTTCTTTCTGAATAATTTTGCATAAGTTCTTCATTTATACAATCTCTCTAAACTTCATTGCATGAGACTTATGAGTGGTAGAATAACCACAACCAACAAAGAGAGACCAAGAAGAAGATACGAAAGGAGGATGGTGAATAAAAATTCACCAAACAATCAAAATCTGTCAAATGATGGAGAACCACCCCCTCTTCTTCGACAGGAAGAAATACGGTTCCAGCGTCAATGTTTGAAACTGTACCATCTACAGTAAGTACGACGCATGTGCAGTCAATTTCCCAAAGTGGTCCCATTTTGTCTTATGTGGGAACACAAGATCCATAAGTGACCCCATCTCCAGTGGGGAATAATTTATTCAGGTCTATATGCCTGGATTCTCAGTGCCCCCCAATAGGCCGTGAACAACCTTATGGCATGCCAACATCAATGATGGCCAGTTTGCATAATACCACATCAACATTCACAGACCCAATGGTGAATGTAACTTCGCCATTGTAAGGATCTGGTTCAGGCATCAATAACATGGGTCGAATGAGTTAGCCCTTAGGGACAGGATTTCCTACCTAAATGCCCATCAAACGGGTGTCATATTCAACCCCTTAATCCAAAACACTACCAAAACAAATATGTAAATGGCAGCGCAAATGGCACACATTACTGATTTCTTTGGTGTTGCACAACCCCTCGACAATTCCAGAGGGAATGAATGGTAGAAAACCCAGGGGTAGTCTTGGAAGAAGACCCCACAATCAACCAAAGGCTATTTTTAGAAAGCGCTTCTGAAAAGCGCTACTAAAGGCTATTTTTATCCAAAAGCGCTGCTATAAGTTTAAAAAAAACTATGAAAAAAGTGCTGCTAAAGGCTATTTTTAGAAAGCGCAGCGCTGCTAAAGGCCTTACTATGCTGCACTTTAGAAAGCGCGTTTGGAAAACACTTTTAAAGTCTCCTTTTAGAAAAAAGAAGAAAATAAACAAGGGGGTAGCTCAAGAATCAGGATAGTGTGTGAAGAGTAAAACAAAACAACATGGGCCTAAAAACTCAATACACACCCATGAGAACACAATAGGGTGCAAGATCATGGGGATGGTATAAACAAATCAATCATGGGTTGAGCCCATCATTCTAACCAGGCAGGGTCCAAGGGCAATATGAAATCAGGTTTACTCTTATAAAGCCAATTGTAAAAAAAGAAGTCAAAGCTAGTTTGGATAAAACAAAAAGGAACAAAACATTTCACAGCCACCACCAACTCATCGTAGTAGACAAACAGTAACAATAACATAGGCTTGGTTGAAAAAAATAAAAATAAATAGGGTAGAAATTAAATGAACAAGGTCAAAGGAGGAATGTGACTTCCTCATACGTTTCAAACAACAACATGAAATGAAAATTCAGTGAAGAACGAAACGGAAACCCAACACATTCTCTCTTTCTCGATCCCTCGCTTCGGTCTTCTTGCTTCTCACGTTCTCGCTTTGTTTAGGTGCTTTCCAAATCGTACAGGTTATGTTATTTGGCTTCATTTAGGTTCACCTCATTCTCACTTCATATCCACTTTCTTTTTCCAATTGGATTGTTATTTCTGTTGTTGTGATTATTTTGAAGTGTTTGTTAATTGTTTGTGGGTGTATTGAAGAGGTAGAGTTGTGAGGTTTGGAGGTTTGTGTAAAGGGAAGAATGAAAGAATGAAAGGTTTGAATGGTTGGGTTGAAGAAGGATTTTGGGGAAGAATTCGGCAGAGCTTTCTTGGTTCTAATGAACTTGCGGTTGAATAAGGGTGTAGGTAGGAGTTTGAAAGGTTAAATGAGGAAAGGATCATGTGAAGTTTTGTGACGCAGATGTGTGTGAAATGGTTTGTGACGGTATGAATCTTCTCGTTGCAAAGATTTTGTCATTTGTACGAGGTGCGTATTGCGCGTTTTTGTGGAGTTGCCTCTTACGTTTTTGTTCAATTTTTTCATTTGGGATTTTTGAAAATTCTTTTTACAGATTGTATTTTCTTGCAGGTTTTACGGTTGGTAATTATACGTGAGTCAAAGTCATGCTTGAAATGGTGGCTGCGTTGGATTAAGGCAAGGTATTGGCTGCAAGAAGTGTGTGTGTAATAAGCTGTGTATTTGTGTGTGATGCTTCCAATTTGTTTGTCATGTCTTGAGAGGTTTTTCCCCATGGTGTGGGGTCAGCTTGTGTATTTTAATTCATTTGGTTTCAAGCAATTTTTGGATTGTTGGCTGGGAATTAGAAAATGTGGTTGATGTAAGTTTGCTAGCAGGTTGCAGGTTATATTGTGTAGTGAAGTTTGGAAAAGTTGTATAGGCAAGAAGGTTTGTGGTTGATGGATTAGCTGGTGTGTGCGTTTTGGTGATGTGGTCAAGGAGCTAAAGTTTATAATTTGTGTTGGTTTTGAGTTAAGTGGGTCGTGTAAACCAAAACACTTCCTTCTCTTTTTTTTAAAAATATTTTTTCATGTAATGGGCTCACAAAAAAAATGGTAATGAAAAGAAAACTTAGTGTAGTTTCTTTTAGACAATGGGCCTTACTGTTTTTGTGGACTATAAAAACCTTGACTTTTTTGGCTTGACATGATGAAAATAATAATGGGCTTTGATGAATTTTGTATGGCCTTGTAGCTTGAAACTTGTAGTTATAATATACACCCCTACATTTTTTTTTCTTGAACTAAACTGGAACTTTGGCCATAACAACACTTTAGACGAATAAAAACTTGAATTTCATGTTGATCCAAGAACCTTATTCCAACCTTTTTGAATTCTGACTTGAAATGAGAAATAAAATCAAGCATCAATCTTGCACTTTGATTGGATTAAATCCTTGAATCACAAATCAATATCGAACTTGCCACTTGTGCCTTGAGGAACCAAAACCTTCACTGTGGACCAAATAAATAGAAACAAGCCTTAAAAATAGAGGATTATGACTTAAGAGATGCATTGCGCTACACCAAACCCTAGTTAGAGAATGACGTTGATCCAGATGATCTTCAACCAAGAAACACTGACAACTTGACACATTTTGATAACTTGATCCATACACAACTAATTTTTCTTATCGCACAAACATTTATTAAAGCTTTGACCATACACCACTTGAATCATTACAAACCCTGACCTTGATCTTGAAACAAAACCTTGTCTAACTAACAGATTTCAAAACCATTATACCTCAGTTCATACTACACATACACCTGACTTGACAATTTTGCCTGAGATTTGATTCAATCTAGCAACACCTTGAACTTGAACAACAAGCAGAAACAACATATTTTTTTGATTTTTGAATAGTGTTAATGGGTGGATGTACAAATTAAAATTATACACAGGTAGGACTAATTTGGGGTATGACAGATGTCGCTATCTAATTGGCTTGAACCTAGTAAGATGAACTGCTACAGTGTTCATTCTTTCAAGGTAGAAGTCAATTAGATATAAGGAAGGATCTGAATTTGTCCGAAAAGAAAGAAAATGCTTGGTAGGTAGGGTACTGAATAACTTGCAAAGGTCGTCATCACCAAAAGGATGATAATAGAAAATTATGACACCAAAAGGATGACAGACTTATCACCAAAAGGATGATAATAATCACTCAAACAAAGAAATCTGACACCAACAGGATGACATACCTATCACCAAAAGGATGATAGTAAACTCACACGACTCGACTTGCTATTACCAAAAGGATAACAGTAAGTACACGCGAATTCCCGACACCAAAAGGATAATAGAAAACTCACACCCACAGTATCTGGCACCAAAAGGATGACAGACCTATCACCAAAAGAATGATAGTACACACACACACAATGACCCTTCACCAAAAAGATGAAATTTAACACTCGCACAATCTGTCAACAAAAGGATGACAGACCTATCACCAAAAGAATGATAGAGCGACACACACACACACACACACACACACACACAATCCCAACACCAAAAGGATGCAGAGTCTATCACCAAAAGAATGATATATGACATACGCACATATATCTAACCCCAAAAGGATGACTGACCTATCACCAAATGGATGACAGACCTGACACCAAAAGAATTTTACTTAAAGAATAAAAAAAACTTGAATTTTCATTGAAACCATCTCCTATTTTATGTCTCTTGTATCTTACTCTTAATTTTCTCTATTTAATAATTATTTGAATTTGGTAGACAGAGTTACAAAAAACACAAATATCTATGGAAAACAATTAAAGAACATAATAAATTAGTAAAATAGAAAATTAAACAATATATGAAGAAGAAAAAAGAGTACTGCTATGTAACATATACATTAAGCAAAAGGGGGAGAAATAAGTGTAAGACAATTAAACTTTTTCCATCGGCCAATAATAACAACAGTATTTCATCTTTATCTGCATCTTTCTATGCCTTTTCTTTTTTCCTAACGTTTATAGTCCTTGGAAGATGTAATTCCATATCTCATATACTTCTAATGGAAGGGGACCTATGTTTTTCGCAACTGTTTCACAACCGTTATGCAGTAACTAAGACACGGTAAAAGGTAAAGTTGGAAGATAAAAGAGTCAGTCCAAAAGTTTGTATCCTCTTTATATATAGGTATAGATATACAAATGTGCTTGAAGAACTACATTTCGGTTAAATTTCTTAAGAATAAACCTTGAATACCTCTACCATCATATCTTCCATTAATATGAGACTCACTAATTCCTATAGAGTTTGCTTCTAAAAAATATTTTATAAAAAAGTCAACCGTTTTTTTTCTATCATGTATTGTTGAACGATCGAAGCTTCCAGACAGTGGTAATTCTTTGTATACCTTTTAAAATTTTCATGTATCGCTCTACTATATACATCTAGTGTAAATAAACTGGACCCACATATTTTTTACGCCCTTACTAGATGAACAATTAAGTGAACCATAATATCAAAAAATGGTGGAGGAAAAAATATCTCTAATTGACACAAGATAATTGCATCCTCATGTTCCAACTCATCTAAATTTCTAAGATCAATTAATTCACTTCCTATAGGATTGAAGAATAAACACAATCTAGTTATAGTTAACCTTACATTTTTTGGTAAAATGTCACATATAGCCGCTGGTAGAAGTTGTTGCATTAAGACATGGAAATCATGACATTTTAAGCCATTTAATTTGAGATATTTCATTGGCACAAGTTTCTTCATATTCGATGAGTACCATTTGCGAGCTTTGATAACCTGTAAACAATCACATGAACTTTTTTCTTTTTTAGATTAAGGGATTAAGAGTGATATCAAACTCATGCTTTCTGTCAAAGGATTAAGGATTAGGTCTTAGAAACTTTTGATGCCCAAGATAAATAATTTTTTTCTATTTTGTAATTGGTGGAATCATGTATCATCTTCACATATAGGGCACACTTTGCGTTCCTTGACACTGTACCCAGACAAATTACTCTATGCAGGAAAATTATTGATTGTGCAAAGCAACATGGCATGCAGCTTAAAGTTATGACCTATATACGCATGATGAACAACAACAACAACAACAACAACTACGACAACGACAATACCAATAAGAAGGTCAACAATAATAACAACAACAACAACAATTAAAAGAACAACAACAACAATATCCATGCCAAAAATAACAACAACAATCATGGAAACATTCTTACATACTAGAAATATGATGAGAAACTAAAAAAAGTTGTTGGTTTGAGATTCGAATTTCCTCCTTGGTGAAGATAAACAAATGGTGTTTTAGTTTGTTATGTAGAGAATAATGGTGTTCCTCCCGTTCGTTGGAGAGGAGTGTTATTTTGTTCGCTCGCTAGGGTGCAAAAAGTGAACGGGGCTTAACATTATGATGAAGGAATAAAGGATTATTTAGAGTAATCGAGGTAAAACAGGATTCAATTTAACTCTATAAAATATTTTTTTATAGTATTTATCTCATTTTTATAAAATATTGGGGGATAAGATGATTTATAAAATAACAGTGCCTTTTTTTATTCTAAAAAAAATATAAAATTGTAGAAACTGAAAATCAAATTTTAAATTCAAAGAAACATTTTATGTCGGTTTTTTCTAAAGCCGAGGTCTAAGATATATATATATATATATATATATATATATATATATATATATATATATATATATATATATATATATATATATATATATATATATATATATATATATATATATATATATATATATATATTACATACTTTAGTTGAAAAAAATATTATCCAATTTATATTTTGAATTTAATTTTATAACATGTAATTGTAGATACAATGAAGAATTATAATTTAGAAAGAATTTTAAGCATTCATATTATTTGAATGTTTTAAGTAATCTTAAAAATATTGTATGATAATTTCATTTTAAGTACTGTCATAAGATTTTTTTCTTTATACTATAAATTTAAAAAGGATAAATAGGAATTATTATTCATTCAATAAAAAAAATTTGCTTACAATTTTAATGGAATATAGAAATGTGTTTTTTTAAGAATTTTTTAATGGAAAATTAAACATTATAGTGAAATTAATATTATATGTTTTAGATGGTTATATATCGAAGAGTGTCACATTAAATTTTAGATGATAATTTATCAATAAAATAAATTTCGTCTCAGATTTAATATATTATAATTTAAATTTAATTTTGTAACATATAATTCTAGATTCAGTTAAAAAAATTTATGTCTATTTAAAAGTATTAAGTAAACTTGTATATATTGTATGCCCATATTATTTTAAGCATTGTCATAAGATTTTTTTTGTACTATAGGTTTAAAACCATTAAATATGAATTATTATTCTTTAATAAGAATATTATTTTTTTACCGACTAGTTGTCCAACACTTAGTAAATTGCACTTCATTCTAGGTACATATAGTACATCTTTGACCTTCCTTTTCTTCGATTTGTCAAAATCTGCTAACCACTCTTTTCGACCAGTCATGTGATTGGAACAACCCGAGTCGAGGAACCAGATCTTGGAGTCGACATGGTCATCTACAACTGCAGCCATAACCACCATATCATCAGAATCATTTGAATCTTGGCATGCAAGGTTTGCTCCTTCCTCCTTGCCTTTTTTCGCTCTCTTGTCTATATTGTACCAACAATATTTAGCTAAGTGACCCCACTTTTCACAGCTATAGTATTGCACACATTTTTCATCTTTGTCTTTCTGATAGGAATTTCGTACTCCTCTTTTCGAGGATTCAAAAGCTCTTTCATCGACCTTATTCTTGTGAGAATTCGACCAAGAATTCTTACCCTAAGTCTATTCAATTTTGCCTTTGAAGTTGTTAGGACCACCATTCTTCTTCAATGACTAGGCCTGCAGTTCTTGTATTAAGTCTTGAACTCCTTCCCTTTCTATAACTCTAATCTCACGCGTCTCCAACAAACCATCCAAATCTTCCAATTTTAGGGTTTCAAAATTGTTGGATTCTTGGATAGATACGATAACATGATCAAAGTGAGAGGTCAACATACACATTACCTTATCAACTATCTTCTTATTAGTTAGTGTTTAACCATAACCTTTCATGAGCTAGAGCTCAGAAGAGTGGGCTCATTGGTTCAGAAGAGGGGACCGGTTTTAGAGAGAACCAAATGTTGAGTTGGTACCACATACACATGCATAGACTGGCATAACCGAGTGGCATTTCCTAACGAGTCATATGTGCATTTGTTGAGATATATTTGTTGAGTTGTGATTCATTGATGAGTTTGGTTCGAGAGAATGAATTATGATATACTATGAATGATATGATGTAGAGAACGATGTGTTATTATCCTACCTTGTGGTATATGGATGTTATTATTAATTGTGATTTCTCACCCCTTCTATTTGAATATTGTCTTTACATGGGCATCACGCAGATACTCAAGTGCAGAGACGTTGATGTGAGTGGAAGTTAGATCCTGGAGCTATTTCTTTTTGTTTCGTTGTTTTAGTTTTGGATATGCCCTAATATGTAACACTGGGGAGTGATTTTATTTGTTTATGTTAAGGTTTTCTGAGAGACAATGTATGCTCTCGTACATTTATGTTTTGGTGAGTTAAGCATTTGGAGAAGACTTATGAGTCGATGGTTTTAATTATAATATGAATTTTTATTATGGGACTTAAATTGGTTAATGTGTTAATTATGATTCCGCTGCCATGATATTTGATGAGTTGGATGTCGTGTAAAAACCCTAAGTTCAATTGCATGCATTAAAATATTGTATTGCATGTTTATTTAAATTAAGTGTTTCATGATCTGTAGGTGTGTGTGTGTGTGTGTTTTGAGAGATGTAACATCCTATTAGAAAATATTGTGACAATTTTATAATTTAATTATAATATGCGTTGGGAAATAAGGTGTTACATTAGTGGTATCAGGGCAGATCGCTTTGTCCGGCCAGGTTGTTATAATGTGTATGTTTCCTTGTATACGTCATGTGTGTGAAAACACAGTTGGTACTTGTTTGTTTTTCAAACCCTTGTTTTGCAGGAACGTGTTCTAAACAAGTGGGGGAGAAGCTTCTGCTTCTCCAAAATGTTTCAGATGTGGAGAGTTGGTTCAACATGTCACTATTGCAAGAGTACATGTGTGGTTTGGAAGATTGGGAGTTAGAAAAAGGAGTAAATATTCGAACTTGTAATTTTGGAGGACTAAAATTATATAAGTGGGGGAGAGTTGTAACACCCCATTTTTAGTAAATTATTTTATTTTAATTTAATTATAATTTTTTTATTTAATTAATATTTGTGGGTGATTTAATAAATGTGGGGGTGAGAGATTGGGTGTACGGCCTTATGGTAGGGTGTGGAGAGTAATTAGAGAAAAACGGAATAATTATAATTATTTTATTAATTAAAATAATAATTTCGTTATATTATTAAAATAAAATAAATAGAATAAAAAGAAAATAGAAGTTGTAGAGACATTGGGGGAAGGCGGGGATTAGAAAGAAAATTAAGGGCAAAGTAGAAAAATCCTAATTAAGAGATAATGTTTCTAGAGTAAAACTATAACTAGAAGGGGGAGTTTGACACTAATTAGAAAAAAATTGAATGAGGCTAGACGAGGGAGAAGGTTAGAGCATAAAAGATCATCCATCAGAAAAGCTTGGAAGAAATAGCAAGAGAAATCTAAGGTAAGGGAGGAGAATAACTTTTAATAAAAAAGGCTTATGCATGAGGGATAGGATATAGGATTTACTAACTTCTAATAGGAATTGTGTAAATTTTGTTTTGTTGTGTTGTTATTGTATGATTTTTTTATGTTTTATTGAGTGGTATGTGTGCATCCTTGTATTTTAATTCGATACATATGTTATTGCCTTTGATAAGGGAATGTTAAAGTGATAACCCGGTTGATGTCATCCTCTTGAATACCTTGTATAAGGTTAGAAATAACTATTAATTTTTGTAATTTCGTCCTAGCATTGTAATTGTGTGATGAATCGTGTTTGTGCCCTCTACGATAAGTTTTCTAATAATAATTGAATTATGATATATACCTGTTTGAAGTCTAATTGGTGTGTTTTAGGGGGTGTTTAGAACTCAAATAGGAGAGACATACGAGTTTTGAAATATGTTCTATAGGGAGAAAAAGATAGAAAATCGCAGGTTGACTGCCTTATTTTTGCCATAACTTGAATTTCGGGACTCGGATTGAGGCATGGTTTGAAACGTTGGAAAGCTTATACGGTAATCCTTTTAGGCATAACTTGTTTCAGGCATAACTTGTGTTCCGTAAATCCTTTTAGGATGTTGTCAATTGCGTTAGAAATAGGATTTAATGTTATTTCAAATTGAATAGTTTCATAATTTTATCATGAGTATATAATTTTTTGTGCTATTTTGTAGTCATACATTCTTATTTAGAGTTTATGCATAAATTATTGCAATAGAGGGGAACTGGAACAAATAGAATTGGAGTTTTGTAACTCTGTTGAAGGTACGATTAAGTGTGTTTAAAAGAGGGTTTAAGTATCGTTTAGACTGGAAATTTTCATAATTTTATCATAAGTCTTTAATATTTTGTGCTATTTTTGAATTAGACAATTTTAGAGTTAGGTCCAGAGTTTTGAGCAGTTTTAAGCGCGGTGACCTTTCGTTACCTTTTTAAAGAGTTTAACAATCCTATTTTATTTGGTTAGAGTTGTTAAAGAATATTCATAATTGCTTTTGAGTTGTTTAGAGTTGGAGAGCATAATATATGATACATTTGAGTTGAACTTGGAGCATTGTTGACATTATAAGATTACCTTTTGAGTAATATTTTTATGTGTTTAATGTTGTTAAGGCAAAAGCGTTAAAATAGAGTTGTTGAGTAATTAATAATAATATTTTAGAGTTGTTTTGGGGATATTTATTATATAGAGTCGTCAATTGAATTATTAGAACAATCAATTGATTTCATAAGAGTTATCTTTATAGGTAAGAGTTGGCACTAGAGCATTTTTTATAAACTTAGAGTTATTTTAGATTTGCAAGGATTGTTGTATAGTTGTTTAAAGTTTCAAGGGAACTATGTTGAGTATAATTTTATATTGAAATAACTTTTTACGAGTTAAGAGTATATAATAAATTAATAAAAATACTTTATTGAGATGTTTTGAACTCATAAAAATGTTATTTTTGAATTTTTTGAGTTTTAGAACTGTTGGCTATTGTTACGTAGTGTTACGGACTATTTAGCGTAACTTAAATGATTAAAAATAATTTTTAATTGATTTTATTAATTTTATTAAGTTGAATTATTATTTGTGTTGGAGTTATTGTGTGAGTTGTTGTGGTAATCCATGAGAGAGGATTGCGCGAGTTTGTCAATTCATGAATGTTAGGATCAAAAGATGGGTCTTAACACATTGAATTTTGTTAATATGTTCATACATTCATGTGAGGTGTATCAAGAGGCATGTTCGCTAGTTAAGAATATGGGACTAGTGGCTTGTCCCATGCTCAAAAGAGGAGGCTCATGGGTTCAGAAGAAGGGATCCGGTTTCAAAGAGAACTAAATGTTGAGTTGGTAACACATCACTACGCCAGAATTGACTTTTAGCAGCGCATACAAAGACAACGCTTTTTGAAAAAGTGCTGCTAAAGAGTCATTTAAAAAAAAGAAAAAATAATAGCACACCTTAGACAGTGCCTTTTGAAAAGCGCTGTTAAAGGGGGGCCCTAAGAAAGCGCTTAATTAAAAGCACTGCTAAATGTATGCTCTAAGAAAGCGCTTTTGTAAAGCGCTGCTAAAGGGGGGGCCCTAAGAAAGCGCTTTTTTAAAGCGCTGATGTAGGTGTAACATACGAGATCGCTTTCTCTATAAGCGCTACTATATGGAGTATATAAGAAAGCGCTTTTAAAAAGCGCTGCTATATGTCATGCCTAAGGCACACCTTAGAGAGCGCTTTTTAAAAGCGCTGCTAAATGCCATTAAAAAGCGCTGCTATAGGCATAATTAGAATAAATTTAAAATACCCACCAGAATTTTTAAAAGAAACAGAACGACTGTACGTGTATTTCTTTCATTCTTTCTCCTCTGGCGACCTAAACCACGAATGTTGCCCTCCTCCGTTAACCTAAACCACGAACGTCGCCCTCCTCTGTCTGACTGCCGTCGACCGTCGCCCTCCTCCGTCATTCCGTCTACAGAACTACAAGGTAATCTCATTATTTTGTTTTGTAATGGTTGTCCTCTGCAACTGATATGAATATGAGAAAAAAATTGTTCTCTTTTTCTCTCACTTAAATGCATTCTAAGTGTTTGATAAAATACCTCTTAGAGATTTTTTTGTTCAATATTATGATAAAGTGTTTGATATTTTGTTCAATACTATTACTCTCCATTTTCAGTTCTGTATTTAGTTTTGTATTATGTTATTAATTAGTTTTGATATTATGCTAAAATGTCATTTTGAAAATTGGTGTTGTAGTGTTGGTGTAAGAAAGACTCTGTTTTAGTATATAGATGGTGAAATTCTGTCACTTGCTTTATTGCAGACTTGCTTTTTCTCTTGCCAACATAGAAAGCCTTTGAAAATGCACATAGTACATTAGAAAATGCATGAAGATTTCTTCATATTTAAGCTTGTAATCAGTTATATAGGATGAGATTGAAGAAAAGTGCTAGGTTCTATTGTTTCTGTGCTGTATTAGAAAATTGTTGTTGTAGAATTACATCTATGCTCCCATTTTCAAAGGAGAGCTGATATTTTGACATATAAAACGACATTGTAGGTCGGACACCGAATACAAACGCGCTCCAACATAGAAAAATTATACCAAGTAAAAATATACCACCCACGTCATATAATTAATTAAAAAATATTAATGTAACTTGATAGAGCATATTTTTTTTTCATAGTTTAGAAATTCCTATTTTTTAAGAGAGTAGCCAACATGAATATAAATATAAGTAAACTCTATACCTATCAAAATGGTTAGATCATATGAGTAGTCCGTTTTATGGTATTTTATTTTCTTCCTCATTTTATAGTTTTTTAGTTGTTCCACCTTTTTCTTTTAATATTATAAGACTTTATTAAAAGAAATTATCAACTATATAAGAAGTTGTTACATTATTGCAAGTTTTATCAACAATTGATATTCCAAGAATTATTTAATGTTGATAATGTTATTAATTTTGTCTGTTATAGGGGTTACCTGTGAAGAGCAAGGTTGTGATTGTTTCCAAGCATCCTACTGTGTAGATTTCTTAAAAGTTAGTGATTTTTTTACAGGTATTCTCTGTTTTTGTTTAACTTTCTTAGTTTAGTTTAGACTACTCAATTAGTATGAATAAAAAATGGATGTCTTCTAATAGATTGTCAAAAGAGTACGAGAATGGGATATCGAAATTCGTTAAGTTTGCTGTTGAACACGCCAAAGACCTCAGTAGGATCACATGTCCTTGCTTAGGTTGCTGTTATGGGCGTCGAATTGATGTTGTTCAGTTGGAATCTCATTTAATGAGACATGGAATTGATCGAAGTTATACATGTTGGACATTACATGGTGAGATAAATAACGAGAATGTCAAACCCGGGAATAATATGACATATGCTTCAAAGGACAATGGCAGGGATACATATGATTGTGATCGAAGATGTTTGAGAGGTTGGTAAGCGATGCAGAGAAACCGTTGTATAAAGGTTGCACTACTTTCACAAGATTGTCTACGGTATTAAAGTTGTACAACTTAAAGTCGGGTAATGGATGGTCGGATAACAGTTTCACAGAGTTGTTAGCCCTACTTCAAGGGATGTTTTCGGAGGAAAATGTTCTTCCCAATCGAACCTATGAAGCTAAAAAAAATGTTATGCTCTATTGTTTCAAAATGAATATGCATCATTAAATGAGTGTCCTAAATGCGGTGTATCTCGGTATAAGAAAAAGTTGTCACCAACAAAAGTCTTATGGTATTTTCTTATAATTCTGAGATTCAGACGCATGTTTCGTAGTGAAACAGTTGCAAAACACCTGACTTGGCATGCAGATGATAGAATTATAGATGGGAAGTATCGACATCCGCAGATTCACCATAATTGATGAAAATTGATAATGAGTATTCTGATTTTGGAGAAGAAGCTAGAAACCTTCGCTTGGCATTATCGACTGATGGAATGAATCTGCATGGTCTGCAAAGTATCTCACATTCCACCTGGCCTGTAATTATTATGATTTATAACCTACCTCAATGGATATGTATAAAGCGTAAGTACATGATGTTATCTATATTAATTTCTGGCCCTAAACAACCCGGGAATGACATAGACGTTTATCTGATACCTTTAATCGAAGACTTAAAGAGTTTGTGAGAGAACAGTGTGGAGGTTTATGATGGATATAAGAAAGAAAGTTTCAATTTGAGTGCGATGTTGTTTGGCACAATTAATGATTTTCTAACATACATAAATCTATAGGGGTATAGCATTAAAGGTCAGTGTGCGTGTCCTATCTGTGAAGAAAACACAGATTGGACGCGGTTGGAATTTGGTCTAAAGAATTTCTTTCTTGGTCATCGTAGATTCTTAAATTCTAATCATCACTACTGTGGGTGGAGAAAAGCATTCAATAGAAATTCAGAACAACCTAGAGTTCTACCTACATTGACCAGCGAACAAATTTTTGAAAAGGTGAAAGATGTGAGTACTCAGTTTGGCAAGCCTTTTGCTCATACGCTTGTCATGCTTGGGTGGAAGAAGAGGTAAATTTTGTTTGAGTTGCCGTATTGGAAGTCGTTGTATGTAAGACATTTTCTTGGTGTTATGCATATTGAAAAAAATGTATTCGAAAGTGTTATTGGTACGTTACTCAATATACAAGGAAAGTCTAAGGATGATCTTAAAGCAAGAAAGGACATGGTAGCAATGGGAATAAGAAATGAATTAGGACCCTTGAAGAAAGGAAATCACACATATCTACCACCTGCGGCTTATACTTTATCTAGAAAGGAGAAAAAGATATTGTGTATGTTTCTGAGTGAAGTTAAAGTTCCAGAAGGATACTCTTCAGATATTAGAAGACTTGTTTCTATGAAAAACCTCAAGTTAAAGAGTTTAAAGACACATGATTTCCATGTTATAATGGAACAATTTCTACCAATAGGTATACGTTCTATTTTGCCAGAAAAGTGAGAGGCGCAATAACTAAATTGTGTTTTTTCTTCACGTCAATTTGTAGTAAGGTGATCGACCCTGCGATCTTACCAACATTGCAAAAAGAAATAGTTATTACTTTGTATGAGCTTGAAATGTATTTTCCTCCATCATTTTTTGACATAATGGTACATCTAGTTGTCCATCTTATGAAAGAGACACAATTGCGTGGACTAGCTTATATGAGATGGATGTACCCTGTTGAACGTTATATGAAAATATTGAAAGGGTATGTGAAAAATCGAGGTTGACCTGAGGGATTATTGTTGAACGATACATTGTTGAAGAAGCTATTGAGTTTTGTACTGAATATTTGTCCAACGTTCAATCCATTGGCCTCCCAAAATCTAATGTTGTTGAAAAAATAGTAGGTAAACAGTTAATTGGAAATAAAGTTGTGACAGTTTCAAGGGATGAACGGGAGCAAGTGCATTTGTATGTTCTGCACAATGACATTGAGGTTGAGCCGTATGTTAAAATGCACAAGGACGTTCTCTGAGGTTTAAATCTCAATCGAAATGAAAATTGGATCGTACGTGAGCATAATCGAAGTTTTATAACATGGTTCAAGGATCATATTGTTTCAAAGTTTTATTCTGATCCCACTTCAATAACAGAAAGGTTGAGATGTTTAGCCTATGGTCCAAGTTTGCATGTGTTTTCTTATAGCGCATACGTAATTAATGGATACACATTTTATACCAAAGATCAAGATGATAAGAGTACAATGCAAAATAGTGGTGTCACCGTGCTTGCCGAAGCAATGCACATTTCAAGTGTGAAGGACTTAAACCCCAAATATGTGAACCTGTCGTATTTTGGGGTTATCGAGCGCATTTGGGTGTTTGATTATGAAAAGTTTCAGATTCCTATCTTTGGATGCAAGTGGGTTGAAAATAATAGTGGCATACGAATGGATAAGTCAGGATTTTTGCAAGTGGATCTTAATAAGGTGCGGTACAAAGATGAGCCTTTTATTCTAGCCACGCAAGCTAAACAAGTGTTCTATGTCATTGATCCGACAAGTACGAAATGGTCTATAGTTATTTTTTCCAACAAAGTAATCGATGATAACATTGGAGACAAGAGGGATGTTGATGTTGAGAAGGAATCTTATATTATAGATGATCAAGATGAGAATATTAATGATCATAACGAGGGAATTTGGATCAATCCATCCGTCCGTGTTATTAAGAGACAAGTAAACCACGTTCCAACTAAGAAAAGAAAGAGATCTTAGTGACAAAGGTACTTGTAAAATTACATATTGTCTCATTGAATAAAATTACATATTTATATCATGCAATACAATTACATATTATGTCATTCAATAAAATTATGTATATGTTTTTCTTATTTATACATTTCTTATGTATACATTTATTATTTACATATTTGCATGTCATTCATTTGATACTTTGGTTTTTCTGAATTATAGGTATTACGGCCACCAATGAGGAAACATCACATGATGTAAAGGAAACAACAAAAGACATGGAAGGCGATATCAAAAGAGGAATAACAATTATGAAAAAAATCATCCGTGCGAGAGATAAGGGTGTTAAGTATGATGTGCATTGGAATGAAAGAGATCAATTAGTTGAGCCTAACGGTGCGATGCTGATAAGTTATATTGGAGCACTTGTACGTTCGCAAATTCCGATTACTTGCGATAATTGGAGAATTCCTTCGCTACAACCGGCTAAAGACAAAATTTGGAGCGAGATACAGGTATGATATTTGAATATTTTTAATTATGTTGACGATTACATCTTTAGATTAATTATACTAACATGTTATATGTATGTGTATTTGTTTGCAGAGATCTTTTAATATTGATGATTGCAAGAGAAAATATTGTCTTCAATTGGCCGGAAAACAATTGAGGGGATTTAGAGCGTTTTTAACGAACAAGTTTCTTAAAGATTCTGATGGAAACTTTGTCGACTCGGAGCGTCCAAAGAAGTACGCTGATCTGATTTCAGAAGAAGAATGGGAGACATTTGTTCCCAAGCGAAGAACCAAAGAATTTTTAGTAAGTACAAATTATCATGAACAATGTATAGTACATATACTTCTTGCACAAGAGTTCTGATATGACTTAAACTTGTTTTTTCAGGTTGTGAGTGGCGTAAATCGGCAACGGGAATCAAAACTAGCATATCCATACAAAAAAGGGCGTTTCGGATATGCACGCTTAGAACAAAAAATAGTAAGTATATATAAATGCTTTAATATGATATAGTTACCAAAAATAGTAAGTATATATAATAGGATATGAATGCTTTATTATCCGTCTCAATGCGTAGTTAGAAGAGGAGAAAAGTGATGCGACATCTCTTCCGAACCATGTTGTGTGGAAGGCTGCCCGTGTGGGAAGAGATTGAATCGTTCAGGAAGAAGTTCAACAAGTATTTGAACAATGTGTAAGTCAACATTAGTTTTGTCAGTAACTGACCAAAAGTGTATAATATATTTATATATGCTTTTATCTATATTTCAGGAGACTCTATCCCAGAGTATAACTTCAGTTGAGGACGATGATTGCAAGAGCATACTGAGTCGGGTGTTAAATATCCCTGAGTATTCTGGGCGTGTGAGGGGTAAGGGATTTGGTGTCACTCCATCAAAATTGTATAAGTAGCCAAAGAAAAAAAGTCCTAGCAATAAAGAAGTGATGGATATGTTGGAGGAATTGAAAGCTCAAACTCGCGAATTACAGAAGGACAAAGAAAGATGCATGTCGGAAAGACGTGATCCAGAGGGTAAAGATATTAGTGACAAAGATAGTATCAATTGTCCGCAGAAGCTTCCAGAGGTAATTGTATATATTACATTGAAATTAACGTAGCACAATTTTCTTAATTGACACATTAATTGGCATCATTATTTGTTTAGGGCATTTCACTTTGTCGGCTATATTTATCGTCACCGACTTATCGCATGGTTGGCAAGGGAAAGGTGCATAACACTGTGGGAGACTTCACCATAAACCGCTCCTTGCTGGATTTTTGAAAGTATTAGTTGATATTGCGTTAGAGGGGGTGCGTTGTTGCCTATACCAGATGATGTTTCAGACGCAACAGTGGTGGGAGACGCAATAGGAGCGTATGTTGCATGCCCGACAAATCTCATTTTCATAGATGATGAGGTACGTTGAACACCATTATGAACCTTGTAATATTCAAATGTTTTACGACCCATAGATGAAATTTATTCTTACATTTACATTTTCTTATTTACATGATGATCTTAGACTCCTACAAAATCCAAATCAAAAGATAAGGGAATCATTGTGCGAGAAACCGATTCAGCTGCATCAAAGAAATAGGGACTACTACAGTTACATGATTATCTTGTTATACATTAATTATTGAACTTATATGACTTTTAGGTTCATGATCAATAGTTGCAACAAGTCAGCAAGGGTAAGATGCCTGAATCTTCCAAGGGTAAGATTCCTCAACAAAGAAATAGGTACTACTACAGTTACATGATTATCTTGAAGATCATTGTGCGAGAAACCTCTTAATACTTTACACGATGAAGCAAAAGAAGCCTTTAAGAGGTTTGCCTCTAATAAAAGAATTTTTACTTACCTAGAGCACAAAATCAAAGAGTCCGAAAGGAAACTTCAGGAACTTAAGGCTTCCATGGTGGAAAGTAATAAATCGGATTGTGAGGATCTTAGCAGATTCCTCAACTTTGGATGCGATACTTGTTATATTTGGCAAGGTGAAGTTAGAAACTTAAAGGCCAAAATTAACAAGGCTCTTGAGCCCAAAATTACATTTGCTATCGATAAAGCTGATTTTAGAAAAAGTATGGTGAATCCATATCAAAAGTATACATATGTAATGAGGGATCAAGAGAGCAAAGGCAATTCTAAAGTTGACTTCTCATGCTTATATTGTTGCAAGACAGGCCATTCCATTGCTAAGTGCCGATTTAAGAGATTTTTGGTTCCTAAAGGCATCTATCAATGGTTGCCCAAATGCAACCACTTTTTCACTCACAAATTAGGACCCAATATGCCATTGGGTACCTCCTCTTGTTGATTATTTTTTCATAGGTACAATGTGTCGAGACCACCGAGAGAAGATGGGTTCTCGACAGTGGATGTTCAAGACACATGTCCGGAGACATATCCCTATTCATCGACTTCGTAGCAAAGAAGAAAGGGTATGTAACCTATGGTGACAATAATCGTGGTACAATACTTGGTAAAGGTAGTGTAGGTAACCCTTCTTCCACTACTATTTCCAATGTATTGCTTGTCGAGGGTCTCAAACATAATCTACTTAGGATTAGCCAAATATGCGACAAAGGATACAATGTATATTTTTCAAAAGAGTGTTGCAAAGTTGTGCATAATGATGACAAGAAGAATATGTTTAATGGCCTAAGAGTGAACAACGTCTATATGCTAGACTTGAATGAGGTATCGTTAACAAGTGACAAATGTCTCATGACAATGAGTGAAGACTCATGGTTATGGCATAGGCGTTTAGCACATGTTAACTTTGACTTGCTAAATAAAGTAGTTTCAAAAGATCTAGTCTTAGGTCTCCCCAAAATAAAATTTACCAAGGATCACCTTTGTGATGCTTGCCAAATGGGAAAGCAAACGAGAATCTCTTTTAAATCCAAAAATATTGTCTCAACTACGAGACCTCTCGAGCTTCTCCATATGGACTTATTTGGGCCATCTAGAATTAAAAGTCTAGGTGGAAACTATTACAGTTTTGTAATAGTGGATGACTTCTCTAGATTTTGTTGGACTATCTTTTTGGCTAGCAAGAGCGATACATTCACCGCCTTTGAGAGATTTGCCAAACTGTCTCAAAATAAATTAAGCACAAACATTGTGTCAATTAGAAGCGACCATGAAGGTGAGTTTGAAAACCATTTGTTTGAAGAATATTGCGGTAATTACGGTATTGATCATAATTTCTCCGCTTCACGGACTCCTCAATAAAATGGGGTGGTGGAGCGCAAAAATCGCATTTTAGAAAAGTTGGGAAGAACAATGATTAATGAAAGTGGACTACCGAAATATTTTTGGACCGACACCATAAGTACGGCTTGTTATGTTTTTAATAGGGTACTCATCCGCCCCATTCTAAACAAAACACCTTACGAGCTTTTAAAAGGGCGCAAGTCAAACGTGTCTCACCTACATGTTTTCGGTTGCAAATGTTTTGTCTTAAATAATGGAAAGGAAAGTTTGGGTAAATTTGACTCTAAGGCTGACGAAGGTATTTTCCTTGGATATTCTCAGTCGAGTAAAGCCTATAGAATCTACAATAAAAGATTACTTACTGTCGAAGAATCGATGCATGTAATATTTGATGAATCTTATCCGAGAAATATCGGAAAAGGTAGTGTTTTTCATGGCGGAGGTACATCTACAGAAGACATACTCAAAGATGCAGAGCCAGGAATTGATCAGCCTGACCAAGCTAAAGTTGAGAAGGAAAAAGATGCCCACCATGAGGAAACCGAGAAAGTTCATCCGCTTCCAAAAGATGATCTCCCTCAAGCTTGGAAGTCTTCCAAAGATCATCCAATTGACAACATTCTCAGAGACATATCAAAGGGTGTTACCACCCAATCTCAGATAAGTAATTTTTGTTATCACTTTGCTTTCGTTTCACAAATGGAACCTAAAAACCCTAAAGAAGCCTTACTCGATGAAAACTGGTTTTTGTCAATGCAAGATGAACTTAATCAGTTCACGAGAAATGAGGTATGGGACCCTGTCCCTCCTCCACGAGGACATCGAGTAATCGGCACCCGATGGGTGTTTAGGAATAAGTTGGACGAAAACAGACTAATAACCCGTAACAAGGCGCATTTAGTCGCGCAAGGGTATAACCAAAAGGAAAGCATCGACTATGAGGAAACTTATGCGCCGGTTGCCCGACTCGAGGCTATACGCATTTTGCTTCCCTTGGCGTTTCGAAAAACTTTAAGCTATTCCAAATGGATGTTAAGAGTGCATTCCTTAATGGTTTCATTAATGAAGAAGTGTATGTTGCAGGTTTTGAGTCGCACGAATATCCTGATCATGTTTACAAATTAAAAAGATCCTTGTACGGACTCAAACAAGCTCCTAGAGCTTGGTATGAGCGTCTGAGCAAGTTCTTGCTTGATCAAGGGTATTCGAGAGGAAAAGTGGACACCACTCTCTTCATTAAGTGTAAAGGAAAGCACTTGATATTGGTACAAATTTATGTGGATGATATCATTTTTGGGTCAACTAACATGAATCTTGTGAGAGAGTTTTCTGACCTTATGCAGGGTGAGTTCGAGATGAGTATGATGGGGGAGCTCACATACTTTCTCGGATTGCAAATTAAACAACTTGAGGAAGGAACTTTCGTGAGTCAAACTATGATTTGTTTGGAACTGCTCAAGAGATTTGACATGGCAAACTCCAAAGCCATAGACACACCTATGCCTACATGCGCAAACTTGAATAAAGATGAAAATGGTAAAGACGTAGAGGTAAAAACGTATAGAGGTATGATTGGCTCAGTTCTTTATCTTACTTCTTCTAGACCCGACATCATGTTTAACGTGTGTATGTGCGCAAGATACCAATCATGTCCCAAGGAATCCCATCTAAAAGCTGTCAAACGAATACTTCGATACCTATCTGGTACTCCGAAGTATGGATTATGGTATTCCAAAGGTAATGATTGCTCGTTGGTAGGATTCTCTAGTTCCGATTTTTTCGGTTGCAAATCGGATAGGAAAAACACTAGTGGTACATGTCATTTTTTTCCAAACTCCTTGGTTAGTTGGCATAGCAAGAAACAAGTATCACTTTCTTTGTCAACCACCAAAGCGGAATACGTTGTCGTCGGTAGTTGTTACGCTCAAGCCCTATGGCTTAAGCAACAACTATTGGATTTTAACCTCAAACTAGAACGTATCCCCATCTTTTGCGACAATACTAGTGCCATTAATCTCACCAAAAATCCTGTGTTACATTCTCGATATTTCGGATCGGGTGTCATAATTGTATGATTCATCTTATTTTCGTTACAATTATGCTTTTGAACATCTAACTAGTTGAAATCATTGCAAGAAAAATTGTATAATTCTTCAAGCAAACTTGGTATAGAGGTGATATTGTTTCTCTCTCTCTCTCTCTCTACAAATTTCATTCTCAAAAAGTGATACTGTCTGACAAATACTGTGTATATATGACATTTCTCATGTATTATATCTGTTTAGATGCTTATTATGGTGTGGCATTCTATTTATGCATCAAATGTATGCTCATATATGCATAAATGTGAAAATCTGCATTTTCTGCCTGTATGAGTCGACCATAACAGGGGACTAGTCGATGCACACTTATAGACATTTGAATCTGCCAAAATTAAATCAGTATGCGTCGACGCATGTAGATGTATGGTCGACGCATCACGCGAAAACCCAAATTTTCTGCAAATTATTCCAACTTCCTGCGCATTAAATACTCTTTATCAGCATGCTATGCACATTTACTCAAATTATTTGTGAATTGAACCTACCATGCTTATTGTCTCCTGACCTTCCCTCTTCTCAAAAACAAAAACCCTAAATGTTTCATCTATAAAAGGGGCAATCCTCCTTCTTTGCTATCACACTCATAACCTTCTCTCTACATTCTCAAATTCTCTCCAACCACCATCAATGGCTTCCTCTTCCCGCAGAATTACCGGCAAGCGATCAAGAGCACCTTTATCATCAGCTTCCATACCAGACAATGTTGCATCCCTAGTTCCTCCAACTCTTGCTAAGAAATTTAATAAAGATATCGGAAAACGGGGGGTAGTTAAGCAGCATGCATTCTACAAGCTCACCGCGGAACACATTCATCTTTCCGAAATTTTAGCGTTGCTGCAGTTTCAAGGTATTACCAACTTCTTGGAATGCAACACCAAGTATAGTGAAGACTTGGTGCGTGTCTTCTACACCGGCATCCATGGCAGGTTCTGCGGTCAGTTCTTTCATTCTCAGATAGGCTCCACAAAGGTAAATCTAAACTCTATTGTGTGGAGTAAATACTTCAACATGCAACTAGCTACCGGTGAAAATCCTCTTCCTGAGGTAACTGATTCTCAAACTGTGGCTGGATATGAATTCAAAACAGCCTTAAATTCGATGTTAAAACGGCCATATCCAGAGAATATTGTGAATAGTGATGCATTTCTGAAACCGTCACTGCAGGGCAATTACAAATAGGTGAGCGAATTCTTCAGTTGATTGTGGCGCGCATTCTGCGGTCAAAGAAAGGAGGGCTCTCCAGAGTAGAACAGGCTGAAGTCCATCTTATCTACATCCTGAAAAATCATATCAAAATTAACTGGCCCTACTACATCGCCAGTCGAATGTTCGCGTTACGAGATTCCGCAAGAGGAATTGCTCTAGCATATGGGTCATTCATTCAGGAAGTTCTTACAAATGCTAATGTTGTCTATCCAACATTTCCATACACATCCATCTCTTCAGATAAGGAATTTGGCACAAAGACTCTCTCAATGATGGGATACTATTGGTGTCAAGAAAGAAGAACGTACGGTTTTGTTCGCAGAGAAACTACACCTAGAGTGGTTGAAGCGTCTGAAGGCAGTGAGGAAAGTGCAGAAAGTGACGAAGAAGAACAAGAAGAACTCGCGCATGAGGCATATGACAATCATCATCAAACTGAGTCAACTGGGTACACAAATACTAATTGGGTTCCATACACAGCTCAACCTGAGGATGAAGAAGAATACAACAATCAAGGCTGGGGTGAGTGGAAGCACACTAGCTGGACCACTCTGGGAAAATACTATGATCCTTATCATGGATATACTGAAGCACCTCAATCTCCTCAGCAATCCAACACGTCTGACATTCTCAGCATGATGCAGTCCATGCAACTCGAACAACAAAACTTTATGCGCACTCAAGATGAGAGATTCACTCAAATTCAAAACCAACTCCAAACACAAAATGAAAGGCTCAACAACTTCTCCACCAGAATGGACGCCCGGTTTGAAGCTCTTGTTACATCCCATGAAGCTCAGGAAAGGGACATTACCAACAGTTTGAACTACTTGAACAACATTACTGTGGAATTCACTGACTTGGCAGATCCTTACCGTCATCCACATTACTAGGAAAGGGGACGAGGGCGTGGTCATGGGCATTAGATTTCTATGTTCAATTTATGTTATTTTGTTGTTGTTTTTGTTGTTATGTTTTGTCTTTAAGTTGTTTGGCTTGTCATGAACTATTTGAGTTTTCTCAATGCATTTTTCTTTCATTTATTTATACTATGAGTATTCATTGTGTTATTGTTTTCATTGTCAATATTATGTGTGAATATTGGTTTATGATTAGATATTACCTGTTAATCATCTTGTTGATTGAACACTTTACTCTTAATCGTTCGGTCTCTTTTTGATGTTGTCAAAGGGGGAGAAGAGATCAAAAGCCAAGAAGACCACACCAGTACAGGATTGAAAAAGAAAGGGGGAGCTTATGCTACCATAGGTGTAATATTGCATTTGCGTCTCATTGGTTTTGCACAGGTTGTCATCATCAAAAAGGGGGAGTATGCGAGGGCAAACCGTCATACAACATACGATATTGAGTTTCGATGATGACAAATTGCAACTATGGATGAATCGGCATTATCGGTTCTGCCTCTACAAAGACAAATGCAAATATTCCATCGATTATATCCTTCCTATATCATTTAAATTGATTTACTTAATACAATATATACGAATGATATGTGGTTATGACTAAATGCATAAAAACCAAATAAATAACAATTTTTGCAGAATTTCAGGCCATGAGTCGACCATTGAGTCATCGCATGTATCTGGGATTTTCTCACGGGTCAGCGCACAAAGGCTATGAGTCGACGCAGGAAGGCTATGAGTCGACGCATGAAGCTCTTGATTTTCTCACGGGTGAGCGCACGCCGACTTATAGTCGACGCATACTGCTGCCCTTTCAAATCTGTCCAAATCTGCAGGCTATGCGTCGATGCATAGACCTACTATGATCGACCGCTCGAGCATTTGTGATGTTTTTTGAAGACTTTCCACTATGTTTGAAAAGCTGTTAAGTTTGGTTACTATTTATCAGCAACAATTGAGAATTTGAGTCAATTATCACAAAACAAGAAAACTGAAAGAGGTGCCATCAAAATTCATCAATCTTCATCTTTTACAACCCACAACACAACAATTACACAGAACAATTCTTGGGGTGCTTGTGATCTTGTTCAAGGTGATAAGGTCCGAAGCCGTGATCGGAAATCCGGTTAGGGTTGATTTTGAAGGCAGGTTTTTCTTGGATAAAACCTAGTAGGTTTTGCCCTCCAAGATTTAGAGATTTTGGGGGTTTTTCGGTACGGATCATCTCTACCTACTTCAGCTGAGTGAAGGTGATTGAGAAGCGGTAGTCTTCGCGAATCTAGTAGCGGAAATCAATGAAGCGTTCAAGAGTGTTCCAGGTTCGATTTGTTTGTGCGTGAGATCAGCCAGGCCGAGGGTTTGAAGAACTGATGGTTATTCAACAAAGGGGCTGGAATCGTAGCTCTACTCACAACAATTAGAGAACTTGATTCGACTCGAATCAAGGAGCAAGAAGCGATAGCATCATCAACTTCAAGAGGGCTTGATTGTACATTTTGCTTATCAATTCTTGTATAAACATTTCTACATTACAGGTGATATCTAATATATTGATCTCAATTCTATTATTAGAATTGAGGGCAGACGTACTCCGAAGAGAGGACAGCAGGGGAACTGCCTCAACAAATCTTTGTCTCCTTTACTTTTCAGCACTTTCAATTTTGGCTTAAAATTTAAGTGATTTTAGTATAAGCAGTTATATCATAAGTTGGGTTGATTTGAGTAAGTACTTATTACTGTTTTAAACTTTAGTGCAACAATACATTGCACAAGGAACTTAAAGCATCTTACTCAAGCCAAACCACACTTGGAGTGTATTGCACACCAAGTGTTTGATAAATTGCCTACACCAAAGTTTACTTAGTCCATTTGCCTACTTTGTGGGCATTATAGATCATTGGTGCTAGTTCTACTAATAAGTGATAAAATCAACTGATAGTTTGACTAGTGTGTTGAATCAAATTTTGCTCATTATCATTTCCATAAGGCTAGACGCATATCCGCTCTTCTAATAACTGTTCGTTCTTAGACGTAATTTTTCTACGGCCGCTTCCGCAAATTTAAAACAAATATTTTGAAAAACCAATTTTTAATTGGTAGCGACGACTGATTTTAATTGGGATCTATTCAACCCCCCTTCTAGATCCAAGGCATCATCTAACAATGCCAATATCTATCCAATTCATACAATATCTAACAATTAAAAATAAAAATATGGAAGCAAAAAGATAACTAAGGTCTTCAAGGTTGTAGCTTGGTCGGGTTTACAAACAAGGGTCATTTCTAAGGCCATTGAAACAAAATTTCCGATGCAAAAGAGACATTCATTGTACACATTACTTACACACCTAACTTCACTCCATTTGTTTCTTAATTGCAAATCTTCCCAACTTTATTTCACAACTTATTCTTTCACTATTTTTATTTTCCAAGCAAGCATTCCTTTTCTCTTTTTTTTCTTCTTTACATTCATATTCGCATAACAATTTTTCCAATGCTTGCTTAAATTTTTCAAAAGTTATAGCAACCTACCATCTTTCTTTTTCATTCTCCCCAACTTAACTTTTACTCAGCCCTCAAGTGAATGCTCTTAGTTTTTTATGGCAAAGAGGACAATTAAAATAAATTCAAGGGTTCAAGAAAAATTTTAGAATCTCACAAAATTAAGAATGAGATTCACATTGTTTAGGCTCAAAGGGGTTAACAAATTCTCTCTACTCACGGGTAAGTTTCATTTGGACATGGTTGTGCTCAATAAAAACAAGTGTCTTGATCATTTCTAATGCTTTTACAAATTCACAATGATAACAAGATAAATCATGAATCACACGAATCAACAAAGTTTATCAGAAATCCAGCATTTAGTAAACATGGAAGCTTTCTCATAAATTATGGTTTTTGGTCCTAAGTGAAACAATCATTCAAACAAGTTGCCAAAAGAACAAATTTTATTTGCACAAAGACTTAAGTTCTTAAGCATTCTAAAATTCTAAACAAAGGAAACCATGTATCTTGACAACATTCACTTGTTTCATACTATCATCGCCATCCAAACTCGGTCGAAGCTTCATTGAATACTTTTAAACTGATAGCAACCACTCTAGAAGGAGTTCTCGTTA
This sequence comes from Lathyrus sativus, assembly GCA_963859935.3. Classification (NCBI taxonomy): domain Eukaryota; kingdom Viridiplantae; phylum Streptophyta; class Magnoliopsida; order Fabales; family Fabaceae; genus Lathyrus; species Lathyrus sativus. The sequence goes on along the minus strand of OZ012736.1, from coordinate 481,561,543 downwards.
TTCCTGAGTACACTAGAGAAAACATAAAAAGAAACAAATATATACAATATAAACAAATATATAAAGCTTAAAAATATAGAACTATTGCAATGCACTTCAATATCTCAACATCAATCCCCGACAACGGCGCCATTTTGTTGAGGTGGTAAAGCAGCAAGCAAAGAATATTAAATACCCAGTTTTGTCGTCTCCACATGGATCGATGTGATACGAATGATGTTCAACGGTTTCCATATTTCTAAGCCTATTGTTCAAAAATTTTGGTTTAAAAGGTTCAAGGAACCATAAATCAAAACAGAAAATATAAATTAAAGACTGAAATAAAAATGGAGCCTTGATGGGATTGGATCTCATCAATTGATAACACATGCATTCTTTTGATCAAGTTAAACATAATGCAATCATTCGTCTAATATCCATATGTATCACCCACGGCAGAGCTTATCTCTAACGCAACATCGAGAGAACAACCATGTTGTCTCATTGGTGATCTCTCATCCAACAAAAACACAACACAGAGCATTACAAACTGATACTCATGCAAATGCTAAGCCTAAACCTATCTCTAGCATTTAGGACCTAACATGTAATTATCCTAGATCCAGATCTGAAGAGTATATCTCTATCATGATTCAAATCAAAGATAAACAGATAAGCAAAGACGACACCCATATCGGATAAATGATTGTTTTGCATAAAACACAATGATCAAAATACATACACACGCTTAACCCTTTACACATGTATTCATCTAATCCGCCAAATGGTTGTGAACATCGTTCTTCATCACTATTATCACGCACCCGTACAATATCATATCGATCCTACTCATGCTACCCATGCTACTTAATCAACACAATAAAATAGAAGGTACAATGAATATCAACTTACAAAACCATGTCAAATGTTTGATCATTGATAGAAGAAAATCTGAGATCAAAGATGTGAAAAGGTTTTGCCAAGATCCACAAGTTAGCAATAAAAGATAATCAATTAATAGAGAATCCAAACTAGTTCACAAACATAAATTAGATGAAATACATAAGGTACCAAAAGATTACATCCAAACCCCAACAAGAGATCAAAGATCTTACCTCCTTGTCGTTACTGCAAAAATAAGGTGCCGACAAAGACAAAAGAGTCGCCACCTTTCGTTATTTATCCCACATGAGGGAAAGGAAACGATCAGAACAAACCTAACAAAAAGGAAAGGACAAGGTCATTGCAACTAAGTCTGGGTTCGAGAGTCGGTTACGCAAGGGGAAGGTATTAGCACCCCTCACGTCCGTTATATTCAACGGGATCCACGCTTGTTGTTTTCATCTGATGGGTTGTTTATCTATCTACCTATCAAGGTCTGGTTCAAAAGAAAAGAAAAAAAAAGTGACTCGGAAAAGCATCGCGCTCCGTGCCTACGTATTCTCGTTAGAGAAATCAGAGTCAACGTAGTTCGGCTAACTACGGGTAAAGGGGAAGGTTGCTCGCCAAGATATCGCGTCTTGTGCCTACGTATTCTCATCAGAGAAATCAGAGCGAACGTAGTTCGGGATAAAACGAAGCACGGGTTGATTCATCTGTTTTTCCCGAGTAAAGTTAAACAACAGTTCCAGCAGTTAGGGACAATGCCTGTTTGCGGTAGAACAGAAGTTTAACAACACTCTTTTTATCTGAAAAGGTTTTCCTTGAATTAAGAGCCCACGGGGCAAAAAGAGGTTTGATATTTGTTTTTTGTCTTTTACGAAAGAATTTTTTTTATGAATGTTTGTAGTTCGTACTGCACTAGAGACTATGACTTAGGAGTGAATGCGTCGCATGTCACCCAAAGGGTACCATACTAAACATCCTGATTATTGGAAGGAAAACCTCCAATAAGCATTTCCTAAGTGGCTTAAGGCTCGTAACGTACTGTACCAAATTGCCTTTATTATGTGTTTTAATGTTGTTTGGGAGATAAGAAGAGACAAGAGGAATCTACAGGGGAAACTATCAAGCATCCTACTGTTGTCATGCAATGGATTCATCCTATTGTTGAGTTTGAAGGGGAATCTACCCTACTGTTATCATGCATGGATTCATCCTGAAGTATATCATCACTTCCTTAAACAAGGAAGGGAGAGCCCTAAGGGGAACATATTAATGGGAAACAAAACAACTGCTAAAATCATAAAGCAGATAAGAAATAGAAAGTACAAATGCAAATGCAATGCAACAATACAAGCAGAGGGAGAACACTCAACCTCTAAGCAAACAAGTAAAGAGAAAAAACAACCAAGTAAAGGGAGGGTCACCTCAACCTTTAGATGCAAACATAACACTTACAAAAAGGGAAAATAACACACAAGCAGAGGGATGGTCACCTCAACCTCTAAAGCAATCAAGCAAAGGGAGCTCAGCTCAACCTTTCAGTGCAGTCATGCACCTAGCCTTAAATACTCTACACATGAGACTATCCTAATGCATCAAGCAATATTCAAACAATCATGCTGAAGGAAGGAAAAATGGATGAACAAGATGAAATATAAGGGAATCACTCCAAAATATTCAATCAAAGCACCTAACCTAATGAGGAGGAGATTAATGGATGGATGCATGCATGATGTAAACCAAAGGAATACGTCAAGGCATTCAACCAAAGATGAAATTTGATGATGGGACGCATGGTGTATACCAAAGGTATCCATCATGACACTCAACCAATCATGGAAGAAAGGAATTAAGATGGGAAGCATGATGTATACCAAAGGTATCCATCATGACACTCAACCAATCATGGAAGAAAGGAATTAAGATGGGAAGCATGATGTATACCAAAGGTATCCATCATGACACTCAACCAATCATGGAAGAAAGGAATGAATGCAAAGCATTCAAGGAAGAGTCATCTATCTAAAGGTTCTAATGAAAACCTAATGCTTAGTTCTAAAGATTAACCATCTAAATAAATTTAGAAGCTCTATCAAGGCTTAGCAATTGTTCTAAATAGGTGTCAACTTATGCTGTATTCTATCAAGAAGGAATTAGAGGCTTAAAGTTTGCTAAGGTTCACCTTAGAAGCCAAACTATGAGGTAAGCTAAGTTAGGATCCACCTAAAAACAATCATCATCTAAAATATGGGAAAAATGGGAGGTCACTCCTAAAAATTCTAGGAAAAAGACTAAAGCTTCCTAAGGGTATTGAGAAATCATGGTAGAAAATCCAGAGCCACAATCTAAGCTTAAGGGTGCTAAACAAATCCTAAACTTAAAGGTATGCCATTGGAAGTCCTAATGGGGAGGTCCTAAAGAACTCATTCAAAACCTATCAAGATGGAACCCTAAAAATCCAAGAAAAATATCTAAGGGTCACCTAAGATGTCTAGAGCAATCAGGCAAAAATTCAGATCCTAAATCAAAACCATGATCTAGTACAAAAATCAGCAAGCCAATCATGTATTTTTGACATTATTTAAATGACAATTTAAATGAAAAATACACAAAATATCCAAAATGTATCAAAAATGAAATTAAAAAGCTCAGAAAATTAAAGGAAATGTCAAGGATCATTCATGATTTTTTTCATAATTGTCTAGCAATTTCTACTATTTTTAAAGCATTAAAAATGATAAAATGAATAAAAGAAAATACAAAAAGGAATTAATGAATTAAAAACTGCAAGAAAATATCACAGCCACAAGATTAGCCTACTGATCAATGAATCCAACCGCAGAGAGCGTGCCACGCAGGCTCAGAGGGGAGTTTAATGAAACACACCGTTTCATTATGGATTGTGTGGTTTTATGTTGACTAAGGTTCACCATAGTCTCTAATCTATGCCATACAACCAGAAAGTATGCACATCCAACACTCAGCATCACGCCACATCATCCAGTCAATGGTCAAAACTCTGAAAATAAACCATAAGCCTTGGATTGTCCTACTCAGTCAATGGAGTCCCACGCATCTAACGGTTCTCAAGTTATCTTCAACCTTTCAAATTGGTAAAGAGGGAGGGAATACTCACGGTGGTCGGAGAAGACTCCGGTCGTCTTCTCCGGCGAGTCAACAGTGGCCAAAATTTCAATTCTCACCAAATTCAATAAAAATAGCATGGATCTCTTCTTCTCTCCACGTACTACAACATGACATGGTTCATTTTTATTTTTACTCAATATCCTGGCCAATACGAAGCCTAACAGAATTGGTGTGTCAACAAAAAAATCTCTCCAATCCTCAAATTCTCTCCACTAATCAAAACTACACCTCACACTGATCATAAACCTAGGTCCAAATCTTGATATCAACCATAACCGATCCATCAAAGTTTTTTCTCATCATCAGAAAATCTCACAAATGGTTCCAAGATCAATCCTAAGTCCATCTAGGACCCAAGTACTACCTAACCACATACAAAAACTACTCTAATTCATCATCAATTGAGAGTAATCGTGAAAAGAAGAAAACCTGATAAATGCTTCAACAGTGGATGATTCAGCCACCAATCCTTGACCAAAGCGCTATGTAGAAACACTCAGTGTTGATGGTAGATGATTCTTGAACCTTCAATTTCTTCAGAAATGGCTCCAATGTAGAAACTCGAATTTCAACTCCAACTAACTTTTTTCAACTGTGGCTTACCTGTGCTAGCTCAATCCATCACCAACCTTCATCTGGATTCACTCAAAATCTTATATAGAGTTGATCTGGGCTGAAATGGAGGCCCAAAATTGGCTCTATGATCCAATTCAATTTTTCACTTTTCTTCTCTTTTTCACTTCATGAAAGTCACGAAAATGCTCTGTTTCCAGCTCCAAATTGGCTCAAACTCAACACTAGTGATGTAAGGAGAATGAATGACTATGATTCAGCCCTTGATTTCAATCAATGGTTGGTATTTGTTATGTAACTTATCCTTTAAGCAATTCCAAAGTTGGCCATGAAATGAGACTCAATTTGAAATTCTAAAAAATCCAATGCGTTCAACACATCAAGTGCACTCAAAATATGCACAAACTTGCAATATTTTTAGTCCATATGAATTATTTTGAATTTTCTTCATTTAATGCCTTTAAAATGTCTTTTTGTGAAATTTCCTTCATGCAATATTCACTCTAGTCTATATCAATGAACCCTTGATACTTGGTTGAGTAGAAAATGCCATTTTGAGAAACTTTCAAGTTGAACAAATCTCTATTTGAGGCATGTAAGATGGTGAAATGGACCTATAATCAAAAATGACCTATAATCCATGTTCCCAAAATACCCTTGTCTTGTCAAAGCCATATCTTGAGTTCTACAAATCCTATCAAGGACGTCTAGGACTTTTTGGAAAGATGAGAAGATAAGGAAGAACATTAATATTAACTTGAAGTTGAGGAGAAGCTTCCTTCTAGGTCAAAAATGGCATGGAAGTTGGTTGACTTTTAAGGACCAAAATCACATTCATCTGAGGACGTATAACTTGTCTGACTCATAACTGGAGTTGCATAAATACTATTAAGGACTTCTAGTAGTCAAATTAAAGCTATGAGCATGCTCTACAACAATCATGTTGAGGTCAAGGTGAGATGAAAATCACATCTTGAATTATGTGGTCTTGAAGTCAGACACTAAACCAGGGAATTTTACACTGTCAAGCATAGCAACCCTAGTCTAGGAACTCCTCACACTCTTGATTCATGATTAGTTAGTCTTGGAATCATCCCTTGAGTGTATCAACACATCATTCCATGGTCACATGGCCTTGAAATTAGGTCTCAACCTTCATCAAATCAACTGTTGACTTAGGGTTGACCAGATGAAACCCTAGTTGCACCAATCTTGGTAGTAGCTTCTTATCCTTCACATGATGACCTGTCTAGGCTTCAAAATGACTTTCAACACTTCTCATGAGCTCTCTCAAGGCTTCAAGTCCAACTTCATGGATTTAGAATCATCTGATGGCCTCCCACAACCCTCAAGTTAGGAGATATGCATTTTTGTGTCCAACCGTCTCTCTAAGGATCTTTGACTTCTTTGATGAGGATATCAACCCTTGAATACTTGAATGAAGACTCTTGAATAGCTCCCTGACCTTGGTAGCCTTCTGTTTGTAGTCATACCTCTTGATCTCCTGCACACATGTCAATGCAATGCAGATGATAATGCTAAAATGAACACAATGAAACACAAGCTAGGTAAAGAAAAAGGTTAGACAAATTTTGGGGTGCAACACTCCTCCCTCTTAGGGTTTTCTGTTTCTCTCTCTAGAATAAATGAAGAGAGATAAGTTCTGATGTGTAAAATATTACATTCTAGATTCTAACCTAAAATGCAATAAAAATACTTAAATAGAACATTAAGGATCTTTCATGTTCGCCTAGTGAACAGATCCCTCGCCTAACGAACAATAAGTTAAGCACGTGAGGTGCCTCTGAACAGTCAAACCACCCCTGAGATATTTCCAAATATTCGCTAGGCGAGCAATTCTTTGCCTAGCGAAGCCTTCACTGCAAGTTTCGCCTAGCGAGTTTATGGTCCTTTCGCCCTTGCCTTAAGTCTGGGAGTGTTCGCTAGAGCTTCGCTACCACTTCGCCTAGCGAGTCCTTCGCTTCATAGTTTTCCTAGAAAACTTTATTATTTTCTAGAGGGAGCTTTGCTACCAAGTTCGCCTAGCAAACTTGTTGTTGTTTGCATGCTGTCTTGGTTTCCTTGCCCATTTCTTGTGTGTTACTTTTCACTTGTTTTGTGCCTAATTCCTGCACAATAACACACAAATCAAAGGTACTAAGATATTTTCTCATAATGTTGCAAACCAACCAAAGCAAGAGTGGTTTTCAACAATTTCTTGACAAAAAGGAGTGAAAGATGCCAATATTTGATAGATTAAATAAGCAAAATTTGGCATCTAACAAGGTTTCACAATGTATACCAAGGTGAAAAAAAGTCCATGAAAAAGGTATTTGCTCCCCAGTTATAGTTGATGTTGCAAACGGCAAGGCTTACGGTGAAAATGATGAGGATTTTATGGGTAACATTGTGCTACAAGGTAGAAGTAAAATGAGTATTGTGATAGATAGTTGGCACGACGTTGAAGATAATTTAAAATATAACATATGCACTAGTAGAAAAAATGCTTTATAGTAGAGGTTGTTAAGTCAGTTCCCCTGCCACCTGTCTTAAGAAGTGATGCGGTGGCAATTTCGTAAATATTTGTAACATTGTTAGGTCAATTACATTTAGAATTGACTTAAAAAAAATTAAAGAAAAAAAATATAATTCGTATTAAATTTCTTAAGTTTCCTGTGTTCACTAACTGACTTAAAAAACATATTTATTAAGTCAGGTATTGCCCACCTGATCTAAGACGTTTTATTTAATTTTAACAAATTAAATTCTGATGTGTACTCTGCGGGAATCCAAAAGAATACCCTTCATAAAAATTAAGATCAGAAAAAAAAATTGAACTCATAAATCATATTCATAAAAAATGCAAACCCTGTTTCTTCTTCTCAATCTCTTCGTCACGCGACTTCGTTGCAAATTCTTCTTCTCTTTGCTGCAAATTCAATCTTCACTTCAAACCCTTCTCTCACTACAATCCTTCTTCTTCAAAACAAACCTTTCATTCAACAAATGAACTCCTTTGTTAAACTCTTCTCACAAACCCAGAAACCCCTTCATCAAACTCGAATCCTTCACATAAAATCCAAAAATCATACACTTCACTGCCGAGAAATCAAACCCCTCATTGTAAATCTGACACCCTAAATTTATGGAAGGTACTATTCATTCATAACTATGTTATTCTAAACCCTAACTTTTAATTTTTGTGATATTTAAATTTCTGTTTCTGTTGCTATTGTTGTTATTTCTGTTTTATTATTATTATAATTGCAAGAGGGTGTTTGATTTGTTGTTTGTTTTATAATTGCAGGATATCAGTGGAAATGATGTGAGTCTGAGTGAATACAATGGGAAGGTTCTACTTGTTGTTGTTTCCACCGTTTTGCAACTTGCACACTAAGTGTTCGGTAAATTGCCTCAACCAAGTTTCACACAAAGTTGGTTTCACACAAAGTTGTCGTTTTTAAATTTGTTCACTTGTTTGATTTTTACTAATGTTTTTCTTTTCCTTTGTGATGTTAATTTAACATTATTTCAGTGTCGGTGGAGAAAGCATTGCCTATAGTTTGTCAACCTCAAGCTGTTTTTCGGATTCGTCCTGTGAGTCGATGTTCTGTAACAATTTCTGGTATGAAAATGTGATGAGTTTTGTTCTCCGATCATTGTAATTACACAATGCTGCATGTAGAATTACTCTAAAAGTCGTATTGTATTTTTTGTAAAATTATGCAAAAGTTAAAATGGAAATGTGGTTTGGTTTTTGAAGATTTTAGATTTATAGTGCATTGTTATCATTTTCTTTGGAATTCATATTGTTGAGATTATTTGTAGGTCATGGTGAAGCTGTATTGAGTGTTGCCTTTAGTCCTGATGGGCGGCAACTAGCAAGTGGTTCTGGAGATACCACTGTTCGATTTTGGGACCTTGGCACTCAGACACCAATGTACACATGCAGAGGTCTGGTATTTAAAAATGATAAGCCATTCTTTTTGTGTGCCAAACATAATTTATTTATTTTAATTAAAGCAAGAAACAGTCATATTTAGGCATTTTTCTCTCTGAATATCAGAAGTAATCAATTTAAATAGCTGGATTATGCTCACGATTCCATTGATAGAAAGAACTTCTTGATATATTGTGTAGTTTAAACCAATTTCAAATTGATGCTTAATACTGCTGGAGTATGCTATGGGAAAGGGATGGGAAGTAGTGGAACGAAACAAGGAGCAGGAAATGTGATATTCACTCTGTTAAGTCTAGAGCATAACTGTATGTTGAGCTGGATAGGAAAATGGGAGGTGTAAATTAGGTTAGGGGAAGGCTTAGAAATTTAAATGTATGAACATAATCAATTTCCGAGCAATGATTTGTGATAAGAAGGGATGTTGCAACTTGCAAGTCTCTTCAATGTACTGCAGTTTTTTGTTTGAGCTGATTTGAAGAATTACAGAGGTCTACCTCTACTATATGAAGCCATTGTTCCTTACATAGTTTTGGTAGGAGGCTGCTTATTAGAAATGTATATGTTAGAAGAGTTTTCATTCTCTTTTTTCAGTGTCAGTTGATTCACATCATATTTGTTAACGCACACTTTTGTATCTTTTATCAGAATGTCATATATAGTTGCTTACATTTTATACAGGACACGAGAACTAGGTCCTTTATATTGGATGGTCACCCAATGGCAAGTATCTTGTAAGTGGGAGCAACTCAGGAGAACTTATATGTTGGGACCCACAAACCGGAAAGCAATCAGAAAATGCTTTAACTGTAAGTCTTTAACTTTGAATTCCAATTTGCATTATGAAGTTGTCTCCTTTTTCTCTTCATAATTTTTGCATCTAAAGTGCACATTGGTAGCAGGAAAATGGAGACTGCAATATTCAATAGCAAAGGAAACATAATGATCACACTTTTTCTTTGGCTGGAAGTGGTGAGCAATGAGCATTTTTTCTGTTAACTTAATTTTGGAATGAAAAATAAAGTTGTTTGTTATGTTTGTTTCTCCTTCTGGAGCTTTCTGATATTGAAATAATTTTTGCATGATTTTCTGAGCTCTTCTGTAGTAGCTAGTAAGGATTTTGAAGAGTAGAAACCATTCAACTATAATGAAGAGAAAGGGAATGGAAATCAAGAAAAGAGAAGTCTAATGAGCAACGACATAGGAGATGATGAATTCCTGTAACTTGTTTTCTCTCAAATACTCTATCATTGATTCAATGTTACTACTTTATGTAAATTAGAATGCACTTTCTTGCTTTATGTGTTTCTTTAATTCTATTCTCATGATCTTTTAGTTTGGCTGAGTCGAGGCAACCATTATGTCGCAAAGTACCAATAGCTTCGAGCCTAATCAATCCATACTAATAGTTTGGCTGAGTCGAGGCAACCATTAGGATGCACTGAAATATTTAAGGTGCTTATCCTCTCAATCATTCATAATCATCAAATTGTTAAACATATCTAGCTTTAATCGTATCTATCTTTTTTACAAGAATGTGTGAGGGGAGCTCTGAAAGGAAAGACTATAGTTCATGTAACACACCAAGTAGACTTCTTACATAATGTCGATCGTATCGTGGTAAGTCTCTTTTTTAAGTCCTGTGTATGATTCTTGGTGAACGATGAGTTATTCTAACATGTATATATATTTTCTTGCTAAAAGGTGATGAGGGAAGGAACAATAGTCCAATTAGGTCGGTACAATGACCTACTTGATTCTGGATTAGATTTCGGTATCCTGGTAGCAGCACACGGGACTTCTATGGAACTTGTAGAACAAGGCGCAACCATGCCTGGTGAAAATTCGAATAAGCCTATGATATCTAAGTCATTGTCTAACAACAAAAGAGAAACCAATGGTGAAAGTAATTTTCTTGACCAACCTAATTCAACTAAGGGAAGTTCTAAACTTGTCAAAGAAGAAGAACGAGAAACCGGTAATGTTAGCTTTAATATCTATAAACTCTACTGCACCGAGGCTTTTGGATGGATATGGATTTTCGCGGTACTCTTTCTTTCTGTGTTGTGGCAAGCATCTATGATGGCTAGTGATTATTGGTTGGCATATGAAACATCGGTCAAGCGTGCTGAATTTTTCAATCCTTCATTGTTTATTTCCGTCTACGCAATTATTAGCATAGTTTCAGTTCTTCTGAAACTATGCAATTATTAGCATAGTTTCAGTTCTTCAAACAAATTCTTAATAGCATCTTCTGATAGCATTAAAATTTGTAAATAATGCTTATATATTTTACGCATATAGCATATTGGAAAATTTAACAATTATCGAAAGAAATTTGATTGGATTATACTAAATAATTGCGTTACATAGTATAGTGTTGTCATTATTTTAAAAATAGTTTCCGACGAGCTTAACATTTATAACTTAGCACTTTTGAATTTTGGATCAGCTGTACAAAACTATGTTGTTGTTAATCTTAAAATATATATATATATATATATATATATATATATATATATATATATGTGTGTGTGTGTGTGTGTGTGTGTGTGTGTGTGTGTGTGTGTGTGTGTGTGTGTGTGTGTGTGTGTGTGTGTGTGTGTGTGTGTGTGTGTGTGTGTGTGTGTATATATGTGTGTGTGTGTGTGTGTGTGTTTGTGTGTGTGTGATATTCCAAAAAAGTGATATGAAAAAAAACAAACTTGTTTTAGGTCGGTTAAATATATCTTATTTAAGAAAAGAAGTTCTTAAGTCGGGTACAAATTCGATAAGGGCTTTCTGAAAACCTAGACTTATTAAGTTGGACGTAGTTAAACCGACCTAATAAAATTTTCTTAAGTCAGGTGTAAATCCGACTTAAGTCAAAACTTCTTATGTTGGCAATTCTTAGGTCAGTTTCGGACCCAACTTAAAAAGTCATTTTCAACCGACTTAACAAGCATTTTTTCTACTAGTGATGGACCAATGTTACAATGTTTATTTTGAATTTTATGATTTGTTTTGCAAGTATATATGATCATTTATTTTTTATTTAATACTAAAAACATTGTATTGTGTAAACATGTGTGGTGTTTGATATTAGTCCATATGATAGTATTGTGTAAACATTGTATTGTGCAAACATGTGAGGGGTTTACGACAAAGTTTGCCCGCGATTATATTAATAATCCAAGAGATGAAGATGACCCTGAATATAAGTCTCCGTACTTGATGCATTCATTTATTGATTAAGAAGTTTGGGAGAAATTTTTAAAGTCTAACACCATTCCTGAATTCTTGGCTAAAAGCAAAAAAGGAAAGTATAATAGATCTAGAAATATCTATCTACATAGGTTGTCTCGTGGAGGGTATAAAAAAATTGAAAAGAAGATGATTGAAAAAAAGAAAACAAAGAGAATAAGATTTGGTAGATTCTATAATCCTTTATCACACTCCATCTACACCATCATGCCATGAGAAATGAAAGAGAGCACGTTAGAGGCTACATGCGAAGTGACTGAAAAGATGGTAAGTAGATACTTTTTCAACAATATTTATTTTAGATAAATGAATTCGATAAAGATGAAATTTTATATGTTGTTGTTTTTGGTATGTTGTTTTTTTTTTTTTGTTGCTTATTTTGGTTTTTGTATTTTATTTCTATTATTTGTTTGATACATAAATTAAATTCGCTGGGTCTACTCAACCAATCAATTTCAAATGCTCATTTGTGCATTTATGATAAAGTTATGCGTGGTACGAGTACGAAAGAAAGTTTTTGTGTCCACCAGGACAATATTTAAACCACACCACCACAACTTGATAACACTAAGAAACTTTATATTATATTAGATAGTATTCCAGACATCGTACTCCCTAGGATTTTTATTATGAAATTTCTAAAGGGGCTGAATGGCTAGACAATACGATATTATAATTGTGGTTCTTGTAAGTATATTTACATTAATTTCTATTTATATTCATATGTTATCGTACGTTAACATAAAGATTTGACTCTTGCGGGTTCTTGCATGAGATGTGTGTTAAAAAAAATTTAAGAAAGTTTGGCTTCATATATCCAACACACATTATCTTACATGGTGGTGTGTGGTAGCAAATAACATCATGTTTTACGTACAAGACAAGTTGTTGAACTAGAACAAAGAATGTTATTTGGCCCCGTTTTTCCTCCGGTAAGTATTAATTTGTGTTTTTATTTAATTTTAATTATATTGTTAACTATTCTGAATGTTTATCTAGTAATCATTGACAACTAATAATTATATGTCAGAAGTAAAATGTTGTAGTTATGTTTTGCTCGTTGCATTAGGAACTTTAAGAAATTATGATTAACAATTTCAATGGGTAAGTGATATTATTTTTAATACTCAAATGTTACCTTTATTTTTAATAGTTTTTATTAATGTTTAATTGTATCCGACATGTGTAGAGTGGTGGAGAGATACAATGCAGTTATACATAATGTACTTAGTAAAAAATGAAGGTTCTATTATCCAAAAGTAAGTATATTACTTGTGTTTTTTGACATTCATTTATTTGTGTGTATTAGTGATATAAATGTATGAAAATTATTTTGTAGACAATTATTGTGAAAACAACCCCAAAACTATTCTTGTGGATACTATATTATGAGACAAATGTTTTATATTATCTCCGGAAACATAATAAATAGATGGACTTATCATAAGGTATTAGCTTAATCCATATACATGTAATTTATGTATATTCTTTAAGTTAATGTTGTTGTCGTTAGCTAATCATAATTCAAATTTTGTTCTAATTATAGGAGTTTAGCGACAGATCACCATATTTACAAGAAGATATAGATGCGATCTGATCACGTTGGACCGATGTCTTCTTATTTTGTTATGAACCTCAACAACAATATTTTTTTTTTGGTTGCACATATATATAAATTTTGTATTTTTATTGATGAGAACAATGTAAATTTATACATTTGATTTTGAACACAATGTAAATCTTGTATACTGCGTTGATAAAAAATAGTGTAAATTTGTACATTTAATTTTAAAAACAATGTAAATCTTATATTCTATGTTAATGAGAACAATGTAAATTTGTGCATTTAAAATGATTTGATTATGATTCTGTCAATATTTTGTTTTTGTGTAAAAGCAATGATACAAGGTGGTCAATATGAACTTTATAATAAATTATATATGACAATAGATATGATTTAACAACTCAGTTATTAAATAAAACCGACATACCAATATAGCTAATTACCTCGAATTTTAAATAAAATCTAGAAGTAAAGTGACGTGCATTTCATAGTTTTTAAAATAAAAATATGTTGTTGCTATGAATTGAACCAATGACTTTTTTTATTATAACCTCTGTTTTTTTATAACCAAAGAGTAAAGTGACTAGTTTTTATGTTGCCATTTGCTATCTCGTTTGGCGTAATCAAAGTAAATTCATTTTACGTTTGAGGTGAGATGTATTATTTATAGTAATATTTAAAGTGAGACTATGTGCATGGTAAAGAAGATGCATTCAAAATTGAAGTTTGATTTATACATGACTTTTCATTACAAAAAGATTGTATTATTATGAATAATACATGGTTAATTATGTTCGACGAATTTACTTGGACAAATCACTAGTATGGATAAATAAATTTAAAAAGAGATGAAGTACTAACATAATGATGATATTTCATATATTACAAATGATAACACACATTCACCACATTGATTCGAATTAAACTCTTCTCCACATATATAATGATAATACATAACCACACGAGATTGATGAGTATCTATACCTCTTTTATTTAACACCAAACACTACTCATTTATGATATTTAATACTTTGAATGTGCATCATGTATCATGGTATTCTCAGTTACCATTGTCGATATCAACCCCATGTCCACCACGATGGCCATGACGGTGTCTATGGTCATGACGGTGACTGCGATGGTGTCGATGAAAACCCAAAAACTTGGCATCATTCAGTTCATTTGACTTTTCAGCAACTTCTGCAAATACACATTATTTGAATTTAAATCTTAAATTATTTTTACAAAATAATATATATATATATATATATATATATATATATATATATATATATATATATATATATATATATATATATATATATATATATATATATATATATATATATATATATATATATATATATATATATATATATATATATATATATATATATATATATATATATATATATATATATATATATATATATATATATATATATATATATATATATATATATATATATATATATATATATATATATATATATATATATATATATATATATATATATATATATATATATATATATATATATATATATATATATATATATATATATATATATATATATATGTTAAGCTCAAATTATGAAAAATAATGTACAGCTAGCTCACCTTCAGTTAATTCCCTAGCTGACACCTCTGAGGAAATAAGAACCATTGCCAATAGGCCAAGAATGAGGATTGCTCTTTTGGAATCCATTGTGTTCAATTGAAATGAGATATTTGGTAGTGAAGGATGAGGAAAATAGTAAGAAAGTGTGGTCTATATATAATGGAAGGAAGTAGGAATCAATAGGGAACCATTACATGGTAGTGGGGATGGTAGCTTGTCTGTATTAATCAATCAAATCTTTAAAACATGTAAAGATGAGAAAACAGTAAGGTTCTTGTCTTCTTGTTATTAGCATTTAGCAGAAAATGACATTTTGCTTTCAATCGATCACGTACAGAAAGAAATTTTAAAGTTGAAATACATATAAACTACTATTCAAATCACTTTAATAAAGACTAACTGCATAAGATTTTTGGCTTGTAATTTGTAATATACAACATGAAAGTAATTTTCTTTGTAATAAAAAGATCCCTTATTTAATTTTGATGATAATAGAAAGAGAGTTGCTATTTTGATATTACACCATCCAAAATAAAACATGATTATATCTTATTTATGTAAGAAAAATGAAAAATATAATTATAATATATAATAGGGAAAATAAATCCATAGTTTTATAGGTATTACGAAACGAATTTTTTATTCAAATAACTCAATTTTTTTTTTAAATTTTTTTCAAGTAATTCACCTTTTAAAATTATTTTCAAAGTACCCTACTTAGGGTTTGAGATTACACAAGGGTGTCAGATGGATTGACGACACCTTGTTAAAGCTACAAGTGAGTCGCTAATTGGATTGAAGACTCCCCATGCAGTCTCCAATACAATCGGCAACTTGGCGTTGAACTTACAAGGGAGTCGCCAATTCACCTAGAGACCCCTTGTATTTTGAAATTTTTATAAAAAAAAATAGATACTTCCAAAAATAATTAATAAAATACGTCAGACGGGAAAATAAATGATATCATTTAGTTTAAAAAAGTATTTCATAAACTAATATTGGCGACCGTGTTGGTCATACCAGCCACCAGTTCCACATCCCTTAGGCACCCTAACTCGTTGCGCTCGTCCCCCACGTTGTTGATTCACGCCTGGTGTTTGAGGAGTTGAAGTCTCAAGAATATTCCCAGATGGTTCCCGAAGGATCTCTTGCATTTTCATTAGGTCACGTGAGTTGAAACTGAGCGTGCGACCCATGCCAGAGTAGTTCGGATGTGATGAATGGGTCATTGGTGTGCTGTCTGGACGGTTGAAGGGGGACATTGGTGTGAACGACTCGTTGGAGAAAGGTTGAAATGGTAGTGTTGTTTGAAAGGCATAAGATTGTTGAGATGGCTGAGTGGGTAGGCCAGGGTATGATGTCGGAGCATTTTGGCTATGGAAAGATGTTTGGGCGTTATGGCTATGGTATGATGTACCCTCGTTATGGTTATATCTGGATGTTGTGTTAGGGCTATAGCCATATTGGGATTCTGGGTAGTAGTTAGTGTGTGGGAGATGGTATGGGGGACGTTCTTGGTATTTTGGTTGGGTGTTTGGCATGTTTGGATGGTGAATGGGTTGGTAACTCTGTTGGGTGGGGGCTGTGAGTAACATGACCTTTCTAGTGGGTTAGACGTTGAAACGTCTTGTGTGTAGGTGGTTTGGCGTGGGTCGTATAAATATCTGTCTTCGGGGACAAACTCCGTTGCAACCAATCTGTACCAAGCCATATAATTAATAGTTGGTATAGATGGTGTTCCCATCACCGGGTCACGTAAGACATGGGCGCTGCAGGTCATCCATTTACGATGCTCAGATTTTGCAAAATCCTTCCAGTCGGGAAACTCCCATTGATCATTAACTCTTTTTAGATGTCATTTACTGATGTTAACAGGAGGATCTTGAATGTTTTGATGCATTCCAAATTGTAGTTTGACACGGTAACTGTTGTGCATCTCAACAGTTGTGAATCTGATGATCGGGACGCATGCAGTCCAAACAACAACATCTTCCTGTCTGACTTCATGTAGGTGTTTCATGTTTAGATATTGATGCCATATGAACTGAAGAAGAGAAAAATATTAGATCATTAAATAGTTGATATAAAATACAAATTGATGTAGTTTAGAGGCCTTACATCTGTAGATGTTAGGTGTGTGTCTCTGGGCGCCATCTCTCTAGCAAAACTAGTATAAACCTTGCATCAACAGAATAAGACATGATTTTTCTTACATGTCTGAAGCCGGCGAGCTCAATATATGGTTTAATTAATTCGTCGGGTGCAACATATTCATAGAAACTTCCTACATAATAGTAAAAAAAATATTAGACTTAAAAATTAGAAGAGTTAAAAAAATTATAAGAGTAAAAAAAAATTAACAATATCACTAAAAATAAACATATACGAGAAACAATGAACACTTACATAAGTCGCGATATTTGCGACATTGCCTTTATGTGTTTCCCCTAAGATATTTTGCCGCTTGTTAACAAGGATCCTTCAGTCAAGGTGAGTATAATAATCTCTCATATCGTAACGCGGTATAATTATACTCCATCGTACAAGAAGGCGTGGATTGCAAGGACAAAGGTTTTTGAACAAGTCTTTGGCAACAGGGAGGATTCATACAAAGAAATACCGTGATTTTTGGTAGTGCTAAAGACATACACACCAGGAACTGTTGCAATCATGCAGATAGTGCCTGCATGTAGGCCAGATGGAACAACTGTTGATGGAAATGTCATATTTCACCGTCTTTTTTGGTCGTTTCAACCATGCATAAGAGGTTTTGCATTTTGCAAACCTGTTATTCAAATTGATGGAACATGAATCTACGAAAAATACAAGGGCACCTTGCTTATGGCAGTTGCACAAGATGGTAGCAGTAATATCTTTCCCATAGCCTTTGATTTGCTTGGAGTTTCTTCCTTAAGAATCTTAGAACACATGTCGCTTTACAAGCCAACCTCTGTTTGATTTCAGATATGTATGCTTCTATATAGAGTGCGTATAATAACCATGATAATGGGTGGCATAATCCTCCTTCTACCCATGTGTATTACATTAGACATATTGCACAAAACTTCATGCGTGCTATCAAAGACAAGAACCTTCGTAAAAAAGTTGTGAATGTCGGGTATGATCTAACTCAACTAACATTTCAATACTACCTTAATGAAATTAGGATGTCAAATGCAGATACAGGAAGCTGGTTAGACAACATTCCACTCAAAAAGTAGACAAGGGCTTTTGATGGTGGGTGTCATTGCGGTCACATGACGACAAACCTTGTGGAATCCATGAACAGGGTATTCAAAGGAATTTGAAACCTTCTGATCACTGCTTTGGTGAGATCAACATATTATAGGTTGGCATCACTTTTCACAACCAGAGGCGAGAGATGGAGTGCAGTGTTAATGTCCGGTCAGGTATTCAGTGAAAGCATTATGAAATTTATGAAAGAGGATACTATCAAAGCCAGCATACATGCAGTTACAGTCTTCGATCGTCATAGGCAAACATTTAGTGTACAAGAAACAATGGACCATAATGAGGAGGGCCTAATTTATCCTATGCCTTTAGACTAAACAAATATTGGTGTGACTGTGGCAAGTACCAAACCTTTTGTGTACCTTGCTCACATGTCATTACGGCATGCGCACATGCTCGTTAGGATGCTTATGGCTATCTATCTAATGTTTAGAATGCGGTTAATTTTATGAATGTATATAACGAAGGCCTTGCAGTGCTACCAATGGAGGACTATTGGCCTCCATACCAAGGTGACATAGTTTGGCACAACGATGACATGAGAAGAAAGAAAAAGGGACGCCCAAACAGTAAGTGTATAAGAACCGAAATGGATACTGCTGATAAAATGATAAGATTGTGAAGTGTATGTCGTCAGCCCGGACACAACTGAAAAAAATGTCCCAATGTCGGAGGTACATCTACATCATGATTTAGCTTATCGTTTCATTTGTTGTAACAAAATATTTTCATATATTGATGAGTCTGTTTTACAACGGTCTTAACAACAAACAAGACTAACAACACAAAACACATACTAATTTCATAAAACATAAAAAATTAACTAGGTGATTACGACATTCCTAACTGATTACAACAATCAAACTAATTTCATTCGGTCCAAACATGACTTCCCTCGCATCTTTGTCTGTCTTAACACAAACTCATCCACACAGCCGATCAAGTCTCTCAATGCTATAGATCTTTCCCCTTCAACAATGTCTCCTTCCAACCACTGATTCAGCTCCCTCTTAAGTTGATTGAAACTTTGTATGTTCCAAAATAACATGTCCATCGGAGGCTTCTCTCTCAAATAGACGATTTTCTCCACCGACGACAATACATGTTATTAGCAGAATAAAGATATCAGATGAAATATGAAATTAAATGGTCAGAATACCTCTATTTATAGAAAAATATTCAAAATACAAGGGGTCTCCAGATGAATTGGCGACTCTCTTGTAAGTTCAAGACCAAGTCGCCAATTGGATTGGAGACTGCATGAGGAGTCTCCAATCCAATTGGCGACTCCCTTGTAGCCTTAACAAGGTGTTGTCAATCCATTTGGAACCCTTGTGTAATCCCAAAACCTATTTGGGATACTTTGGGAATAATTTTGAAAGGTGGGTTATTTTGGGATATTTTTTGAAAAATTGGGTTATTTGGGTAAAACATTCTCACAAAACATGTAAGAATAAAATTTCTCTAAAATAAAATTATATGAGAATCAAAGAAACATTCTCCAAAATCAAGACAAAACACTTAACCTGCTATTGGTTAAGGAAGATGATAGGTTCAGAAGAAAATCAAAGAAAGTACATGATTTCACTTCTGGTATACCTAGAAACAATTTCGAAACAAAATAAAAATCCTTCTCCTCAATTTCTTTTATAGTTGTTATAACACTAGAAAAAATACCATCATTACAAACAATCTAAATAGGCTCGACAAAAACATGTCAAATCATAGAAAAATCACCCATAGACTTATGCATACCACCTAAACATGGGGAAAATAAAAAATGAAGTATATGTTTAATAGTAAAAACTTTACCACCCTAACAACTGAATGATCTTATATCACACTATTAAAGTCAGTTCGCAAACTACAAAAAGATAGGAAACTGACTCAACTAAACCTCCACACAAGAGACAAGAGATCCCATCAGGAACAACAATCACCACTTGCTTAAAGAAGTTCTTTCTTGATGGGTGTCTATCTTATAAAATCTATTAAGAAAAGACAACCACCTTATAAGGGACATAACTAACTCAGATTAGGAGAATGGTCAAGTTCTAAACTAGATTCTAAGACAAAAAAAGAGTTATTCAGGTCTAGTTGAACATGGTAGGCAGGGGTGACAAATAATATATCATTTTTGTATGGGTCTAACTCCACTAATCTCTCTCTCTCTCTCTCTCTCTCTCTCTCTCTCTCTCTCTCTCTCTCTCTCTCTCTCTCTCTCTCTCAAGAAGAGAGAGAGAGAGAGAGAGAGAGAGAGAGAGAGAGAGTAACGCCTTGAATAACATAATGAAGTTTATTAATGACACAATAATTCACAGATAAAGATGAATTTCCTCCACCTACGATCTCATACAAGGTTTGTGTTTCCTACCGGTCAATCTCATCCACCAACCCATCATGTACTTAGAGATCATAAACAACAATGGGAACCTACTCTTAAGGAGAATATATGCTACCCAAGGATCCTTTCAAAAAGAAGTTTGGAACCTCAATCCCACCATCTTTAAGACACCGCTAGAAAACCAATTAGAGGAATCATCTCCTTTGGACCCAATAAGAGATAACCATTTCCGCAGAGTAGAAATAGATCAGAAACTCGAGGTCATCCCCCATCGCCTTAGTAAAAAAATGAATGACTATATCTAGCTAAAAGATTATCACACTAATGACCATAAACACCTGTAATCAATCTCCATTTCCATTTAACTAAAACGCTAAGTTAACCAGACAAAGATCCTAAATGAAACCCTCATTCACACGTGCCCCAACCTGACTAACAGATCAATCCTATTGATAAGAGGTACTTAAGAGCCTATGAAATATGACATTAAGGGAGTGGACACTACCTAAAGATTTTTCTAAAATGAGATAAGAAGGTTAGATCCCACTTTCTTTCTAATGTTGAACACAAACCAATAAGAAGAATCCTCGACTTTAGAGTTAAGAAGGGACATATCTTTTCACCATGACAAAATGTGAAAGCCATCATATCGGCCGCATAAGGGGAGGAAGTAGCAAAGACACAATATATGACTGATTAAATATCATAACAGAGATCAAATGGAATTTCCTTCCCCTTTTTGTTGCTATGTTATAAATGGGCAAAAGTACCCCTTGTACTCTATTTAATGATAGTGCTCATTGTTTATAAAAAAAATAGACCAAATCAGTCTGAGATGAGTCATTGTCTCTATATATAAAAAATGTCAAATTGACCATGCGCAGATCCCAAATTTCGATACCACCATGATGTTTAGGCATACTGATGTCAAACCACTAAATCCAAAAAAATATACGAATCACCAACGACAATTTCTTTTAATTAATTACTCCCTCCGTCCCATAATTAGCAACTCATTTAAAATAAAAAAGTGTTCCAAAATTAATGACCAATTTTAATTTTCAATATACATTTTTCAATTCTACAATTTAATTAATATTACTTTTATCATTCTTAGTATTTAATAAAATATATTTTAATAAATATATTATTATTTCTCTTTTATGTATTTATTTTTAATTTATGTAAAATGACAAACCGAATAATTTATTATAAACAAAAAAAGTACTAAATTTATCATCAATTTTTTGTGTGCAACTTAATGATGCACAATCAACTATAGATAAATAATACATTGTCAACGGAATGATTTATATAAAAAAATATAATAAATAATAGTGAAGTATGTTAGAAAAAAAATTTATTTAACTCTAAATGAATCATAATTTATTTTGTTCCAATATAGCACTATCAAGAATCAAAATACATGCGGTATTGCATTGAGACATAGATGTCACTATTAAATAAAATATTGACTTCACATTTAAAACTAAATATAATAGTTTTTTCAGTATTAAAAAAGGGTTTTTATTTATTTATTCTAAACGGTTTTCTATTTTTCACATGATGGGTCCACGAGACATGGCTTCTTTTGAGAAAATCTGAGATGGATAATGTTTGCTAAAGTCACATGCATGCATTTTTAACTTTACAATACTTTGGCACCCCACTTGCGAATTTCACCACAAAAACATGTCGGCAAAAACATTGATTAAATAAAAACAATGTCGGCAGAAACATTGATAAAATAAGTTAAAAAAATATATAAAATATTTTTAAATAAAAATTATAAATATATAAAATTAACTATACTTAGATATATTTTTTTATAGACAAATAACAATCATTAGATAAGAGTACTAGAACTACTTCAACCAAAATATAAAAAATAACGACTTCTACAAGAATTCATATGAGTGATTAAATCATTCGTAATAGTTACACCTAATTTTATCTTTACAGATCAAACCTAACCACTGGATGATTTGAATAAGTCAAATGCAGTGTAATTGGCTTTTTAAGTGTTTTGTGGAGAATAGCTTATTTGAGAAACTATTGTTGGAAGGCTTCTTGTTTCTTGCAGAAATAGCAATTTTCTGAAGCCAAAAAAACAGAAACAAACAGTTTTATTTTTTAGGCAGTTTTGAATGATTTATTTAGCTTGTTTGTTTGTTTAGTGGTTTGTACACTATAAATAGACTTCAATTGTACTATTGAATAAAAATGTTTGTTAATGTCATTCAATATTCTCATCTCATTTTTCTCTATTCTTTCATCATCTTCCTCAATTAACCTTTCTATCACCACAATAACAACTTCCACCATTGATTCACCTTGAACAAGTTTGATCTTGTTCCAACATTTGGCATCAAGAGCCTGGTTCTGATCCTATTCCGCTGCAATCATGTCCGTTTCAAACAATAAAATACCCACCAACCTTCTAATTCTTGATTCGAAGAACTACGACAAATGGTGCAAGCAAATAAAATTCTTGTTCGGTTATCAAGATGTGCTTGATGTGATTACCACCGGTGTTACTCCTCTTGTTGAAGAGGCTACTGCAGCCCAACAAGCTACTCACAAAGAAGAGAAGAAGAAAGACTACAAAGTCCTCTTCTTGATACATTCTTGCGTCGATAGTGACAACTTTGAGAAAGTTGACAATTGTGACTCAGCAAAGCAAGCATGGGGAATTCTTAAGAAGGCTTATGCAGGGGCAGACAAAGCGAAGGTTGTGAGGTTAGAAACTCACAAATGTCAATTCGAGTTACTTCAAATGCAAGAAAAGGAAACGGTCAATGATTATGTGACGCGTGTTACGCGTTAGGTGAATCAAATGAAGTCTTGCGGTGAAGCTGTTTCGGAGCAGAATCTTGTATCGTAAGTGTTGCGTTCTTTAACACCTAGATTCGATAACATTGTGGTTGCGATTGAAGAATCGAAGAACCTCAAGACTATGACCAAAGATGAGCTTCAAAGCTCAGTGGAAGCTCATGAACAAAGGTTGGATGAAAGAGGAAACAATAAGGCGAAAGCGGAAGTGGCTTTGCAAGCTCGTTTGAATGAAAAGAACAAGAGATCGAAAGGGAAATGGTCTTCTAGAAGTAAAAAGAATTTCCAGAATTTTTGTGGAAAAGATCCATAAAATTCAAAGGGGCTAAAGGGTGAAGGAAGCTCCAAAGAGGGTAATCAAAGCTCCTACAAACCACTCGACAAAAGTTCCATGAAGTGTTATAATTGTCAAAGGTTTGGGAATTTTTCGAGAGAATGTCACTTAAAACGCAAGGAAAATGATGAAAATGAGGCTAAGATAGCTAGGCAAGACACGGATGATGAAAATACGCTTCTTGTGGTGATTACGGAGGAGAATAATGGCATGGACAACAGTAGAAAGTTGCTGGACAGCAACTACTGCAGTACCGAAAAAGTGTAGAAAACGCAATCGGAGAAAAACGCATTGGTAACGGTTTGAGATGGAGTAAAAGGTAGTGATGATTGGTACTTGGATTCTGGTTGTTCGACTCATATGACGGGTAGAAAGGATTGGTTCGAGAAGATCAATCAAGCCACATGAAATAGAGTGAGATTCGCGGATAACACGACTTTAGTGGCCGATGGTGGTGATGTTTTGATCATAAGAAGGGATGGTGGTCATTCCTTGATCAAAGATGTATTATATATTCCTGGAATCAAATGTAATCTTTTAAGTATTGGCCAATTACTTGAAAGGAATTACACGGTTCGCATGGAAAACAAGGTTTTGCGCGTTTTGGACCAAAACGGTGTTTTGATCCTTAAGGCTCCCATGGCTGCCAATAAAACTTTCAAGATTGAGTTGAAATTTATGGAGCATAGGTGCTTAGCTACTACTACAAGTCGTGAAGAATGGTTATGGAACTACCGTCTCGGGCATCTCAACTTTCGAGACCTCGACGCGTTACATAGGCACGGTATGGTGTCCGGGCTACCCCAAATTAATATTCTAGTTGAAATATGTGATGAGTGTGTGCAAGGGAAGCAACACAAGAGTAGTTTCAGTAAGGATGCGGGTCATAGGACCAAGCATCACCTTGAGGTGGTGAATTCCAATGTGTGCGGACCAATGCAAGTCAATTCGTATGGAGGCAACCGATACTTCATCACGTTTATTGATGATTTTAGTAGGAAGCTATGGATATATCTCATTAGGAGGAATGATGAGGTGTTTGAAGTGTTCAAATGGTTCAAATCCATGGTTGAGTGACAAAGAGGTCACAAACTCAAAATTCTCAAAACCGACGGTGGAGGCGAATTTACTTCGGGTGAATTTAGGAGTTATTGTGATGACGAGGGTATAGTACGTGAGGTTGTACCACCTTATACGCCTCAGCAAAATGACGTTGCTGAGAGAAAAAAATCGGACGATTATGAACATGGTGCGTAGCATGTTGAAAGCGAAGAATTTACCAAAAGAGCATTGTGGTGAAGTCGTCTCTACTGCCGCCTATTTGCTGAATAGGTGTTCTACAAAGAAGCTTGAAAAGGTTACTCCAAAAAAGGTATGGTCGGGATTTAAACCAAGTTTGAGTCATTTGCGTGTTTTCGGTTCGGTAGCGTTTCGACATATTCCGGGTCAACTTCGAAAGAAGTTAGATGACAAGGGTGAAAAAATGTTGCTTGTTGGTTATCATCCTACCGGAGGCTACAAGTTGTTCGATATGAATAGAACGAAGATAGTGATTAGTGGAGACGTGATCGTGGATGAAATTCGAACTTTTGACAGTAGAATTTCTGCTATACCGGTCCAGGAAATTGATTCCCAGAAAGGGGAAATCGATTTTCAGCCCGAAACTGCACTTCATGAAACTGCTGAGATTCGAAATGCAGGCCCAAAAATTGATTTACCACATGGGGATATTGATTTCCTGGGAGGAAATTTGAATTTTCAGCCTGTTAATGATGCTGGACAGCAACCGTTCACAACAGAGAATGGTGAATCAAGTAGACGACCAACGAGGCAGAGAGGTATTCCGTGATAGTGATATCAATAACGATGGTGATCTCATTCATTTCGCTTTAATGGTCGAATCTGAACCGGTAGATACGGAGGAGGCATTAAGCAATCCAAAGTGGATGAATGCAATGAAGGAAGAGCTTGAATCGATTGAGAAAAACAATAATTGGATGTTGGTTGACTTACCAAAAGGTAAAAAGACAATTGGTGTGAAGTGGGTCTTCAAAGTGAAAGAGAATTTGAAAGGCGAGATAATCAAGCATAAGGCTCGATTAGTTGCAAAGGGATTTTTGCAAAAGGAAGGCATAGACTTTGATGAGGTATTTGCTTCGGTTTCTCGACATGAAACCATTTGGTTAGTTGTTGCAATAGCAAATAACAGTAGCTGGCCGTTATATCAAATGGACGTCAAATCGGCATTTTTTAATGGTCCATTGGATGAGGAGGTGTATGTTGGACAACCCCCTGGTTTTGTTGTTCAAAATCAAGAGGCAAGGGTCTACAAGTTGAGGAAGGCAATCTATGGTTTGAAACAAGCTCCAAGAGCTTGGAACAAACGCATAGATGGCTTTCTTAACGACATTGGTTTCAAAAAGTGTGTGTCCGAGCATGGTGTTTATATGAAATGGGGTGCAAGCGAAGCAGTAATCATACTTTGCCTATATGTGGACGATTTGTTGATTACTAGAAGTTGTGAAAATTACATTTCAAGCTTCAAAGAAGAGCTTATGAAGGAGTTTGAAATGAGTGACCTTGGGTATGTGAAATACTTCCTAAGCATATAGTTCCAAAAGACAAAGTTGGGGCTGCTCATGCATCAAAGTAGGTATGCTTTGGAGATCTTAAAGAGGTGTGATATGAAGCATTGTAATGCTGCCATAACTCCAGCCGAGGCACGGTCACAACTATCCAAAAGCAAAGAAGAGCAAGATGTGGATCCAACTAAATACCGGAGATTGATTTGATCATTGCGTTATTTGTGCAATACGCAGCTAGATTTAGTATTTAGTGTCAGTATTGCTAGTAGGTTCATGGAGAGGCCAAAGGTATCACACTTGACAGCGGTTAAGAGGATCCTTCGTTATGTGAAAGATACTCTTGGCTGTGGAATTTTGTTTTCGAGCAAGTGACACGGGCAGAAGGTGTAATTTACTTGGATACACCAATTCCAATTGGTGCGGAGATAAAGATGATCGAATGTCTACGGCTGGTTATGTATTTATGTTCGGCGCAGCACATTGCAGCGTCATTGTGTGCATGCCAAGCTGTGTGGCTTATGAACTTACTGCGTGAGCTGGACAACAGCACGAGAGGAGTTGTTTTGTTGTTGGTGGACAACGTTTCAGCCATCAGTCTTGCTAAGAATCTCATAGCACATGGGAGGAGCAAGCACATTGAGATGAGATTCCATTACTTGAGAGATTTAGTGAGTTATGGACAGTTACGTTTGAGCTACTGCAGAAGTGAAGAACAAGTCGCAGACTTTTTGACGAAAGCGGTTACGAATGATGTTTTCAAGCGACTCGTGGTGAGGTTGGGCATGAAGAACATTGAGCATTTGACTTAAGGTGTTGTGTTGGATGATTAGAATAAGTCAAATGTAGTGTAATTGGCTTTTGAAGTGTTTTGTGGAGAATAACTTATTTGAGAAACTATTGTTGGAAGGCTTCTTGTTTGCTGCATAAATAACAAGTTCTTGAAGCCAAAAAAACAGAAACAAACAATTTTATTTTTTAGGCAGTTTTGGATGCTTTGTTTAGCGTGTTTGTTTGTTTAGTGGTTTTTACACTATAAATAGACCTCAATTGTACTATTGGATAAAAATGTTGTTAGTTAATGCCATTCAATATTCTCATCTCATTTTTCTCTATTCTTTCATCATCTTCCTCAATTAACCTTTCTATAACCACAATAACAACTTCCACCATTGATTCACCTAGAACAAGTTTGATCTTGTTCCAACAACCACCACCACAAACAAGATATAATTTTATAAAAAATCACTTTTGGATCTCCTACCTCGTCATCAAATAAAATACAATTCCGAAAGAACCATATACATCAAACATGTAGAGAATTAAACCAGACACACTAATGAAATCGAACATCTAGTTCTAAACTAAACAAACCAAAATATAAAAAATCACAACACTCATCAATATCCCAAGAAATTCCTAGCCACGAAAAGACTATATTCCATACCATTGTAATCTTAGGATACCCAAACAAAGTGTCAAACAAAATATGATTAATGTCTTTTACCTTAAAAAAACAGAACAAACAAACAAGGTCATGGGAATTTTAAATAATACCTCTACTTGTGAAGTTTCTCTTTTTTAAAAGCATATCCAACAAACATCTGAACTTTCAGAGACTATTTCGTTTTCCACACTTAAATACATTTTTAGTGTCATTGATAAAAACATAAAAATTTAATGTTCAAATTATTAATTGCAAGAACCACTAAGAAAACATAAATATTAAAAAGTATTTAATTAATAATTTTTGTATGTATTATTTAAATTACATATTGAATCATAAATTATTAAAATTATAAGAGATAAAAAACATTTTTAATACTAGATCAATACAGATCCTTATATAAATAAATTGTTAATACAAATGGAATTGTGTAAAAGACTTTACATTAAGATTCTTAGTATTAAATTTTATTAATACATATTATGAATTAATGATAGTAATAATTGAAACTAAATAGATTATTAATTATTATTTAACATTAATTTAAAATATATATATTTTCAAATAAACATATATTATAGAAAACAAATACATAAATATCTAAAATATATATAACCAATCTCATGTATGATTATTCGTGAATTTTAGTAAAATAGTTAATTAATATTTTTATTGATAAAATTAAAACTATACTTAAGTATTGTTTTAATCTATCTATTATATCGCATTCACAAGAGTAGTTTACATTTTTTAAAGTTAAATAACGTTAGATTCGTACTTTTTTTTATATTGAAAATTTATTGTATCTACTTTTTAAGGAAGTGAAATTTATATTCTTTAAATTTAAAACTCTAATAAATTTCTTTTGTTCACTTATTTTTACATTGAAATTATATGATTTGTCTAATTTTAATGACACATAATTGATGTGTTTCGTGTGGTTAGCTTATCCGTAAGTGTACACATTTTATCAAAAAAATATAAAAGATTAGTGAACACTTGAACCCACAAAGATCAATAGTAAAACTATTATTATTTACTATTGCTATTTACTATTGCTATGTAAATCTAAGGTTAATCGGATTACTTTTTATGAGAAGAAAAATAAGATTTGCTTAAGAAAATATAAATAAAAACGAGACAGGAATATATTTTTCTATATAACTTTAAAACTCAGATAAATTTCGGCATTTGTTTTGCTTTTAAAATATTTTTTTTGGAGAAAATATTAATTTAAAATCAGTGCTCACTTTCGCGCAATTCGTGTTATGTTTAGAAACCATAAATATTTTGTTGTCGCTCCACATGTTACCGTTTTGAACCAATATTTTAAAACTAATAAGTCTTAATTAATTACTTAAGTGATGTTGCTCTTTTTGGAAATCAAAGATCCAACTTTTATTGATCGGATACGGATCTCATACTGTAGCGTTGTTGATGAGTACCTGAGTGCTTTCGCTTTCGCGCAAAACCTTTTTTACTTTAAAATTAAAAATTCAGAACCGAAAAAATAAATTAACGTAAAAATTCAACACCGATAAAATTTAACGAGTGTTGTCGAAACGACGGTCATCACATCTCGAACTCTAAGAACTTAACCAGATATATTCAACATATTACTTATGCTATAATTATTATGCATGCAAAATAGATACTTAAACATAATATTGATGATGATGCAAAGTAGTAACAACAACTAGCATGCAAAGTCGTAACAACAAAAAGCGTGTGTGTCGCGCACACACACACATATATCTACTAATAGATGACGATTATTTACGAAATTTAAAATCAGAACAATCACAATTAAAATTAATAGGATAAATAAAAATAGAACTTATGATATTGAAACTTAAAGCAAATAAGTGCAGAAAAATTAAAGAATGTAATTACGTACTAAAATGTAATGCATTGCGAGAATTGAAAATCGAAAAATTAGAACGAAAACTTCTTAAATTAAAATAACGACAAGCTTTATTAACAAATGATTCAAGTACAAACAGAAAACCTCAAAATTCTTAAATTCATGGTATACTTATTGTCCAATATGGAAAACATGACTAGTAAAGGGTCATGGCGAACGTCATGCCTCTGTGCCGAACGCCACAAGCTCAAAACGTCATTCTTTGATTTGCTTCATGCTCAGGTGTCCTTTTTCTCGTGTGTCAACTCCAACTTGAAAAATATATGCAACAAAGACAAAATATCAACATAACACTACATACACACATAAAATAGATATAAAACGGATAAAAATGCATGCATATCGAGTTAGAAAATATTATAAATTTCATGGTTATCAATGATCTAGATTTTTTATCTTTAATATTTTACACTATTAAAAATAGTAATATAACTTAAAAATGAAAATCTGAGAGAGAATAGGAATAACACTTTTAATTTAAAAACACTATACTTTTTTCAATGCTAATTTTTTTTATTTTAAAAATAATTTCATCTATAATTTACTTGATATATTTATTTTAATTTTTTAAATATATATTTTTATTAAAAAAATAAATTTATTTAAAATTTGAATAAAATACTATTCAATAAATTATACTTTGGTATATTAACATGCAATATTATGTCATTAAATTTATTGACTAGTTTTTCATTTTATATAAAAGAACATAACTATTTGTAATAAATAAAGGAGATATTTTAATTAAATTTTGCTTAAACCAAAAAAAATTGAAATCGGAAACCCCTAGGCTGAAAGCAGTGAGATTATATAGAAACCCACTTCAACCAATCTTTAGTGTAGTCAATGTATGACTGTAAAATTAATTAATTGAAGGACACCTAATGACCGGTCTATTTTGAATGTTTCTCACTTCTCTATTATTTAATATTTCAATTATTTATTGTCATGTTTGCCCCTTATATATGCATGAAATTTCCATAAAAGTAAGGGCATCACTACATCATGTGTTTAAAAATCTGAGGCAAGGAAATCTACTATGTCAAAAAAGACTTATAGCAACGTTTTTTTTGTCTTTAGCAGCGCTTAAAAGTGTTGCCTAAAGTGGCGCTGCTATAGGTAAAGGCAGCGCCTTTTTTGGGGAAAAAACGCTGTTATAGGTCCCCCTTTACCAGCGCTTCCCCCCCCCCCCCCCCCTTTTAGCAACGCTTTTTTATGCATTTAGCAGCGCTCCCCCCCCCCCCCCCCTTTTAACAGCGCTTTTAAAAGCGCTCTCTAAAATCCGTTTTTCTAAGACCTTTAGCAGCGCTTTTTTTTTGCCTTTAGCAGCGCTTTTTTCCACCTTTTAGCAGCGCTTTCAAAAGCGCTCTCTTTACTCTTTACCACACCTATAGTAGTGTTTTTTGAAAGTGCTATCTTTTCCCTTACCTTTAGCAGCGCTTTTTCTTTAAAAGTGCTGTCTTTTCTCACATCATTGGTTTTTTCCCAAAATCACTTTTTTTTGGCAAAAAATGCTGTCTTTTGTGCATATTTTTATGAAGTGTTTTTTGTTTTATACTGTTGCACAATTCTTTATAATTTATCAAACAAACCTGCTTATAACAATTATATTTAACAAAATCATTTATTTCAACACTACTTAGGCCTTATACATAACCTTCTTACAATCATTGTAATTCAACACGATCCTTCATTTCAACACATAGGCCTTATATGTATATTATCATTCAATAGAAATGATCCATACTTATGAAAATATATTCCAAAACCGATAATGTCATAATATTCACTCACTACTACAAAAACGTTTTTTAATAGCGCTTTTTTTATTTTTTAATAGCGCTATTAATCAAGGCGCTATTGTAAAACAAAATTTTTAATAGCGCTTTAAAAGCGCTATTATAGTTCTGGTAATTAATAGCGCTTTTTCAAAAGCGCTATTATAGGACCTGTATTTAATAGCGCTTTTACAAAACCGCTATTGATAAGTCACATATTTGATAGCGCTTTCAAACAAAGCGCTATTATAGCACCAGTAATTTGCTTTAATTTTGATAGCACTTTCAAACAAAGCGCTATTATAGTACACATATTTAATAGCGCTTTCCAATAAAGCGCTATTATAAGACACATATTTAATAGCACATTCAAACAAAGCGCTATTATAATCCACATATTCGATAGCACTTCCAAACAAAGCGCTATTGAAATACCGGTAAATTGCTTTAATTTTGATAGCATTTTCTAACAAAGCGCTATTATAGCACGCTATCTTCAAAACGCGCTATTCTAATACACTTTCTTTTTTACACCAAATTATTATATATATATATATATATATATATATTATATATATATATATATATATATAATATATATATATATATATATATATATATATATATATAATATATATATATATATATATATATATTATATATATATATATATATATTATATATATATATATATATATATATATATATATATATATATATATATATATATATATATATATATATAATATATATATATATATATATATATATATATATATATATATATATATATATATATATATATATATATATATATATATATATATATAATATATATATATTATATATATATATATATATATATATATATATATATATATATATATATATAATATATATATATATATATATATATATATATATATATATATATATGGCATTTGCATTTTACAACATTAGAATTCATAAAATAATTATAACTAAATAGCTAAAATACTTGAAATTAAAATAATAATGACAAATGTGATACCATTAATTTGACTTAAGAGTACTTCAAACCAAAATATTTTATAAACACAACTAAAGTACTATACATATAATCAAAATTTTGATAAGTACGGATCCTCACAACAACACAATACGACTTCGATCTAGAAGTATATACACTACAAGAAATATTGCCTTTTCCCAAGTGATATTCACGTCACTAATGTAAAAATCACTTCACTAGCCAATGGTTGCGACGTGGGTAAAACACGCCGGAAATGCAATGGTGGGAACTTTTTCCCATGTGGAAAACACGTCACAAAGTTGTGACAGGATTACCACGTCGCAAATCACAAAATAAAGAAGAAAACTTCCCACGTGAAAACCCACGTCACTAATTAGTGACGTGAAAGACATGTGGGAACTTACCTTTACCAAATTGCTCTGCACGCTCTCTCCTGACACAGTAAATTTAGTACCCATGTGATTCCCACGTCACAAAGTTGTAACCTTGTTATCACGTGGGAAACCTCACGGAATTAATATTCTTCCCATGTGATTCCCACGTCACTAATTAGTGACATGGGATTCACTTCACTATTAAATTTAATTAAAAAAATAAATAAATAATAGTAACTGAAAGCTACTATAAAATTAAAATAATTAAATATTAAATATAAATTTAAAATTAAAATAATTTTTAATTAAAATAATATACATTTAAAATATGTAAATATTTAGTCACATGAAATTCACGTCACAAATACAAATAATAATAATAAAAGTTGTGATGTAATATTCACGTCACAAATAAAAATACTAATAAAAAAAATTATTCTTCGCCACTAAATAATTCATCTTCGTTTTGGTCATCATCTTCGGGAGAATAATTCGACCTCGAGGCACAAATATTTTCGCATTTGTGCCTCCATGTCTGATTGCCGCTTCCTCATTTCCTCTATTTCAGCATTTTGCCTATTTCTCATATCATCCATTTCGGCCTTTAGGGCCGCCTCACGTGTCCTCCGCCTCTTGTCTCGCCTCAGCTAGAGCCTAACTGGCAACACTGTTGCCAACATTTCTGGTGTCAATTCTGCCGGACGCGATCCTCCTTCCCCATCATCGAGTCTTTGAAATAAAGTTCGGTCCCCCTTTTCTATAATCACCAGCCAAAGACCCCAGACCAAAAAAACATCCATTAACTCTCTTCCCGCCTACTGTTAAATTCCAAATATAAAGATCAACGCGCGGATCAAGCGGTGCATCCCTAATCGGCGTATATTGAGGATTTTCAGTTAGAAATTGGGCAAGCAATGTCTGGTACAACTCCTACACACACATTAAAAAAAATTAAATTAAATATAATTTAAACAATTTAATTATATAGTAATTATGAAATTAAAAGAATTCAACTAAAATAAACAAGTTACCAAGGTTGATTTGGAACAACCATCAACAAAGTCGTCCGATTTTTTGGTTCGAGTCTTCACAAATAGCTCATTAATTCGTGGCTCCCTCCCCAAGTCCTTTTTCTAATTAAAATAATGAAGCTTAATTAAATATATATAATAATACAAAAAAAAACTTTAAAAAATAGTTATAATTACCATTCGTCGACGATGTTCGCCGATACTAATACTTCCAACTATATTAAGACAGCCACCTACTTCAGATGCCCTCATCTTTTTAGCATGTTCAGATCTTCTGTGAAAATCTTCTGTCTTCCACCACTCAACAAGTTCACCAAATATTTCCTCGCCTATCCAGTTAGGACGAGTGTGATCTCTTTCCCAACGTTGTCTAGCATTCCTAAGCATGTCAGATAATCTGCTAGATACCTTACTTTTGAAATTTTTTTAAATTTTGAACTCGTCAAATTTCTGCCAAGTACACCTTTCCTACAAGTTATATGACAGTCAAATAAAATGTTAGATATATATAACAAAAAATCGTTATAAAATAACATAACTATAATAAAAATACAATTTACCTTGAACTTATCAAACCATATATCTTTCTCCTCATCTGGGAGCTCTCCGAAAGACTTAATGAGTTTTGTATACATCAATTGAATGATCCAGTTTACAGCTTTAGCAGCAGGACGACACGGATCAAAACTAAACAACAATAATTTGAACGAGTATTAAACATAAAATGACAATATATAGCTAAATAAATATTATAAATTAAAAACATACCCAGATCCCTCAGGCCTAATCAGATGTCGTCCTTCAACCACCAAATGCTCCTCTGCAACAGGATTTGTCTGCTCCTCATAAACATCGTCATCCCCCTGAACAGTGTGGTCATCCTGCTGCTGACTCGCAGGTATATGTGTGGGGTGTGGAATGCGGGAGCCAGGTATATTATTTTTAAAGTATAATATAAATTCACTAAAATAATATATTATACTAATAATAACATATTTAAAGTATAATATATATTCATAATTTTTAAAAATCTGTTTTTAATAATTGAATGTGTAAAAATAATGTAATACATTTAAAAATAACACTTTTTAAATATAATACATATTCTTTATATTTTTAAAAAATCTATATTAATTTTTTCTATTTACAATATTGTTTACTAAAAATATTTTTTAAAATTCTATTTTTTCTAACATAATAAATATTATGTTTACTAAAATATAATAACTATTCAATAATGTAATATTCTATAATATATATAATTGATTTACTAAAAATAACGCATTTAATACATATTCATTATTTTTTAATTAAAATGCTTTTTCAAAAAATAACACATTTTAAATATAATACATATTCTTTATATTTTTTAAAAATATATTTTAATTTTTTCTATTTACAATATTGTTTACTATAAATATTTTTAAAAATTCTACTTTTTCTAACATAATATATATTCTATTATATTATTTTTGTAATATATTCTAATATATATTATAACATATAAAAATTCTAATACATTCTAATATATAAAAATTCTAATATATTATAACATAATATAAAAATTCTAATATATTCTAACATAATATATAAAAATTCTAATATATTTTTTTTGTTTCTAATAAATATTCTGATATATAAAAATTCTAATATATTTTTTTTGTTTCTAATATATAAAAATTCTAATAAATTCAATAATATACATATTCTAATATATTTTTAATTCCTTATAAAAAAATATTCTATTTTTTTAATTAAAAATCACATAACATATTATTTTTAAAATATAAAATAATATATTTTTAAAATCTAAAATAATATTAAAAATCACATAACATATTATCACATAACAACAACCAACACAATACATATATATATCACTAAAATCTAAAATTTTCTAAAATCTAAAATTCTCAAAACTTCCAATAAAATTTCAACAACAACAACAATAAATATAAACAAATTTAATTGTTGAAATACCTCTTTACAAGCTTTTAAAACTTCCAATGAAATTTCTTAAAAATCAATGTTAGATCTGGAAAAAAAAATTAACAG
Source organism: Lathyrus sativus (assembly GCA_963859935.3). Lineage (NCBI taxonomy): Eukaryota > Viridiplantae > Streptophyta > Magnoliopsida > Fabales > Fabaceae > Lathyrus > Lathyrus sativus. The sequence continues at coordinate 481,525,608 of OZ012736.1, read as the reverse complement.
TTAATAATAACAAATATATAAAATAAAAGGTAACATAAAAGAGTCACAAAATCAACAAATACTTCACCTTAAATCTTGGTCTTATGAAATAAAAATGGAGTTGAGGGAAGGCAGCAAGCATAAACAGAACGCAGAAAGGGGAAGAAGAAAATAGGTTTTGTGTTCTTCAGTTCATACGAAATGTGCCAAGACAAAATTCTGGGAGTTGCATTTATAAGGGAGGTTGCGACGTGGCAACTGAATCGGAAGTTTGCGACGTGCAATAATGGTCGGTAGTTTGCGACGTGTAATAATGGTCGGTAATACTCTCCTAGAAAAATGTTTCATTTAATGGCAAGTAAAATTTAAAGTTGCGACGTGGTATTTATTTCGGAAGTTTGCGACGTGGCTTTCAGGTCAGAACATTCCCCCCTTTATTTTATTATTACCGTTACCCACTAAAAGCCAAAGCAACGGTCAGAAAATAATTAATGTGAGTGTGTTGCGAAGTGAAAGACATGTGGGTATTTTCTGAATTATGTTCCCTTGTGATTTTCATGTCACAACTGAATTTTAAAAAAATTCAAACTTCTCTCCCTCTTAAAATTCCAAAATTTCGTTCCATATTTTTAAACTACACAATTTATTAATTAAATATGTTAGTGACGTGGTAATCACTTGGCAACACATTTTTTTTCCGTGTTTTCCACGTCACTAAATCACTAGAGAAAATGCACATTTTCTTGTAGTGATAAACAAGTTCCAATACTATATACGACTTCCAGAACTATAATTATCCAGTAGTATATACAGAACATCACAACAACACAAATCTCCGTTCAAAAGTCATAAAGACAATATACCTTATACAATTCTCATATCAAGAATGTATTGACACCATTCCTCCTTAATTTCTTTCAATTTTTATTTCAAGTAAGTGCCACATTTGAATTCATCAAAGTACTACATATTATAACATAACATGCATGATTTAGTTAAAACTAATTACTTAGATGAAACACCGGTTAAATATCAAAATAAATCATATAACTTATAAATCCATACCATGTTTAGAATCTCTATTTGCCTCGAATGAATAATTTTCTTCACAAACCTCGATACAAAATAGCTGCAATCAATACCATTGCACTGACGAGGACACTGCACATGGAAAAAAATACGAATACATATAAGGATATATAGTTTAACTAGTTTTAGCAAACAACATCTCTATAATAATCAAAATTGTCAAAATATACCTGCACTCTGATCCAACTAATGTTGTTAGCCTTACTCTTTAGTACTCTTGCTTGTCTTTGTGATCGAAATATTTGTATAGATCTAAACATAATATAAACGAATATTTATAGCAATCTCACATAATAAATAAAGATATACACGAATTATTCAGAATAATCTCATCACTTACGTATCAACCATCTTCTTCATATCAGGATATTATGTTTGATCCCCATCCAATGAATCCAAATAACATACAATTTCTTTTATCGAATTAATCGGGACTAACAACCAGTGTCCACTATAAAATAAGACAAAATTTTAAATGGAAATGTTATAGAGAATGTTTAAAAACGAATAATTATAATAAATGAAATTAGAATGAAATCTAATCCATGACCAATATTATATGGCAAAAAATACAACTTTTCTGTATCCGTGACCATAAATGCTTGGACTATGTAATCTCTGACTGCATCTGGATTGTGTTCGATTAACCGTGTGTTGATACAGTTAGAAGATAAGAATGAGAATCTTTCTGTCAATTGATGGGGGACCAACAACCTTTCATACAAGAACCTTAAATAAAAACATAAACAACATTAGGATTAATATTAATTGTAATGAGCAAATAAATTGATTAATTATATATTTAATTGGAATACCTGATGTATGACTAAATAACACTGATTCCCAATTCAGAATGTTGGAAAACCTGATCCAAATCCTCTTTAGCAATTGTTTCATCATAAGCAAATCCGACAATACCTTACTCCATATATATTTGACGAATACCACCCTCCACCACATCTGTTGTTCCGACATATGTTTCAAGGTACAACCTAAATCGAGGAACAAATACTTTTTTTGGCTCAACCTTTTTTTTTGTTGGACATCTTGCTAGATTCAGGCATCTTATCCTTGCTGACTATTTGCATCTCTTGAGCTTGAATCTAAAAATCATATAAGTTAGGTAATCTAAATATCAGAGGATATAATTCAGATTTTCTATTCATATATATCAAATAATGTACCTGTTTATTTGATGCATCTGACTCGGTTTCCCGCACAATAATCCTTTTATCTTTTGGTTTGGATTTTGTAGGAGTGTAACATTATCATCTAAATAAACGGTACGTAAATGTAAGAATAACTTACATGTAGTAAAACATTTGAATACTAAAGGGTTCATAATGGTGTTCAACGTACCTCATCATCTATGAAAATGAAACTTGAGGGTCATGCAACATACAATCCTATTGCGTCTCCCACCAATTTTTCATCCAAAACATCTTCTGGTATAGGCAATAACGCATCCCGCTCTAAAGCAATATCAATTGATACCTTCAAAAATCCAGCTAGGCGCGGTTTATGGTGAAATAAGTCTCCCAAAGTATTATGCACTTTTCCCTTGCCAACCATGCGATAAGTATGTGCCGATAAATATAGCCGACAAGGTGAAATGCCCTAAACCAATAACGAATACGATTAATGTGTATATATGTCAATTCAGAAAATTGTGCTAAATTAATTTCAATGTAATATATATATATATATATATATATATATATATATATATATATATATATATATATATATATATATATATATATATATATATATTAGATTACATATTTTAGTTGAAAAAAATATTATCCAATTTTATATTTTGAATTTAATTTTATAACATGTAATTGTAGATACAATGAAGAATTATATTTTAGAAATAATTTTAAGCATTTATATTATTTGAATGTTTTAAGTGAACTTAAAAGTATTGTATGATAATTTCATTTTAAGTACTGTCATAAGATTTTTTTTTTTTATACTATAGATTTAAAATGGATAAATAGGAATTATTATTCATTCAATAAAAAATTTTGCTTACAATTTTAATGGAATATAGAAATGTGGTTATTTTGGAATTTTTTAATGGAAAATTACACATTATAGTGAAATGAATATTATATGTTTTAGATGGTTATATATTGAAGAGTGTCGCATTAAATTTTAGATGATGTGACAAGTTAGATGATGATTTGTCAATAAAATAAATTTCGTCTCAGATTTAATATATTATAATTTAAATTTAATTTTGTAACATATAATTGTAGATTCAATTAAAAAAATTTATGTATATTTGAAAGTATTAAGTAAACTTGTATATATTGTATGCCCATATTATTTTAAGCATTGTCATAAGATTTTTTTGTACTATAGGTTTAAAACCGTTAAATACGAATTATTATTCTTTAGTAAGAATATTATTCTTTTTCGACTAGTTGTCCAACACTTAGCAGATTACACTTCATTTTAGGTACATAGAGTACATCTTTGACCATAGTTTTTCTTCATCGCTCTTTTGAATAACTATGTCGCCGGTACCTTTTACTTGCAACAAGATATTATCAAGAAATTTGACCTTCCTCTTCTTCGATTTTTCAAAATCTGCTAACCACTCTTTTCGACCAGTTATGTGATTGGAACAACCCGAGTCGAGGAACCAGATCTTGGAGTCAACATGGTCATATGCAACTGCAGCCATAACCACCATATCTTCAGAATCATTTGAATCTTGGCATGCAAGGTTTGCTTTTTCCTCCTTGCCTTTTTTCGCTCTCTTGTCTATATTGTACCAACAATATTTGACTAAGTGATCCCACTTTTCATAGCTATAGCATTGCACACATTTTTCGTCTTTGTCTTTCTGATAGGAACTTCGTACTCCTCTTTTCGAGGATTCAGAAGCTCTTTCATCGACCTTATTCTTGTAAGGATTCGACCAAGACTTCTTACCCTAAGTCTATTCAATTTTGCCTTTGAAGTTGTTAGAACCCCCATTCTTCAATGACTAGACCTGCAGTTCTTGTATTAAGTCTTGAACTCCTTACCTTTCTATAACCTTAATCTCATGGGTCTCCGACAAACCAACCAAATCTTCCAATTTTAGGGTTTCAAAATTGTTGAATTCTTGAATAGATACGATAACATGATCAAAGTGAGAGGTCAACATACACATTACCTTATCAATTATCTTCTTATCAGTTAGTGTTTAACCACAACCTTTCATGAGCTGGAGCTCAGAAGAGTGGACTCATTGGTTCAGAAGAGGGGACCGGTTTTAGAGAGAACCAAATGTTGAGTTGGTACCACATACACATGCATAGACTGGCATAACCGAGTGGCATTGCCTAACGAGTCATATGTGCATTTGTTGAGATATATTTGTTGAGTTGTGATTCATTGATGAGTTGGGTTCGAGAGAATGAATTATGATGTACTATGAATGATATGATGTAGAGAATGATGTGTTATTATCCTACCTTGTGGTATACGGATGTTATTATTAATTGTAATTTCTCACTCCTTCTATTTGAATATTGTCTTTACATGGGCATCACGCAGATACTCAAGAGCAGAGACACTGTTGTGAGTGGAAGTTAGATCCTGAGCTATTTCTTTTTGTTTCGTTGTTTTAATTTTGGTTATGCTCTGATATGTAACACTAGGGAGTGATTTTATTTGTTTATGTTAAGGTTTTCTGAGAGACAATGTATGCTCTCGTACATTTATGTTTTGGTGAGATAAGCATTTGGAGAAGAATTATGAGTCGATGCTTTTAATTATAATATGAATTTTTATTATGGGATATAAATTGGTTAATGTGTTAATTGTGATTCCGCTGCCATGATATTTGATGAGTTGGATGTCGTGTAAAAACCCTAAGTGCAATTGCATGCACTAAAATATTGTATTGCATGTTTATTTAAATTAAGTGTTACATGACCTGTAGTTGTGTGTGCGTGTGTGTTTGAGAGATGTAACATCCTATTAGAAAATATTGTGAAAAATTTATGATTTAATTATAATATGCGTCGGGAAATAGAGTGTTACATTAGTGGTATCAGGACAGATCGGTCCTTCCGGCCAGGTTGTTATAATGTGTATGTTCCCTTGTATACGTCATTTGTGTGAAAACACAGTTGGTACTTGTTTGTTTTTCAAACCCTTGTTTTGCAGGAACGTCTAAACAAGTGGGGGAGAAGCTTCTGCTTCTCCAAAATGTTTCAGATGTGGAGAGTTGGTTTAGCGTGTCGCTATTGCAAGAGTACATGTGTGGTTTGGAAGATTGGGAGTAAGAAAAGGGAGTAAATATTCAAACTTGTAATTTTGGAGGACTAAAATTATATAAGTGGGGAAGAGTTCTAACACCCCATTTTTAGTAAATTATTTTATTTTAATTTAATTATAAATTATTTTATTTAATTAATATTTGTGGGTGATTTAATAAATGTGCAGGTGAGAGAGTGGGTGTACGACTTTATGGTAGGGTGTGGAGAGTAATTAGAGGAAGAAAGAATAATTAAAATTATTTTATTGATTAAAATAATAGTTTGGTTATATTATCAAAATAAAATAAATAGAATAAAAAAAATAGAAGTTGCAGAGACATTAGGGAAAGGCGGGGATTAGAAAGAAAATTAAGGGCAAAGTAGAAAAATCCTAATTAAGAGATAATGTTTCTAGAGTAAAACTATAATTAGAAGGGGAGTTCGACACTAATTAGAAAAAAAATTGAATGATGCTAGACGAGGGAAAAGGTTAGGGCTTAAAAAATCATCCACCGGAGAAGCTTGGAAGAAATTGCAAGAAAAATCTAAGATAAGGGAGGAGAATAACTTTTAATAAAAAAGGCTTATGCATGAGTGTCGCTACTGCGAAAAAGGAGGTCGGCAAAGATAGAAGAGTCGCCACCTTTCGCTATTTATCCCAAAGAGAGGGAAAGGAAACGATCAGAGAAAACCTACGAAAACGGGAGAAGACAGGTCATCGCAACCAAATCTTGGGTTCGGGAGTCGGTTACGTAAGGGGAAGGTATTAACACCCCTCACGTCTGTCATACTCGACGGGATCCACGCTTGTTATCTATCTAAAGGGTGTTAAACTATCTAAGCTACAGACCACAGGGACAAAAGAAAATAAAAAATACTCGATAAAGCATCGCCGCTCTATGCCTACGTACTTCCTCGTGCAATGGGAAAGTCAGAATCAACGTAGTTCGGAAAACTACGGGTGAACGGTGGGGAAGGTTGCTCGCCAAGACATCGTCGTCTTGTGCCTACGTATCCTCTTCTGGTACGAGAAATTAGAGAAAACGTAGTTCGGGCTAACAAGACCACAGGTTGGTTCAAATGTTTTACCCGAGTATTGTTAAACCTTAGTTCTAGCAGTTAGGTGTATGCAGCTCGACCATTGGAGACTTAGGCGTTACCTGTTTGCGGTAGAACCAAGAGTTAACAACACTCACTTTGAAAAAGGTTTTCCAATTAATCCCGAGGGATAAAAATGTTTAAAGTTTGTTTTTGAGTCTTTTATGAAGAAGTGAATTGAATTGTGTTTGTAATTCATGTTGCACTAAAGACTATGACTTAGGAGCAAATGCGTCGCATATCGCCCAAAGGGCATACGCTAAACACTCTAGATAATTGAGAGGAAGCCCCCCCAATCACCATTTCCAAAATGCTTAAGGCTCATAGCGTACAACATTCATTATCCTTTATTATGTGTTTTGAAAGAGTTTTGAGATGAAAAGAGAAAGACACTCTAAAGGGGACTAACTCAACCCTAAAGTTATCATGCAAAGTGCACCTATGATTGAGATGAAAAGGGATATTACCTAATGTTATCATGCATGGGTTCAAACCTAATGTCTATCATAATCTATCTTGAACAAGAAAGATTAGAGGTCCTAAGGGAACATGGCAAAGGAAAACAAAAGAAGAAGAAGAAATAAGATGAAAGAGAGAAGATGCAAACATGAAATGCAACACAAACATGAAGAAAGAGGGAGGAACAAAGTGTGGGGCAGTAGCCACCACAAGCATATCTCAACCTCATAAAGCTATGCAAAGGGATGAAAACAAGAAAGGAACGCACACAAAAGAACTTAAACAAGTTCAAGCCAAAAGTGAGATGAAATGGGAGAAATGGGCTACCTACAACCATTTGTGCATCAATCACTAACCAAAGGCATACCAAAAGAAAAAGGGAAGAAGACATGATCAATGTGAGGATGGGAGATAAGGTGAGGGCAGCAAGAAATGCAAGGAAGCAACTCAACCAAAACATCACAATGATCATGCAAAAGAAGCACAACAAAAGTTCTCAAGATGAATCACCATTCAAGACATGTTCAAAGTACCTCCAAAGGAGGGACCAAACCATCTTAAATGGGACTCAAAGGTCCTAGGACAGAAGTGAGAACAAGAGAAGAGAGTGCACAAAGCAAAGAAGGAAACACAACAAAGAATATTGCAAGATTAGACATGGTAAAGGACCTAAGTCCTAAACACTTTCAACATTAGAAGTCAAATGGAAAGCCTTAAACAATTGCAACTTAAAACATTAACCAAGAAAATGTAAGACCTAAAAGTTTGAAACCAGCCACTTCAACATTTTAGAAATGTGAATCAAAAAGAGTTGGAAGCATATGGGATCCACAAGGGTCATTTTCCACCAAAACTAGGTTAAGTGTGTGTGAACCATCTTTAGGGGTAGCTTGACTTGCAAGGTACTCCAAAAATAGGAAAATAGTTCAAATAAATCCAAATAAAATACCCAAAGCTCATAAAGATGTTGGCAACCAGAGGCCAAAATCACAAAAACAAAGTCCTATCAAAGCATCACCATAGGAGTTGATCCATTTGGGTGCTCACTTTGAAGGAGGGTTATCGAGGGTCAAACAAATGGACTTGAAAGTCAACCAAAAAGAAATCAAACCAAGACCAAAACCATCCTCTAAGACCCCTCAATTCATCATTTAAATGAGGATAAAATGTCTCACTCATTGGAGGTTTCAATTGGTCAACAAATTCAAACAAGAACCAAAAGAATAAGTGAAAAAATAATTTAAAAATACCTCCAATCATAAAATTCAATTTTAATTGAAAAATAAATGGAAAATGGAATTAAAAAATATCAAAAATTAATTAACACATTAAAGTGTCAGAAAATATTTTTGGTTGAATTTTATTATGATTGGAGCTATTTTTAATTGACTAAAATCAAAACAGAAAACAAATTAAAATAAAATAAAACAATTAAAAGCCAAGTGGTGCAAATAGCAACAAATTACGTTGAAACCATTGGGCTGGACAAGCGTGGGAGTGCAAATATCAATCAAGGCCCAACGCACTGTTTCACTAAATGACATGGAATTCAACTCAGCCACATCATGCAGTCAAACAAATCTGGACCACACATCTGATCAAGTCAACATGTAAAGCCAACACACGTCAGATTGCTTGAGTTTGAACCAGACGTCGGAGCCCTAGCTCCGGTCGTCTTCTCCGGCGAGGTGGCCGGAGTTCAGGTTCCTAAAAGTCACCAAAACGTGTCAAATTTTATATCAAATTGAAGCTCTACTCACACACAATCCAAATCCAGTGCTCAATTGTCTTAAACATGCATATATCAAGAGAATCAAACAGTGAAAGTTTGGAGTGCAGAACTGAAAAGTTCATCAAACATAGCAATCAAGCACTCAAACATTGCCTACATGATGTTGGGCTTCAGATGCATCAAGAATGGTCTTAGTTCAGTGCCTAACATGAGAGAAATTTGGAGAAGAAGATTACCTAACGGAGACACTCCGTTGGTGCTTCAATTGATGTCAAGCTTGCTCCAAACTGTGCAGATCCACTCCAAGTCACTTGAGGAAGATTATTCTTGCTTCAATTTGCTTTGAATTGCCTTGGATCTGGATTCACGATTTTGAATTTTGCTCTCATTTTCCAAAACTGAATTCTGAGCTCTCTCCATGAAAATCAACTTCTGAGCTCTCAAAATGTACTTGGAGCTTTTATATGTTGGATATGGGAGTGAATTGGAGGCCCATGAAACTCCAATTAGCTAAAATTTGAAAATACCCAAAACATGGCATGTGCTCATGCACACGTGAATTTCAGTACATACACACATGGATTCCATTTGGTTTTGCAGCTGACAATGTGAATTTTACATTAGGAATGGAATTGGGCTTTGATGTGATTTAATTTGCAAGTTTGGATGTGAAGCTTTCTCATGAAGCAAGCTTGAATTCCACGTGTTTTTCCTTGTTACCACCAAAATGAACTTGTGCATTTTGTTCATGAGCACAATGTGAAGAGATTTGAATAAAAATAGGACATGAAAAGACCTATAATGTATCCAATTGAATTCACCTTTAAAAGTTCAAGTTTCACTTGATTTTCTTCACCAATGATCATAACCATGCATAATTCAAACCAATATTGAGTTTCATGATGAAATTGAAGTCATTTGGGACAACCTTCATGTTGGTTGAGGTTCCATTTGAAGTGCACAAGTGTATGAAAATGACCTATAATCAAAGTTTCCCAAAATACCCCAGCCTTGCAAGCTTCATAACTTGAGTTCCACAAATGATATGAAGGACTTCTAGGACGTTTTGGAAATCTAAGATCATAAGGAATAACTCTCATATTCACTTCAAGTTGAGGAGAAACTTGATTCTAGGTGAAAAGTGTCTTAGAAGTTGGTTGACTTTTGTTGATTGAAAATATGTTCATCTGAGACCTCTAACTTGGTAGCATCATATCTTGAGTTCTACAAATCCAATGGATGAGTTCTAGTACTCAAAAGAAAGCTTAGAAGATCCTAAAACAGGGGATTTTATACTAAGAACCTTTGAAACCATAATTTAGTAACTTCTCACACTATTGATTCTTCTTGATTTAGACTTGGAATAACATCTTAGATGTCTCAACATAACTTCCCATGACTCCAATGACTTAGAACTAAGCCTTAAGCTCCTTCAAATCCACAGTGGATCTGGCACTAAGCAGATGAAACCCTAGGTATACAACCCTTGATTGTAACCTCTTGCAAATGATATAACAACTTAGATAAGATCCACAAATGGCTTCCAAAGCACTCAATGAGCTTCCATAACATCCTCTATCCATAACCATGAACTTGTGAACCCCTGATGATCCTCAATTGACCTACAAAATAGGAAGATAAGCCACACACACATCCACTCTCTCAAAGAGCTAGCACTTGATAACTTGAGTAAACAGTCATGCTTGAACTTGAAACCTTTTGACAAGCCTCTCTGATTGGCACACCTCTCTTGATCCCCTGTAAAAGAACAATGCTATTCAAATGCACATGCTAAAGAATGAAATCAAACATAAGCCAAGTAAACGAAAAAGGTTAGGCAAATTTTGGGGTACAACAACTGCCCCTATTCAAGCGACTTGGACCTGAATGAGTAAAAAGCAAACGACTTTCAAACAATCAAGGTAAACGACGGTTGAATACCAAAGAATCCGAAACTTTTCTAACCGCAGAAATAGAACTGCAAACTCTGATGGGGACAAAAATCTCCAGAGATACTAAATCTGATAGTTGCAACGGCAACAAGCTAACTGATTACCAATAAAAAAACATCGACACGCAGTCGGAAGAACATCTGTTAACGCGCAGGCAACAACACTATATCGGAAAGGGACATCTGATTATCACCATCAGGCATCTATTGAACACAATAGGCATCGAACTCGATGGCCGGCTCAACACGCAGCTGAGAAGAAATATCTGACTTCGTCGTCAGGCATCTCTTATATAAAACAGGCATCGAACCCGAAGGCTGGATCAACACGAAGTTGATGACCTTCTGCTAACCAGCAGGCATTCGCTAAATAAAAGCGAGCATCGAACCTGAAAGCCGGATCAACCCGAAGTTGATAAACATCTTCTAACGCGCAGGCATTCGCTAAATAAAAACGAGCATCGAACCCAAAGGCCAGATCAACACGAAGTTGATAACATCTGCTAACGCGTAGGCATTTACTAAATAAAAGTGAGCATCGAACCCGAAGGACGGATCAACACGAAGTTGATAAACATCTGATAAATCAAAAGAATACTCCGCTGGGGAAGAGAGAAACTTAACGAAGCAACTCTGGCGGGGAGAAAAGAGAAACTTAACCAAGTAACTCTGTTGGGGAACACATGATAAAACGAACATTTCTATCAAAGATTGCGCCATGGTCTGGATACCATATGAGTTTAAGAATACCATTTCAAATTGCCGGATTCTGGATACTTGAAATTCTGGAAAGCACGCGATGGATGTTATTACCAAAGTTATAACATCCACTGTGACATTGACTACTGTACTAACTAATTAAACTGTAAGTAAAAGCAATAAATCACACCAGCAATTGTTCACCCAGTTTAGTGTTAACAACACCTACATCTGAGGGCTACCAAGCCAGGGAGGAAATTAACTATCAGTAGAATTAATTCAGAGCCAAACAATCCCAGTTTGCACTCCTCACTTAAGACCTGAGTATTCCCACTCACTCCCCCTCAATCACACCACAGTTATATACAATTCACAGTTACAAAATAAAGATGAAGAAACACTTCATACACACCTTGATATTGCTTCAAAGCTTTGATCAAGAATCACACACTCTTGCTTAACAGCTTTGAGTGAGACACAACTTAGGACCTACCTAACCAATGCAACATACAGTTGCTTGGTAACCAAGTATTCCTAAGACACAATTCACACGTGAAGAATCAACCTTCTTCACTCAGAATACTCACGTGAAGAATAACCTTCTTCACTCACAAGGACTCTTTAATATGCACTCTCTGATCTTCTTTCAAGAGCTGCTCTTCTAGGATTGCTCCTTCTGTTATTTATAGCAGCAGTCAGTCCTTGGGCCTGGGTGCATAAATTAGGTTTATCCATAACAAACCTCTCTTCAATAATCTGCACGCTTGCCAATTAATTCAGGGACATTTTAGATCGCTTAGGGTTTCTAAAATGTTTCTTGACTTCCAGCTTGAGCTTCTGATTTGTTTCCTGATTTCTAGATACCGGAAAAAATAACCTGCTCGCTGGATGTCATACGGTCAGTGTCATGACATTCTGTATGAAATTCAACTTAACTAACATTTAGCTAAGTTAACTTACCCTGCAAAATCCACATTATGTATGTAATAACACCAGTCATGACATACATACATACACTAATGTTTTGCCACAAAATGCAGTCAATCAAGAGCACTTACAAACTCCCCCTTTTGCAAATTTTTGGTTAAAACACCCTGTTATTATACCCGAGATTTACACACAACAGAAGAATCATCATATTCCCTATCTTGAAGGAAAGTTACTACCTCAACACACTCTCAGAGTCCTCACAGTTAGCTCTCACTGTTATAACTCACCTTGTTAACCATCTGTTAGTTACCACTACAAATGTCACACTTTGCTGAGTAACACACTGGGTTGCTCCCCCTCAACTGATGCACCTTACCAGCTGAGCACTTAACCTGCACACTCTGCAGTCACACATAAACAGCATCCAGCTTATGGATGTCCAGATATTCAGAATGACATTCTGAAGTTACACCTCCTTGTGCTACCCCCCTGAAGAGATGCATAACATCATCCTGCAGATACACACAACACTATCAACTATAAAGCTACTAGGTTCCATCAAGGAACTCACATATAACTAACATACATTCCTATACTCATTAGGAACTCACACATATATAGCATCAACATATTACTAACTGCACTAGGCAGCTATTATCACACAAATACATTAGCAAAATCTTCAATCATGCATATTTGTTGCAGCCTAGAAAAATCTTCAATCATGCATATTTGCTGCAGCCCTTGTAACACACCTGTAACAACATACTTGTAGCAGCAATTCAACCACGAGTCTTCCACCTGCATCATCTCTAACCTGCTGGCTGTTATCTACCACTCTCTCTCCCCTTTTTTAGCCATAAATTAAGATCAAACTAATAAAGTAGTCTGGATCATAATGAGTAACATTACACATGTTTGGGGACATTACAAGCAAAAATTGCTCATGGAGAGCATCAAAAATTGTTGTTGTTACAAAAAACATCAAAAACCAATGAAATACTCAAACCAGCAGCACATGGCATTAGCTTAGCAACCAGCAGACTGAGCCCCACAACAGTTTATCAGCCCACATTAATCATCTTCCTCAGAAGAACTAGAATCATTGTCATCTGAATCTGACAGTGAGATGTCCTTATTGATGTCATCAGGATCGTCCTCTAGCATATCAGAATTGTGAGGTGGATCCCTGCGAGCCAGGGGAATGGTGATGCCCCGAAAGAGCAGTCCTTTCTTGAGTATATCATTGACAATTTCCCTAATGGATTTGTCCATGTATGCCGAGCCTTCCTTGTTCCTGATTCGCCTAAGTTCCTCAGCAGTGGGAGGAGGATACTTGCCCTTGGGTTCTTCTGCAGTAGAAGGGGCATCTTTTGAGGATTTGGGAGGGGTCTTGGACGAGGAGGCATCATGATAGGAAGAAATCTTGTTGCGGAGTGCAGATTGAGAATTCTGAAGAGTGGAGGAGGCGGAGAAAATTGTATATTCATAGATATAGCACGTTTTCATGGAGAGGAGAGTTGTGTGGTCAAGGCCGTGGACTGCATTGAAGTTTTAAAAATTTCACGTGCCATTAATTTCTATGAGTCTTCATTTATGCAGATACCCAATTTGCCTCTCAAATTCTTAAACTGAACAGCATCAAGGGCCTTTGTAAAAATGTCAGCCAGCTACACTTCTGTGGGCACATGTTCCAAGGAGACCACTTTATCTTCCACAAGGTCTCTTATGTAGTGATGTCTTATATCAATGTGCTTAGTTCTGCTATGCTGAATTGGGTTCTTGGAGATATTGATAGCACTAAGATTTTTACAATACAGTGTCATGACATCCTGTGTGACATTGTATTCTGTCAGCATTTGCTTCATCCAGACTAGCTGAGAGAAGCTACTGCCAACTACTATGTATTCAGCTTCTGCAATGGAAAATGAGACACAATTTTGCTTTTTGCTAAACCATGATATTGTTAGATGCCAAATTTCACTTATTTGATCTATCATATATTGGCACCTTTCACTCATTTTTGTCAAAAAAGTGTTGAAAACCACTCTTGTTTTGGTTGGTTTGCAACATTATGAGAAAATCTCTTGGTACCTTTGATTTGTGTGTTATTGTGCAGGAATCAGGCACAAAACAAGTGAAAAGAAAGACACAAGAAATGGGCAAGGAAACCAAGACAACATGCAAAAAACAACCAAAATGCTGTCAGCTCGCTAGCAGCTCGCCTAGATAGCAGGTAGCGAACGTTCGCTAGAAGCTCGCCTAGCGAGCAGGTAGCGAACGAGCCCAGAATTGAACAGATCTGAAAGTGCCAAAAGTTCCCGTTCGCTAGCTTTTCGCCTAGCGAACGTGACAGAACCAAAACATGTATTTAAGTCATTTTCTTGTATTTTTAGGTCATAACTCCATTTTTGGGAGAAAACTTGAGATTGTAACATTTTGGAACATCAGAACTCATCTCTCATCATTTCTTGAGAGAGAGAAACACAAAACCCTAAGAGGGAGGAGGTAAGATCTTCGATTTCTTGTTGGGGTTTGGATTGTAATCTTTTGATACCTTATGTATTTCATCTAATTTATGTTTGTGAACTAGTTTTGATTCTCTATTGATTGATTATCTTTGGTTGCTTGTATGTGGGTCTTGACAAAACCTTTTCACATCTTTGATCTCAGATCTTCTTCTATCAATGAACAAACTTTTGACATGGTTTTGAAGTTGATATTCATTTTATCTTCTATGGTGTTGTGTTGATTAAGTAGCATGGCTAGCATGGGTAGGATCAATATGATATTGTGTGGGTTTGTGATAATAGTGATGAAGAATGTTGTTCACAACCATTTGGCGGATTAGATGAATACATGTAAAAAGGGTTAAGCGTGTGTACGTATTCTGATCATTGTATTTTATATGCAAAACAATTGTTTATCTGATATGGGTTTCATTCTTGTTTACCTGTTAATCTTTGATTTGAATCGTGATAGAGATATACTTTTCGGATTTGGAACTAGGATGATTACCTGTTAGGTCCTAATTGCTAGAGATAGTTTTAGACTTAGCATTTGTGTTAGTATCGATTCTTAATGCTCTGTGTTGTCGAGTTGTGTGAGAGATCAACAATGAGACGATACGGTTATTTTCTCGACGTTGCGTTAGAGATAAGCTCTGTCGTGAGTGATACGTGAGGATATTAGACGAATGATTGCACAGTGTTTAATTTGATCAGAAGAATGCACATGTTATCAGTTGATGAAATCCAATCCCAACAAGGCTCCGTTAATATTTCAGTCTTTATTTTATATTTTCTGTTTTTATTTATGGTTCTTTGAACCTCTTTAACCAAAACTTTTGAATAAGAAGCTTGGAAATATGGAAACCATTGAACGGTGTTCAAGTCGCACTAATCCCTGTGGAGACGACAAAACTGGGTTACTTAATATTTTTTGCTTGCTGCTTTACCGCATCAACAAAATGGCGCCGTTGCCGGGGATTGGTGTTGAGATTTTGAAGTGCATTGCAACGGTTTTATATTTTTAAGCTTTGTATATTTTGTATATATTTGTTCCTTTTTATGTTTTTTCTAGTGTGTTCAGGAATGACGAAAACTCCTTCTAGAGTAGTTGCTATCGGTATAAAAGCATTCAATGAAGCTTTGACCGGGTTTGGATGGCAATGATAGTATGAAACAAGTGAATGTTGTCAAGGTACATGGTTTCCTTCATTTAGAATTTTAGAATGCTTAAGAACTTAAGTCTTTGTGCAAATGAAATTTGTTCTTTTGGCAACTTATTTGAATGATTGTTTCACTTAGGACCAAAAACCACAATTTGTGAGAAAGCTTCCATTGTTTACTAAATGTTGGATTTCTGATAAGCTTTGTTGATTCGTATGATTGATGCTTTATCTTTGTATCATTATGAATTTGTGGAAGCATTAGAAATGATCAAGGCACTTGTTTATATTGAGCACAACTATGTCCAAATGCAACTTACCCGTGAGTAGAGAGAATTCGTTAACCCCTTTGAGCCTAAACAATGTGAATCTCATTCTTAATTTTGTGAGATTTTAAAATTTTTCTTGAACCCTTGAATTTTTTTTAATTGCATTCTTTGCCATAAAAAGATAAGAGCATTCACTTGAGGGTTGAGTAAAAGTTAAGTTGGGGCGAATGAAAAAGGAAGATAGTAGGTTGTTACAATTTTTGAAAAATTCAAGCAAGCATTAAAAAAATTGTTATGTGAAAATGAAAAAAAATGATGAAAAAAAATATGAGAAAAAGAATGCTTGCTTGGAAAAGAAAAATAGTGAAAGAATAAGTTGTGGAAAATAAAGTTGGGAAGGTTTGCAATTAAGAAATGAATGGAATGAAGTTGAGATATGTAAATAACGTGTACGGTGAATGCCTCTTTTGCATCGGCAATTTCGTTTCCATGGCCTTAGAAATGTCCCTTGTTTGTAAACCCGACCAAGCTACAACCTTAAAGACCTTAGTGATCTTCTTGCTTCCATATTTTTGCTTTTGATTGTTAGATTTTGTATGAATTTAATTGATATTGACATTGTTTGTTAGTTGAGTGAAATTGTCCCCGCGGTTGTAAACGCGTAATTTCTTCAATCCTTATTCAAAGAGGAGAGTTAGAGTGATTCATTCATGAAAAACATAGTTGTTGATTGATGCATAGCTTAATATTTGTTATAAGAAGTTAGTTCTTTTGCATTGTTTGATTCTAAACATTTGAAACCATGGCTTGTTTGCATCATTTGTGTTTGAGCCAATTTTATCCATTCTTGGGTGAATTTTAGTCTTGAGCAAATCCTCTTGTTGCAAAATGAGAGGCATACTTTGCTTGAGGACAAGCAAAAATCTAGTTGGGGCGAGTTGTTAGATTCCAAATTTCACTTATTTGATCTATCATATATTGGCACCTTTCACTCATTTTTGTCATAAAAGTGTTGAAAACCACTCTTGTTTTGGTTGTTTTGCAACATTATGAGAAAATCTCTTGGTACCTTTGATTTGTGTGTTATTGTGCAGGAATTAGGCACAAAACAAGTGAAAAGAAAGACACAAGAAATGGGCAAGGAAACCAAGACAACATGCAAAAAACTAAAAAACTGTTGTCAGCTCGCTAGCAGCTCGCCTAGCGAGCAGGTAGCGAACTATCGCTAGCAGCTCGCCTAGCGAGCAGGTAGCGAACGAGTCCAGAATTGAACAGATCTGAAAGTGCCAAAAGTTCCCATTTGCTAGCTGTTCGCTAGCTTTTCGCCTACGAACGTGACAGAACAAAACATGTATTTAAGTCATTTTCTTGTATTTTTAGGTCATAACTCCATTTTTGGGAGAAAACTTGAGATTGTAACATTTTAGAACATCAGAACTCATCTCTCTTCATTTCTTGAGAGAGAGAAACACAAAACCCTAATAGGGAGGAGGTAAGATCTTCGATCTCTTGTTGGGGTTTGGATTGTAATCTTTTGATACCTTATGTATTTCATCTAATTTATGTTTGTGAACTAGTTTTGATTCTCTATTGATTGATTATCTTTGGTTGCTTGTATGTGGGTCTTGACAAAACCTTTTCACATCTTTGATCTCAGATCTTCTTCTATCAATGAACAAACTTTTGACATGGTTTTGAAGTTGATATTCATTTTATCTTCTATGGTGTTGTGTTGATTAAGTAGCATGGCTAGCATGGGTAGGATCAATATGATATTGTGTGGGTTTGTGATAATAGTGATGAAGAATGTTGTTCACAACCATTTGGCGGATTAGATGAATACATGTAAAAAGGGTTAAGCGTGTGTACGTATTCTGATCATTGTATTTTATATGCAAAACAATTGTTTATCTGATATGGGTTTCATTCTTGTTTACCTGTTAATCTTTGATTTGAATCGTGATAGAGATATACTTTTCGGATCTGGAACTAGGATGATTACCTGTTAGGTCCTAATTGCTAGAGATAGTTTTAGACTTAGCATTTGTGTTAGTATCGATTCTTAATGCTCTGTGTTGTCGAGTTGTGTGAGAGATCAACAATGAGACGATACGGTTATTTTCTCGATGTTGCGTTAGAGATAAGCTCTGTCGTGAGTGATACGTGAGGATATTAGACGAATGATTGCACAGTGTTTAATTTGATCAGAAGAATGCACATGTTATCAGTTGATGAAATCCAATCCCAACAAGGCTCCGTTAATATTTCAGTCTTTATTTTATATTTTCTGTTTTTATTTATGGTTCTTTGAACCTCTTTAACCAAAACTTTTGAATAAGAAGCTTGGAAATATGGAAACCATTGAACGGCGTTCAAGTCGCACTAATCCCTGTGGAGACGACAAAACTGGGTTACTTAATATTTTTTGCTTGCTGCTTTACCGCATCAACAGATATGCGATTATTCCCCAAGAAGAAACATCCACTAGAGGTGCTCTTTCTATCATCAGCACTACCAACCCAGTCAGCATCACAATATCCAGACAATGTAGGATCACACCTATGTGGGTAAGTATACCATAATCACAGGTTCCATTCACATATTTGAGAATCCTTTTGACTTGATTTATGTAACTTAACTTAGGGTTTGCTTGATATCTGGCACATACACCAACTGCAAATGCAATATCAGGTCTGTTGGCTGTTAGATACAACAAGCTTCCTATCATGCTTTTGTACAGGCTTTGATCCAAACTAGTACCACTTTCATCTTTTGATAACTTCATATGAGTAGGTGCAGGTGTTCTTTTGTGACCAGCATTATCCAAGCCAAACTTTTTGACTATGCTTTTGGTATACTTACTTTGGGAGAGAAAATAGACTCCTCCATTTGCTTAACTTGTAGCCCAAGAAAGTAAGTTAGTTCTCCACACAAACTCATCTCAAACTCAGATTGCATCTGGTTGACAAATTGTTTAACAAATTTCTCAGACATTCTGTAACACCCCCTTTCTATACCCCCAATTAATCAATTAAAATCATATAAGCAATTAATAAAAGTTTCATCAAAGTATAAATCAAAACATGGTATAAAAGAGGCGCATCACATTATCATCGAAACGAAACATAAATAATACCTGCTCATAAAGATATGTAACAAAAGGGGTAAATCTCAACTAAAAACAAAGCATAGCGCTTAAAACCCACATATAAATATTTAGAATAAAGCGGAAACATCTAAACATTGAAATCATTTCATTAACATAAGCATCATATTCATCATTCAGATTAATTCAATTCATCAGTTGAGTTTACAAAACATTCAGCAGCAGATACATACACAGATGTATCCCAAAAGAATCAAAACAATTCCTAACTACCCAATGTTACATATCAGAGCCATCTGACCAAAAGAAATGAATACTCGCTTCACAAAAGACCTCTAGCATCCTACTCTGCAATGCCTCATAGAGCATTATAAAACAGCAGAAGGGTAAGAAACATTATCATAACAAACAATGCATAAAATTATATATATCATAAAACACAATTATAACATACTCGCAATTCACATTCCTCACCACAAATTGTTACAATACATCATAATGTACACGTACATAATCAATCACATTCACCAATTCATGCTTCACAATTCATAGCATTTCACTTAAACATTTACAATTATGTTCATTTCACCAAAACATCATATAAAGATGATAATGCAACTCATAGAGACCGACTCACGACTCTATGCAGATACAAATGCGGTACCGACTCGTTCAGCAGGTTCAATTGAAGAACCAAAATGGAACCATCGCTCGTTACTGAAGTAACTCCCTGTCGGGCCTACGATGTTCACCCAACGCTCACACCCCACATGGGCACACGATGTTTCAGGATTCCTCACACCCCACACGGGCACACAATCTGGTTGCTCACACCCCACAAGGGCACACAACTGTTCTGCAGATTCTCCATGGAATCAAAAATAAACCATCACTCACACCCCACAAGGGCACACGATCGTTTCTGCAGATTCTCCTAGGGATCAAAGTAACTAAACCATCGCTCACAGCCCACAAGGGCACACGAGGTTTCTGCAAATCCTACGCGGGATCAGACACACAAGACTTCAATCATGATGCTACACATGCAACACGACTCAATACACTCTTCGAATCCACACATGTTTACAAACATATTCATGCATTCTTCATATTATACAAGTATATACAAATATACGCATTCACATTAATATCACCATGCATTCTCATTTAATCTAAACAAATGCATAAAATTGCCAAACGACCACATCACACAACCTAGGATTCACGCCATACGGCTACCCACAATACAATATAACTCGGCATGATCGATGCCTCGAGCAAGGAAATAATCAAAGTTAAGTCAAAAATACGACCACGGATGGAAACATTAAAGAAAACACAACCTGTCACGTTCGCTACCCTGCTCGCTTAGCGAGCTTCTACCGATTATTTGCTACTTGTTCGCCTAGCGAACAAGCTCGTGAAGGCAAGCAGAAGCCTCTGACGTTCGCGACTGCTCGCCTAGCGAACATGCTAGCGAGTGTCTGCGAACTCAGAATTTCCCCACTGTTCTTCCACTCCAAAACTCTTGGATTCACCCGATTAAGTCCCAACTCATTCCAGCACTTAAGCCTAACATCACCCGACATAAATGCTACTACTTAATCTCACTTTCACCAACGAAAACTTGGGTTCTATCGATTAAATTCGTATTATGCCCTAGAATGAAAAATGAGTAAAACTCTACCCAACCCAAAACAAAACCAACAAAAACACACATAATCATCCATATTGCAAGAATAATAAAGTTTCACACCCTTACCCAATCAATCGAAAGCTTAGAAGTTGATTCTTGATGATTCTAGGTTTTCCTCCTCTTCCTCCTCTTTTCTCTTCTCTTCCTTTCTCTTCTTTTTCTTTCCTTTTGGTTTCTATTCTCCCTATTCTTTCCCTTTTCCACTTATACTCTTTCTACTCTATTTCTCTCAAAATAACTACTAATCAAGGATTATCTAAAACACCCTCTAATTAATTCCCAAAACTCTCCAAATAATAAAATACCACCATATACACACATAGCATATTATCATATAATTTCACAATAAAATAACAATTAACCAAATAAATTAAAAGACTCAACAAAATAATGGGAAATTCAGAATCGGGGGGTTACAACTCTCCCCCACTTTAGAAATTTTCGTCCTCGAAAATATTACCTGATCCAAACAACTCTGGATGCGACTCTCGCATCTTACTTTCCAATTCCCATGTCATATCGCCTTCTGCAGCACCTCCCCATGCTACTTTCACAAGCACAATATCCTTGCCTCTTAACTTCTTAATCTCACGGACCAAAATTCTAATCGGCAAAGCTTCCACTGTAAGGTTATCTCTTACTTCAACCTCGTCCATAGGGATAACATGTGACGGATCCGAAACATACTTCCGAAGTTGCGAAACATGAAACACATCATGCAAATTTGAAAGATTTGGAGGCAACGCCACACGATAAGCCACATCACCAACTCGTGCAATAATATGATACGGACCGATGAAACGAGAAGTCAACTTCCTCGACTTCAAAGCACGACCCACACCCGTAACCGGCGTAACTCTCAAAAACACATGGTCGCCCTCTTGAAATTCAAGATCCTTCCTTCTCTTATCATGATAAGTTTTCTGCCTACTCTGAGAAGCTCTCAACTTTTCTCGAATCAACCTCACCTTATCCGTCGTCTGCTGTACCATCCCTGGTCCAACCACCGACCTCTCACCAGTCTCATGCCAACACAAAGGTGTTCGACATTTTCGACCATACAAAACTTCAAATGGAGCCATACCAATACTCGAATGAAAATTATTATTATAGGTGAATTCAATCAACGCTAAATAACTATCCCACGCACCACCTTGCTCTAGCACACAAGCTTGTAACAAATCCTCCAACGATTGAATTGTCCTTTCGGTTTGACCATCTGTTTACGGATGATAAGCCGAACTCAATCTCAACTGCGAACCCAAAGACTTTTGCAAAATTTTGCAAAACCTTGAAGTAAACCTTGGATCTATATCCGATACAATGCTCTTGGGAACTCCATGCAACTTCACAATCACCCGAACATAGATCTCAGCTAACTTCTCCAAAGGATAACTAATATCAATCGGAATAAAGTGAGCAGATTTAGTAAGTCTATCAATAATCACCCAAATTGCATTGTGACCTCTCTGCGTATTCGGCAACCCCGTAATAAAATCCATCGAGATACCATCCCATTTCCATTCTGGGATATCCAATGGTTGCATTAATCCAATAGGTTTCTGATGTTCCACTTTAGACTTCTGACAAGTCAAACATGCATAGACAAACTAAGCCACATCTCTCTTCAACCCAGACCACCAAAAGATCTTCTTCAAGTCTTGGTACATCTTATTTTCTCCCGGATGAATACTCAAATTACTACGGTGTCCTTCCTCCAATATCATTCCTTTCAACTCCGCATCATCAGGAATACAAATATGACCACGAAACCTCAAAACTCCAAAATCATCAACTTTGAAATCTTCATTCTCTTTTGTCATCAAGTCAACAAACTTCAAATCCAACTTTTGCCTTTCGCAAACGGTTGCAAGAAAATCATTCGTGATATGAAGCATACCAAGTCTCACGCTTCTCGGCGTCATATCACAAACCAAACTCAAATCTCTGAAATTCTCCGATAATTCTCATTCCTTTACCTTCATTGCGGACACATGCAAAGACTTCCGACTTAAGGCATCGGTCACCACATTTGCCTTACCCGGATGATAATTTAATCCAAAATCATAGTCCTTCAAAAGCTCTAGCCATCTTCTTTTCCTCATATTCAATTCCTTCTAATCAAATAAATACTTCAAACCTTGCACCATAAAGATAATTCCTCCAAATATTTAACACAAATACCACGACCGCTAATTCTAAATCATGAGTAGGGTAATTCTTTTCGTGCACTCTTAACTGCCTAGAAGCATAAGCCACAACCTTCCCATCTTGCATCAAAACACCACCCAAACCAGTCAAAGAAGCATCACAATATACCACAAAAGGTTCTGTAGGATTCGGCAAAATCAAGATCGGCGATGTTGTCAATCTTCTCCTTAACTCCATAAAACTCTCCTCACAATCAACGTCCCAAATAAAAGCCTTTTCGTTACAAGTTAACTGCGTTAACAGAAGTACCAACTTTGAAAACCCTTCAATAAACCTCCGGTAATAACCTGCCAAGCCCAAGAAGCTTCGAATCTCCGTAACTGTTCTAGGAGTCTCCCATTGCATTACCGCATCAATCTTAGACGGATCAACACTAATACCATCACCTGAAATAACATGCCCAAGAAAACTTACTTCCGATAACCAAAATTCACACTTTGACAACTTGGCATACAATTGCTTCTCCCTCAAAATTTGTAACACAATTCTTAAATGTTCCTCATGCTCTTCTTGAGACTTAGAATAAATCAGAATGTCGTCAATAAACACAACCACAAAATGATCCAACTGCTCATGAAAAATACAATTCATGTACTCCATAAACACACCTGGCGCATTAGAAACTCCAAATGGCATCACTAAATATTTGTAATGTCCATACCGTGTCCTAAAAGCCGTCTTTTGAATATCTCCTTCCTGCACACGAATCTGGTGATAACCTGATCTTAAATAAATCTTGCTAAAAACTCGTGCTCCAACCAATTGGTCCACCAAATCATCAATTCTAGGAAGCAGATACTTATTCTTAATTGTCACTTTGTTCAACTGTCGATAATCAATACATAACCGCATACTTCCATCCTTTTTCTTTACTAGCAACACCGGTGCACCCCAAGGAGAAACACTTGGTCTCACAAACCTCTTTTCTAACAAATCATTCAACTGCTTCTTCAACTCTACCAATTCTGATGCTGACATACGATACGGTGCCATCGAAATTGGTCTAGTACCCGGAATTAGATAAATAGAAAATTCAACTTCCCTTTCTGGCGGTACATTTCTAATATCCTCGGGAAACACTTCTGGAAATTCACACACCACTGGAAACACGTCAAGTTCAACCTTGTCCTCTACCGACAACGATGCAAATAAACCAAACAATTGAGCTTCGTCCGCCAAAATTTTCTTCAACTCTTTAGTGGATAGAAAACTCTCACTTTCATCATCTTCCAAAGAAGGAAACCTCACCAACTTATGATAAAAATCTAAATGAACTCTATTAAATTGCAACCAATTCATACCCAAAATCACATCCAAGCCTTCCAACGGCAAACACACCAAATCCATAAGAAAGTCTTTACCATACATGGTCAAGGGACAACTTACGCACACCAAAGAAGTAGTTACCGACCCTGAAGCAGGAGTCTCAATAACCATGCCACCACTCAAAGAAACCATGCGCAAACCCAAACTCTTAGCACATTCAAGAGAAATGAACGAATGAGTCGCTCCAGTATAAATAATAGCAACTAAAGGCATATTATTAATAAAGCACGTACCTTTAATCAAGCGATCTGCATTAGTAGTGTCTGAACCGGATAATGCAAATACTTTTCCACTGGAATGGGCTTGCTTTGGTTTGGTACACTTGGTGATAATATGACCAACTTCTCCACAGTTAAAACACTTTACCACATTCCTCCTACACTCAGAAGTGGTATGTCCAAAACTTCCACAATTAGCACACTTCTCCGTAGACTTCCCACACTCAAAAGATTTGTGGCCCATCACGCCACACTTGTAACATTTGACTACACCCGAACTTCCACCTCCAAATTTCCTATCGAAGTTTACCTTATACTTGCCCTTATCAACAGGTGTCACATAAGGTCCACTCCTAACTTGTTGCTTGCCTTTCTTCTCACTCAAACTCTTGTAGTGAGTAGAACGAGCTCTACTATCCTCTTCAAAAATCCTACAACATTCGGTCAAGTCTGAAAATCTTCGTATCCTCTAGTAACCCACCGCTTGCTTTATCTCCGGACGCAAGCCATTCTCATACTTAATGCACTTAGAGAACTCCGTCGTAACAGCTGCATAATGAGGATGGAACTACACTAATTCCACAAACTTAGCCATGTAATCTACCACAAACATGTTTCCTTGCTTCAACTTAAGGAATTCCATTTCCTTTTTACCCTTCACACTCTTAGGATAGTACTTCCTTAAAAATTCAGCGCAGAACAGATCCCAAGTTATTTCTTTGTCATCCACCTCAAGAACTTGCCTCATACTGACCCACTAGTCATCAGCCTCTTCCCTTAACATATGAGTCCCAAGTCTCACCTTGTTTCCTTCAGCATAGTTCATAACTCTAAAGATTCTCTCAACCTCCTTTAACCAGATCTGAGCACAGTCAGGATCAAACCTTCCTTTGAATACAGACAGCTGATTCTTTCTAAACTCATCATTCGCATTCACATTCGGTACACCTTGTACCGCCCTTGCCATAGCCTCCAATGCCGCAACCATAGCAGTGTCATTACGACCAGCCATATTCTGAGGATTCCCAAAAATAACAACAAGGTCAAACAACCATTTAACCAACACAACAAGAAGACAGACACAACTGACTCAACACTGGCTCTGATACCACTTAATGTAACACCCCCTTTCTATACCCCAAATTAATCAATTAAAATCATATAAGAAATTAATAAAAGTTTCATCAGAGTATAAATTAAAACATGGTATAAAAGAGGCGCATCACATTATCATCGAAACGAAACATAAATAATACCTGCTCATAAAGATATGTAACAAAAGGGGTAAATCTCAACTAAAAACAAAGCATAGCGCTTAAAACCCACATATCAATATTTAGAATAAAGCGGAAACATCTAAACATTGAAATCATTTCATTAACATAAGCATCATATACATCATTCAGATTAATTCAATTCATCAGTTGAGTTTACAAAACCTTCAGCAGCAGATACATACACAGATGTATCACAAAAGAATCAAAACAATTCCTAACTACCCAGTGTTACAAATCAGAGCCATCTGACCAAAAGAAATGAAGACTCGCTTCATAAAAGACCTACAGCATCCTACTCTGTAATGCCTCATAGAGCATTATAAAACAACAGAAGGATGAGAAACATTATCATAATAAACAATGCATAAAATTATATATATATATATATATATATATATATATATATATATAAATATATATATATATATATATATATATATATATATATATATATATATATATATATCATAAAACACAATTATAACATACTCGCAATTCACATTCCTCACCACAACTTATTACAATACATCATAATGTACACGTACAGAATCAATCACATTCACCAATTCATGCTTCACAATTCATAGCATTTCACTTAAACATTTACAATTATGTTCATTTCACCAAAACATCATATAAAGATGATAATGCAACTCATAGAGACCAACTCACGACTCTATGCAGATGTAAATGCAGTACCGACTCATTTAGCAGGATCAATTGAAGAACCAAAATGGAACTATCGCTCGTTACCGAAGTAACTCCCCGTCGGGCCTACGATGTTCACCCATCGCTCACACCCCACATGGGCACACGATGTTTCAGGATTGCTCACACCCCACACGGGCACACAATCTGGTTGCTCACACCC
This sequence comes from Lathyrus sativus, assembly GCA_963859935.3. Taxonomy (NCBI): domain Eukaryota; kingdom Viridiplantae; phylum Streptophyta; class Magnoliopsida; order Fabales; family Fabaceae; genus Lathyrus; species Lathyrus sativus. The sequence continues at coordinate 481,498,765 of OZ012736.1, read as the reverse complement.
CACAAGGGCACACAACTATTCTGCAGATTCTCCACGGAATCAAAAATAAACCATCGCTCACACCCCACAAGGGCACACGATCGTTTCTGCAGATGCTCCTAGGGATCAATGTAACTAAACCATCGCTCACACCCCACAAGGGCACACAAGGTTTCTGCAGATCCTACACGGGATCAGACACACAAGAATGCAATCATGATGCTACACATGCAACATGACTCAATACACTCTTAGAATCCACACATGTTTACAAACATATTCATGTATTCTTCATATTATACAAGTATATACAAATATATGCATTGACATTAATATCATCATGCATTCTCATTTAATCCAAACAAATGCACGAAATTGCCAAATGGCCACATCACACAACCTAGGATTCACACCATACGGTTATCCACATCACAATATAACTCGACATGATCGATGCCTCGAGCAAGGAAATAATCAAAGTTAAGTCGGAAATCCGACCACGGATGGAAACATTAAAGAAAACACAACCTATCACATTCGCTACCCTGCTCGCTTAGCGAGCTCCTAGCGAGTATTCGCTACTTGTTCGCCTAGCGAACAAGCTCGCGAAGGCAAACAGAAGCCTCTGACTTCGTTCGCTACCTCGCTCGCTCAGCGAACCCCTAGCGAACCTTCACTACCCCCATTCGCTACCAGCGAACACCACAACATGCATTCTGTCCAAGTCTGGGACCATTCGTTACCTATTTTCTACTACTCGCTTAGCGAACGTTCACGACCAGCTCGCCTAGCGAACGTGCTAGCGAGTGTCTGCAAACTTAGAATTTCCCCACTGTTCTTCCACTCCAAAACTCTTGGATTCACCCGATTAAGTCCCAACTCATTCCAGCACTTAAACCTAACATCACCCGACATAAATGCTACTACTTAATCTCACTTTCACCAACGAAAACTCGGGTTCTATCGATTAAATTCGTATTTTGCCCTAGAATGAAAAATGAGTAAAACTCTCCCCAACCCAAAACAAAACCAACAAAAACACACATAATCATCCACATTGCAAGAATAATAAAGTTTCACACCCTTACCCGATCAATCGAAAGCTTAGAAGTTGATTCTTGATGATTCTATGTTTTCCTCCTCTTCCTCCTCTTTTCTCTTCTCTTCCTTTCTCTTCTTTTTCTTTCCTTTTGGTTTCTATTCTCCCTATTCTTTTCCTTTTCCACTTATACTCTTTCTACTCTATTTCTCTCAAAATAACTACTAATCAAGGATTATCTAAAACACCCTCTAATTAATTCCCAAAACTCTCCAAATAATAAAATACTACCACATACACACATAGCATATTATCATATAATTCCACAATAAAATAACAATTAACCAAATAAATTAAAAGACTCAACAAAATAAATGGAAATTCAGAATCGGGGCGTTACACATTCCACCAAACACTATGTCATCCACATAGATTTGAGCAATCATGAGTTTTCCATCCTCATTTTTCACAAAGAGGGTCTTGTTTATTCCTCCTTTCCTGTATCAATGGGTAGTAAGAAACTCAGTCAATCTTTCATACCAAGTCCTAGGAGCTTGCTTCAATCCATAGAGTGCCTTCCTTAACTTGTATACATGGTCTATCAAGTTAGGATCCTCAAATCCCTTGGGTTGTGCCACATATACTTCCTCATTTAGATATCCATTCAGAAATGCACTTTTCACATCCATTTGGAAAAGTTTGAATTTTAGAATGCAGGCAATTCTTAACAGTAGCCTGATGGACTTAAGTCTTGCAACTGGTGCAAAGGTTTCATCAAAATCAATTCCTTCTACTTGAGTATACCCCTGTGCCACCATTCTAGCCTTGTTTCTGACTACAATTCCCTATTCATCTGATTTGTTCTTGTAAATCCATTTGGTGCCAATGATGTTTTTTCCTTCAGGTCTTGGCACCAATTCCCATACTTCATGTCTTTTAAACTGTTCCAATTCATCTTGCATGGCCATGATCTAGTATTCATCAGTTAAGGCTTCCTTCACATTTTTGGGTTCAATCTTGGACACAAAACATGAATTTGAGATAACTTCTCTAGCTCTGGTCCTTACCCCACTGTTGAGGTTCTCCAATGATAAGATCTTTGGGATGATCTTTCAGGATTCTGATAGAAGGTTCTCTAATGATTGTTTCTGGTTCAGAATTTGGAGTTATAGCTTGAGTATCTTCATTATTCACTATACCATCAACTGGTGTCTCAAGCAATGTATCAACATCCTCTCTGACATTGATTTCTTCATAATGATCATCAATGATAATATTAATGGATTCCATCAAGACTTTTGTTCTGGAGTTGTACACTCTATAAGCTCTGTTGTTGATAGAGTATCCCAGAAAAATGCCTTCATCACTCTTGGGATCCATTTTCCTCCTTTGTTCACTATCTGTCAAGATGTAACACTTGCTCCCAAACACGTGGAAGTACTTCACAGTTGGTTTCCTTCCTTTCCACATTTCATACAAAGTAGATGATGTTCCTTTTCTCAAGGTCACTCTGTTGTGAACATAGCAAGTTGTGTTCATAGCCTCTGCCCAAAAATGCATAGGTAATTTCTTTGCATGTATCATGGCTCTAGAAGATTCTTGGATAGTCCTGTTTTTCCTTTCCACTACTCCATTTTGTTGAGGAGTAATAGGAGAGGAAAACTCATGGTTGATCCCTTCAGATGAGCAGAACTCAACAAACTTGGAGTTTTCAAACTCCTTGCCATGATCACTTCTGATCCTGACCACACCACATTCTTTTTCTCTTTGGAGTCTAATACACAGCTCCTTAAAGACTTCAAATACATCTGATTTTTCTATGATGAAGCTTATCCAGGTGTATCTGGAGTAGTCATCCACAACTACATATGCATACTTTTTACCACCAAGACTTTCTACTTGCATTGGTCCCATCAAGTCCATGTGCAATAGTTCTAGAACTCTAGAGCTAATCAGGTGGCCAACCCTTGGATGATATGTCTTGGTTTGCTTGCCTACTTGACAGTCACCACATACCTTTCCTTCATCAATAGTCAGTTTTGGAATTCCTCTCACAGCCTCCTTAGAGATGATCTTCTTCATTCCTCTTAGATGAAGGTGCCCAAGTTTTTGATGCCACAACTTTACCTCCTTTTCTTCTCTGGCCATAGAGCATGTTGTGGATCTACTTGAGTCCTTAGGCTCCCATAAGTAACAGTTGTCTTTAGATCTAGACCCCTTCATTACTTCTTCATTATCACCATTTGTGACCACACATTCTTCTTCAGTGAATTTCATACTTAGTCCTTGATCACATAGCTGACTAATGCTGATCAAGTTGGTAGTTAGTCCTTTCACTAGCAATACATTGTCCAGGTTAGGTACTCCAGGGTAGTCTAGTTTCCCAACACCTTTGATCTCTCCTTTTGCTCTATCACCAAAAGTCACATAACTAGTGGAATGAGGTTTGATATCCACCAACAGATTCTTTATGCCAGTCATGTGCTTAGAACAACCACTATCAAAGTACTAGTCTTCTTTAGGTAACACTCTTAGAGAGGTGTGAGTTATCAAACTAACCTCCTTTGTCACCGATTGTTGCTTCTTGGCAGGAGCACTTTGATGAGTGTGGCTAGGATATCCATGCAGTTTGAAGCAAAAAGGTTTTAGGTGACCAAATTTTCCACAGTAATGACACCTCCTTCTTTGGAACTTTCTTCTTGTCTGCTTCATGTTCTTGTTCCTCTGATGTTGTGACATTGGTCGTGACATCTGGTTTGACCTCTGATTTTTAGACTCTGGTCTCTTAAACCCCAAGATGGGTTTTTGTTCACCAACAAACCCGAGTCCAGACATGTCTCCTGCTATCTGACCACTATGTACAATTTTTTCAAGAGTGTCAGTCCCAGGGTTTAGCATCCTGATTGATCTTGTCATCTGCTCAAGTTTACAGTTCAACAGGCTGACCTCACTGTTGAGTGAGTCTATTGATGCAAGATGTTCCTTCTTCTCAGCCTCCAACTTCTTAATGATCCCTTTCTGATTTTCTCCTTGTTGGCATACCTTTGCACTTCTGAAACACAACTGTTTGTATGAAGTTGCAAGCTCATCAAAAGTCAGCTCATCCTCACTTGAGTTATCATCAGATGAACATACACTGTTTAGAACAGTGACATGCCTGGCATACTCCTTTTTCGATCCACTTTAAGAGTCTCCATCAGACCAGGTGACATTTAGGCCTTTTCCCTTATTTTTAAGGTAAGTGGGACATTCCTTTCTAATGTGCCCATATCCTTCAAATTCATGGCATTGTACTCCTTTGCCTTGTTTAGAATTCTCCTCAGAGTTACTCTTGCTGCTGTCAAAAGGTATGTTCTTGGCATAAGGTTTTGACTTGTGGTCTATCCTTTTGATCAATTTATTAAATTTTCTTCCAAGCAAAACTATGGCCTCTGACAAGTTCTCCTCGTTTTCACCATCTTCTTCTACTGACTCATCTGCAGTGTTTGAAACAAGAGCTATGCTTTTGTTCTTTTTCTCCACAGCCTGATCACACAATCCCATCTCAAAGGTTTGGAGAGAACCAATGAGTTCATCCACCTTCATGTGGCATATGTCTTGGGCTTCTTCAATGGCAGTGGCCTTCATTTCAAACCTTCTAGGTAAGGACCTGAGAATCTTCCTCACAAGTTTCTCTTCAGGCATCTTTTCTCCCAAGTCTCCTGAAGTGTTTGCAAGTTCAAGAATGTTCATGTAAAACTCATGAATGGTCTCATCCTCTTTCATCCTTAGACTTTCAAATTTTGTGGTCAGCATTTGAAGCCTATACATCTTCACTTTTGAGGTTCCCTCATGAGTTGTTCTGAGAGTGTCCCAGACCTCCTTAGCCAGTTCACAATGGTGTACCAGTCTGAAGATGTTTTTGTCTATTTCATTGAATAGTGAATTCAATACTTTAGAGTTCCTAAGAGCTAAAGCCTCTTGCTCTTTGTTCCATTCCTCTTCAAGAATTAACATAGATACTCCATCCTTGTCAGTCTTCACAGGATGTTTCCAGCCAGAGTTTGTAGCTCTCCATGCCTTGCTGTCTAAAGACTTTAAGAAAGCAATCATCCTAGGCTTCCAATAATAATAATTAGAACCATCCAGAATTGGAGGTCTATTAGTGAATCCTATATCTTTATCCATAGTACCAGAATTTATTTCCCTAGATCTCACCCAGAATAAACAGGCAGGGTGCCTGCTCTGATGCCAATTGAAATTATGGCAAGCACACGATGGATGTTATTACCAAAGTTATAACATCCACTGTGACATTGACTACTGTACTAACTAGTTAAACTATAAGTAAAAGTAGTAAATCACACTAGCAATTGTTCACCCAGTTTAGTGTTAACAACACCTACATCTAGAGGCTACCAATCCAGGGAGGAAATTCACTATCAGTAGAATTAATTCAGAGCCAAACAATCCCAGTTTGCACTCCTCACTTAAGACCTACCCAATGACACATCAACCTAGAGACACTCTAGACCTGAGTATTCCCACTCACTCCCCCTCAATAACACCACAATGATATACAATTCACAGTTACAAAATAAAGATGAAGAAGCACTTCATACACACCTTGATCTTGCTTCAAAGCTTTGATCAAGAATCACACACTCTTTCTTAACAGCTTTGAGTGAGACACAACTTAGGACCTACCTAACTAATGCAACATACAGTTGCTTGGTAACCAAGTATTCCTAAGACACAATTTACACGTGAAGAATCAACCTTCTTCACTCACAATACTCATGTGAAGAACAACCGTCTTCACTCACAAGGACTCTTTAATATGCACTCTCTGATCTTCTTTCAAGAGCTACTCTTCTAGGATTGCTCCTTCTGTTATTTATAGCAGCAGTCAGTCCTTAGGCCTGGGTGCATAAATTAGGTTTATCCATAACAAACCTCTCTTCAATAATCTGCACACTTGCCAATTAATTCAGGGACATTTTAGATCGCTTAGGGTTTCTAAAATGTTTCATGACTTCTAGCTTGAACTTCTGATTTATTTCCTGATTTCTAGATACCAGAAAAACTAACCTGCTCGCTGGATGTCATACGGTCAGTGTCATGACATTCTGTATGACATTCAACTTAACTAACATTTAGCTAAGTTAACTTACCCTGCAAAATCCATATTATGTATGTAATAATACCAGTCATGACATACATACATACATACACTAATGTTTTGCCACAAAATATAGCCAATCAAGAGCACTTACAATACTACATGGACAAAGTGAATTAACGAAAATTGTCGGGGTCTGGATACCGCACGGGCTAGAGAATACATCATAAATTGCCGAGGTCTGGATACCACACGAGCAACGGAATATCAAACATCTGTTGGAGATACACTTGAAGACAAAGAGGTAACTACCTGGCTTATGTTTCACATGCATATGTTTGAAAATTGCGTAATGCTCCATACGAAATGGAAATGCTACGCGTTTAGAAGATGCTATGCACATAATGAAAAATGCAACGGAACCAAATCAGCAAAATAAATACTGAAAAATAAAGCCAACCCTGCCGAGGAAGGACAACATGCCAATCACAATTGGACTTATGGTGGAAAAACGAGCCCTGGATGGCCTCCTAGAAAAGAAAATTCCTAGGTAATAATGTTCTTACGAGAACGACAATCCACTCGGCTGGGGATCCAAATCATAACATGCTGAGGAAAACGCCCTGAACGGCCTTCCAAAATACAACTCCTCTGGGGAATAGACAACTCAACAGAGGAAAGACAACCAAACGCTAAAATCATATCCATCCTACTGGGGAATCAACAAGTCTGCAAGGGAAATACAATTAACCACTGAGATTAGACCTCACTCTACTGAGGAAAACATCCCTGAACGGCCTCGTAGAACACCGTAGTCCTTCTAGGGCACAAAGCATCATTTGGAAATAAATCCGTTCTGCTGAAAATTAAAATCCACCCTGCCAGGGAGTATTCACCTGGGGAATAGTCTACCTCTGCTATAGATTACATCCAATTATTCAGTGGAAAACCACTTCATGCTGACTTTGTTGAGGTTAGAGAAAACTCTGCTGACCTGCTAGGGATAAGCAATAAGGGAAACAACATCAACCTCTGCTCGGGAATTAAGTCGTCACTTTGACTCTGAGGGGATGCAAATTCACACATTCATACTCTATAGGGAAACGAAATCCTGAATTTGCTCCACTACTGGGAAAAGTTCCACACCTGCCTGGTGGAAATAAATCCAATCTAGACTCGCTGGGGAGTAAGCGCGTACCTACAATCTGCTGAAGCTAAATGTGTACTAACCAACTGCTGGGGATAAGCGTACGCACTCAATCTGATTTTCATGAGGGATACCAATCTCGACCCTTTGGGGATAACCTTACTCTACCGAGTAAATCAACCTTGAACTGCTGAGGGATGAGTGCTTACAAACAACCTGCTGGGGATAAGTGCTCACACTCAATCTGCATACCACTATACTGGGGATGGAGATGCACTAACTCCACTAGCTGGGGAAATGGTGATTATACTGTAGATACACCTCTGACAACTTGCCCCAAGGGTGACGACCCTGCAAAATGAAAAAACAAACAAGATATCCTGCACAAAGGGAACTATCTTGGTCATCATCCGTGACATTGTTCAAATAAACCAAAGTTTTAACGATTATTGGCTAAGCCTGCAAATTTATGTATGCAAAATTTTATCAAAACATCGGGCGTTTTTTCGCAAACAAAATAGTAAAGGCTAAAACAAGACAAATAATTACTGAATAGTATATGTTTTATTGACAAATGGCCTGTAAATAGGCAGATTTTACAACAGATGCAGCCCTTGAAAAGAGGAAGTTACACGAAATTTTTTAGAGAAATATACAGAATATCGGCAATGTGGTACAGACAAACACCATGAGTTGACCCATCTATGACTCGCATGACTCCGATGCTTCGTCCTCTGAAGAGATTGATTCGAATGAATAGCCCTCAGGTCCTCCCTCAATCCACTAAGAACCGAAGATCAATTTGCAGACCGCAATCATTTACTTTTCAAATCCCTAACTTTTGCCTGAATCGCCCTTGTGGGTTTTCAATTCACCGGGATACCCATTTTTGCCAAAGTTGTTGTTGCGGTGGAAATAGGATATCAAACTATTAATTAATTTGAATCACATTTTTAAATTCACAACCGACCTTTGATTTATTCGAAGGAAAAGGTCAAAAGAAGAAAAACCTATTTTTGCATCGTAAACACAATGCGGGGAGAGACCTAGGTAAGGGGTTGGTTAAGCTTAGGGAAGGTATTAGCACCCTAAACTTCTGTAGTACTCTACAAGAACCTTTTGTTTAATGTATGATTTGTATTTTATTTTCTGTTTGAAATATATACTGAGCTAAGGGATAAAGTGACCTACAAAACCTAAGGGTTAGTCCTAAATTTACTCGCCAAGATTCACATCTTATGCCTACGTATCCGAGATAGGGGATGGAATCAGAGTAATCGTAGTTCCCCGCGAAAGGGAGGTTAGAAACGTCTTGACTGTGGTCAAGGTTTCAAGGGGAATAAGAATTTCCTAAGGAAACGCTTACGTGGAGTTCGGAGACTCCTATTTCTACGTTGAGATTATTAATTGAAATTAGGGTTAAATTAGGTATTCCACGGCGGGAAACCCTAAAACAGAGTACGACGACTCTTTGACCTAATGCTAGGGTAAAGGGCATTTTCATCCATGGCGGGACACCTAGGCTATTAGGGTTTTGAAACGGTCAAGGGTTAGGACTATTGACTCGGCGGTCAAACTGTTAGACCTAATTCTTCGGATGGTGTAACGGAAAAAAATATGCAGACGATGAATTATTACATGGCATAATTAAAGTACAAAAATAAGAAAAGCGGTAAAGCAAAAACATCGCGACGATTACTCGCGTAAATTACAAATCCCAAAAATGCGAGAATAAATAACTGCGACAATGGCCTCGCATCATTACAAACCGTAAAAACAACAGAGTAAAGCGAAGATAGCCTCGCATCATTACAACCGAAAAAAATGAAAATACCACCAAACGGGAAATTAGTAGCCACGTGTAAGAAGTGTCAGAGGACAAATAATGGGAATGTTAATCATTTTTATTCTTAAGTTAGAAATTAATATTTACAAAAATGGACCTACTTAAAAATTTCCTAAAAATGGTTTCTCTTCCTAAATAAGAAATAATTCTAATTTTAATAAAAAAGAAGGGTTTGATTTTGATTTAGTTAGAATTTAATTATATAAAAGAACATCTTTTAACTAAAGAAAATTAATTTCTAAATTAAGATTTTTTTTACTTAAGTTTTAACATTAAATTTTAATAAAGGTTACAATTTTTATTATGAAAAAAAAGAAAAAAAACTTAGTTTAGTAATTCATTAAGATTTATTTATAGAAATTAAATAAAACAACAAAAATCAAAATAATAAACAAAGCCAAAAACGGGTCAGGCTGGCCACCAACCCAGGCCCGGCCCGGTCCGGCGGATATAAAAGAAAAATCCCTAAAAAATTTAGGGTTTTTTAAGACCCTTTTTCTTCTTTCACCGGCGGCTACCCACTTCACCTTCTTCCAAAAAAATCTCTTTTCTCTCCGTCACCATGGAAACACCTTCTTCTTGCATGGAGCCTCCCTATTTCCGTTCCTGAAACAAATCAAAGCAGAAACTAAATAACAACCATTAATAACCCAATATCACCTTTCCGTTTCCGATGGCAATGTGGCAAATGTTGGTGAGGTTCTGACATTAATGATGATATGGGTTGTTTGCTTGAGCTCCGATGATGGCTAGCTCCGATGCGGATGCAACTGAGGAGAGGAGTGAAGTTGCTCTCCGTTCTCTTGATGAACGGCGACGGTGGCTTCCCTCTTCGATTTCGCTGTTCTTTATTTGTTTATTGCTTCTGGGTTTTGAGCTTCTTCCTCTTCTTCTTTCGCGGACGTGATGATGATGGAAAAATCAAACAGTTTTTCTGAATCCCAATTCTTTGCGCCACGCCTCCTTCCTTTCTTAGGGTTCCCCCTTTCGCTTTCTGAACCTGATGATTTTATATAATTTTATATTGAAATAACTTTTTACGAGTTAAGAGTATATAATAAATTAATAAAAATACTCTATTGAGATGTTTTGAACTCATAAAAATGTTATTTTTGAATTTTTTGAGTTTCAAACTTGTTGGCTATTGTTACATAGTGTTACGGACTATTTAGCGTAACTTAAATGATTAAAAATAATTTTTAATTGATTTTATTAATTTTATTAAGTTGAATTATTATGTGTTGGAGTTATTGTGTGAGCTGTTGTGGTAATCCATGAGAGAGGATTGTGCGAGTTTGTCAATTCATGAATGTTAGGATCAAAAGATGGGTCTTAACACATTGAATTTTGTTAATATGTTCATACATTCATGTTGAGTTGCATCAAGAGGCATGTTCGCTAGTTCGGAATAGGGGACTAGTGGCTTGTCCCATGCTCAAAAGAGGGGGCTCATGGGTTCAGAAGAAGGGACCCGGTTTCAAAGAGAACTAAATGTTGAGTTGGTACCACATGCATATGTATAGACTTGTTATTGATTGATGAGTTTTTGGTGTGAGAATGTATTATGATATTAAATGAATGATATCGTGTAGAGAATGATGTGTTATTATCCTACCTTGCAGTATATGCCTATTATTACTAATTGTGATTTCTGACCCCTTCTGTTTGAGTGTTACCTTTGCATGGGCATCGTGCAGATACTCAAGAGCAGAAGTTAGCTCCTGGAGCTATTTATTTTAGTTTTGTCATTTTATTTTTGGTTATGCTCTGATATGTAACACTGGGAAGTGATTTTATTTGTTTTATGTTGAGGTTTTTTCAGAGACAGTGTATGCTCTCATATGTTTACGTTTTAGTGTGATAAGTATTTGGAGAAGACTTACGAGTCAATACTTTTAATTATAATATGAAGTTTTATTATGGGATTTAAACTGGTGAATGTGTTGGTTATGATTCCGCTTCTATGATATTAGATGAGTTGGATGTCGTGTAAACATCCTAAATGAAATTTTGTGCTTTAAAATACGTATTGCATGTTTAAATAATTTAAGTGTTACATGATTAGCAGGTGTGTGTGTTTCGAGAGGTGGAACATCTTATGTGAAAATGTTATAAAAAATATATGATTTAAATATAATTATGCATTGGGAAAATAGAGTGTTACATTTTTCACTACGACAAATAATATATTTAACACTCGAATATCAAAAGTCATCACGTTTGAGGTATGTTTATTCTTCTTTTTAAAATTTGTTCTTTTTCCAATAGTAGATCTATATCACTAAAATGTCTATCATATTGTATGAATTATTTTTACCTTACATTTGTTTCACTTAAATGGATTCAATATCACTGAAATGACTTTAGCACCACCGAAATGGCTTTACTTTCTCTTGATAATTTGTTTTTCCATTTTGATCATTGAAATGTTGTTAGTCTGTATGTTTTACGTGTTGTTTATAACCGAAATGATGTTAGTTAGTATTTTTCTTTATTTAGATCGTCATGGTCTATTTGACAAGCACCTTTAATATAACATTTGTTGCAACCTCTATTAATGCAAAATGTAAAAGAAAAACGAGAGGTTTCACAATGTATACCAAGGTGAAAAAAAGTCCATGAAAAGGGTATTTTCTCCCTAGTTATAGTTGATGTTGCAAACGAAAGGGCTTATGGTGAAAATGGTGAGGATTTTATGGGTAACATTGTGCTACAAGGTAGTAGTAAAATGAGTATTGTGATAGATAGTTGGCACGACGTTGAAGATAATTTAAAATATAACATATGGACCAATGTTACAATGTTTATTTTGAATTTTATGATTTGTTTTACTAGTATATATGATTATTTATTTTTTATTTAATACTAAAAACATTGTATTGTGTAAACATATGATGTGTTTGATATTAGTCCAGATGATAGTAGGTTGGTCAGTGTTGGAGGGGTTTACAACAAAGCTTGCCCGCGATTATATTAATAATCCAAGAGATGAAGATGACCCTGACTATAAGCCTTCGTACTTGATGCATTCATTTATTGATTAAGAAGTTTGGGAGAAATTTGTAAAGTCTCACACCACTCCTGAATTCTTGGCTAAAAGCAAAAAAGAAAAGTATAATAGATCTAGAAATATCTATCTACATAGGTTGTCTCGTGGAGGGTATGAAAAACTTAAAAAGAAGATGATTGAAAAAAAGAAAGCAAAGGGAATAAGAGTTGGTAGATTCTATAATCCTTGATCACACTCCATCTACATATCATCATGCCATGAGAAATGAAAGAGAGTACGTCAGAGGCTACACGCGAAGTGGATGAAAAAATGGTAAGTAGATACTTTTTCAACAATATTTATTTTAGTTAAATTAATTTGATAAAGATGAAATTTTATATGTGGTTTAGGATTTATTGCTTGAACAATACAAATTTGGTCTCTTTATTCCGCAAGATCGTCATGACATTTTGATAGAAGTGATTGGGACCGAGTAACATCTTGGGCGTTTTCATGGTCTTGGAAGATGTGTTGACTTCAAGTGACATTTTGGACCATCTAAATCATGTAGACAAGTAAACCATAGGAGGGAGATTGAAGATATAGTTGTTTTAAAGGTGGGGGAGGTAAAGAAGAAGTGAATTCAGGGGGAGAAGGGGATTTTCTTGCAGTATGTGCGGGAGACTGTCCAGAAGCAAAAAGAGGAGCGGGGGAGATTGGTCGAGGAGGAGCAAAAGAAAACGAAATGGAAAGAGCTTGAGAGGATGTTCAAGAAGTGTATATGTGATGTGCTTGAGGTATAAGTATAAATTAAAAAATTGTGTTGTATGTTGTTTTTTTTTTTGTTGCTTATTTTGGTTTTTGTATTTTATTTCTATTATTTTTATGATACAGAAATTAAATTCACAGGGTCTACTCAACCAATCAATTTCAAATGCTCATTTGTGCATTTATGATAAAGTTATGCGTGGTACGAGTACGAAAGAAAGTTGTTGTGCCCACCAGGACAATATTGAAACCACACCACCACAATTTGATAACACTAAGAAACTTTCTATTATATTAGATAGTATTCCAGACATCGTACTTCCTAAGATTTTTATTATGGAATTTCTGAAGGGGGTGAATGACTAGACAATACGATATTATAATTGCGGTGCTTGTAAGTATATTTACATTGATTTCTATTTATATTCATATGTTATCGTACGTTAACATAAAGATTTGACTCTTGCGGGTTCTTGCATGAGATGTGTGTTAAAAACAATTTAAGAAAGTTTAGTTTCATAGATCCAACGCACATTATCCTACATGGTGGTGTGTGGTAGCAAATAACATCATGTTTTACGTACACGACAAGTTGTTGAACAAGAACAAAGAATGTTATTTGGCCCCGTTTTGCCTCCGGTAAGTATTAATTTGTGTTTTTATTTTATTTTAATTATATTATTAACTATTCTGAATGTTTATCTAGTAATCATTGGCAACTAATAATTATACGTCAGAAGTAAAATGTTGTAGTTATGTTTTGCTCGTTGAATTAGGAACTTTAAGAAATTATGATTAACAATTTTAGTGGGTAAGTGATATTATTTTTAATACTCAAATGTTACCTTTATTTTTAATAGTTTTTAGTTAATGTTTAATTTTATCTGACATGTATAGAGTGGTGGAGAGATACAATACAACTATACATAATGTACTTAGTAAAAAAATGAAGGTTCTATTATCCAAAAGTAATTATATTACTTGTGTTTTTTGACATTCATTTATTTGTGTGTATTAGTGATATAAATGTATGAAAATTAATTGTAGTGGTGAAAACAACCCCAAAACTATTCTTGTGGATACTATATTATGAGACAAATGTTTTATATTATCTCCGGAGACATAATAAATAGATGGACTTATCATAAGGTATTAGCTTAATCCATATACATGTAATTTATGTATATTATTTAAGTTAATATTGTTGTTGTTAGCTAATCATAATTCAAATTTTGTTCTAATTATAGGAGTTTAGCGACAGATCATCATATTTATAAGAAGATATAGATGCGATCTGATCACGTTGGACCGATGTCTTCTTATTTTGTTATGAACCTCAACAACAATAGTTTTTTTTGGTTGCACGTATATATAAATTTTGTATTTTGTATTGATGAGAACAATGTAAATTTATACATTTAATTTTGAACACAATGTAAATCTTGTATACTGCGTTGATAAGAATAGTGTAAATTTGTACATTTAATTTTGAAAACAATGTAAATCTTATATTCTGTGTTGATAAGAACAATGTAAATTTGTGCATTTAAAATGATTTGATTATGATTCTGTCAATATTTTATTTTTGTGTAAAAGCAATTATACAAGGTGGTCAATATGAACTTTATAACAAATTAGATATGACAATAGATATGATTTAACAACTCAGTTATTAAATAAAACCGACGTACAAACATAACTAATTACCTCGAATTTTAAATAAAATCTAAAAGTAAAGTGACGTGCATTTCATAGTTTTTAAAATAAAAATATGTTGTTGCTAGAATTGAACCAATGACTTTTTTTATTATAATCTCTGTTTTTTTATAACCAAAGAGTAAAGTGACTAGTTTTCATATTGTCATTTTCTATCTCGTTTTGCGTAATCAAAGTAAATTCATTTTAGGTTTGAGGTGATATGTATTATTTATAATAATATTTAAGGTGAGAGTATGTGCATGGTAGAGAAGACGCATTCAAAATTGAAGTTTGATTTATACATGACTTTTCATTACAAAAAGATTGTATTATTATGAATAATACATGGTTAATTCTGTTCGACGAATTTACTTGGACAAATCACTAGTATAGATAAATAAATTTCAAAAGAGATGAAGTACTAACAAAATAATGATATTTCATATATTGCAAATGATAACACACATTCACCACATTGATTAGAATTAAACTCTTCTCCACTTATATAATGATAATACATAACCACACGAGATTGGTGAGTATCTATACCTCTTTTATTTAACACCGAACATTATTCATTCATGATATTTAATACTTTGAATGTGTATCATGTATCATGGTATTATCAGTTACCATTGTCGGAATCAACTCCATGTCCACCACGATGGCCACGACGGTGTTTATGGCTATTATGGTGACCGCGATGGTGTCGATAACCCAAAATTTTGGCATCATTCAGGTCATTTGACTTTTCAACAACCTCTGCAAATACACATTATGTGAATTTAAATCTTAAATTATTTTTACAAAATTATATATATATATATATATATATATATATATATATATATATATATATATATATATATATATATATATATATATATATATATATATATATATATATATATATATATATATATATATATATATATATATATATATATATATATATATATATATATATATATATATATATATATATATATATATATATATATATATATATATATATATATATATATATATATATATGTTAAGCTCAAATTATGAAAAATAATGTACAGCTAGCTCACCTTCAGTTAATTCCCTAGCTGACACCTCTGAGGAAATAAGAACCATTGCCAATAGGCCAAGAATGAGGATTGCTCTTTTGGAATCCATTGTACTCAACTCAAGTTCAATTGGAAGTGAAGGATGAGAAAAATAGTAAGAAAGTGTGGTCTATATATAATGGAAGGAAGTAGGAATCAATACGGAACCTTTACATGGTGGTTGGAATGGTAGCTCGTATGTATTAATCAATACGGAACCATTACATGGTAGTGGGGATGGTAGCTTGTCTGTATTAAAACATGTGAAGATGAGAAAACAGTAAGGTTCTTGTCTTCTTGTTATTAGCATTTAGCAGAAAATGACATTTTGCTTTCAATCGATCACGTACAGAAAGAAATTTTAAAGTTGAAATACATATAAACTACTATTCAAATCACTTTAATAAAGACTAACTGCATAAAATTTTTGGCTAGTAATTTGTAATAAAAAGATCCCTTATTTAATTTTGATGATAATAAAAAGAGAGTTGCTATTTTGATATTACACCATCCAAAATACAACATGATTATATCTTATTTATGTAAGAAAAATGAAAAATATAATTATAATATATAATAGGAAAAACAAATCCATAGCTTTATACGGTGTATGTATCACGAAACGAATAACATTTCTCTAATAAAAAATATATGAGAATAATTTTCATTATAAAATATATTTAAGTGTTCATATCCTATTATTAAACAAGACAAACAATGCATCTACTTAGGGATGACTTCAAGTTTCAATGTCTCCTTCACGTAGAATTATGACATTTCTTTAGGGATGACTTAAGATTATGTTTAACTGGTTTCTAATATTTCTCTTCTCTCCCTCAAAGTTTATCTTTCTAATTTGTTTCTCAGATCCCTAAAGTTAAATCTCTCACTCTTTTGAGTGAATTCACTGTAAGTTGTGGATAAAATTTTGTAGATTAACTAGTTGATGTTATGAATAAAATAGTCTACTCTAATCAATCGATATTTTTTAATGGGAGATAAATTTTAATGAGGATTTCTAAAAAGCATTTAATTTAGTTAGTTGGTGTTTTAGAGAATATATTCTTATCATATTTGGTTTTAAAAAGCATTTAATTTAGTTAGTTGGTGTTTTAGAGAATATATTCTTATCATATTTGGTTTTAGTAAGAACGAGAGGTCTTGGATGGGGTTTATGTCTTTATAGGAAATCTTTTCGTGCAAGTGAATGGTTGTTCGGCCAGAAAAATAAGTATCTAAAAGGGATGGAAGCAAGGCCACCCTTTAACCCCGTTTTTTGTTGGTTGCAGGAGGTTTAAGGAGGTTATTTAGGTGAATGCTGATCCTTTTTTTTTTTTTACTACGAGAAGATCTTTATTCATTGTAAACAAGATATTATTCCGTTCAAGTTCCTTGATTTATAAGTGTGGGAAATCTCTATCTTGGACAAAACACCACATAAATAAAACTCAAGCAGCTATAAATCTCACCCTATAAAATTCATGCTTGATATCAAACCACCAAAATCAACATCAACAATTTAGAAAACTTTTAGAAAATCCCCAAAAACCATATACCAAAACCAACTCGAAAATCAAGATAAAACATTTGACCTGCTATTGGGTAAGAAAGATGATAGGTTTAGAAGAAAATCAGGAAAAGTACATGATTTCACTTCTGATATACCTAGAAACAATTTCGAACAAAAAAAATCTTCTCCTCAATTTCTTTTATAGTTGTTATAACACTAAAAAAATACCATCATTACAAACAATCTAAATAGACTCGACAAAAACATGTCAAATCATAGAAAAATTACCCATAGACTTATGCATACCACCTAAACAGGGGAAAAATAAAAAATGAAGTATATGTTTACTAGTAAAAACTTTACCACCCCAAGCATTGAATGATCTTATATCACACTGTTAAAGTTAGCTCGCAAGCTACAAAGAGATAGAAAACTGACTCAACTAAACCTCCACACAAGAGACAAAAGATCCCATCAGGAACAACAATCACCATTTGCTTAAACAAATTCTTTTTTGAAGGGTGTCTATCTTATAAAAGCTATTAAGAAAAGACAACCGCCTTATAAGGGACATAGCTAACTCAGATAAGGAGAATGGTCAAGTTCTTAACTAGATTCTAGGATAAAAAAAAGTTATTCTGGTCTAGTTGAACATGGTAGGCAGTGGTGACAAATAATATATCATTTTTTGTATGGTTCTAACTCCACTACTCTCTCTCTCTCTCTCTCTCTCTCTCTCTCTCTCTCTCTCTTTCTCTCTCTCTCTCTCTCTCTCTCTCTCTCTCTCTCTCTCTCTCTCTCTCTCTCTCTCTCTCTCAACAGAGAGAGAGATAGAGCAACGCCTTGAATAACATAATGAAGGTTATTAGTGACACGATAATTCACAGATAAATATGAGTTTTCTCCACCTACGATCTCATACAAGGTTTGTGTTTCCTACCAGTTAATCTCTTCCACCAATCCATCATGTACTTAGAGATCATAAATAACATAGGGAACCTACTCTTAAAGAGAATATATGTTACCCAAGGATCCTTCCAAAAAGAAGTTTGGAACTTCAATTCCACCATCTTTAAGACACCTCTAGAAAACCAATTAGAGAATCATCTCTGTTGGACCCAATAAGAGATAACCATTTTCGCATAGTAGAAATAGATCAGAAACTCGAGGTTATCCCCCATCCCCTTAGCAAAAAAAATGAATGACTATATCTAGCTAAAAGATTATCACATAATGACCATAAACACCTGTAATCAATCTCCATCCCCATTTAACTAAAACGTTAAATTAACCAGACAAAGATCCTAAATGAAACTCTCATTCACACGTATCCCAACCGGACTAACAGATCAATCCTGTTGAAAAGAGGTACTTAAGAGCCTATGAAATATGATATTAAGGGAGTGGACACTACCTAAATATTTTTCTAAAATGAGATAAGAAGGTTAGATTCCACTTTCTTTCTATAGTTTAACACAAACCAATCAGAAGAATCTTCAGATTAGAGTTAAGAAGGGACATATCTTTTCATCATGAAAAAATGTGAAAGCCATCATATCGGCCGCATAAGGGGAGGAAGTTGCAAAGGCACTATATATGACTGATTAAATATCATAACAGAAATCAGATGAAATTTCCTTTCCCTCTTTTGTTGCTTTGTTATAAATGGACAAAAGTACCCCTTATACTCTATTTAATGATAGTGTTCCTTGCACATGGCCACAGTAATACTATTAGCAGCGGTTTTTTTGGCCTTTAGCAGCGCTTTAAAGCGCTGCCAAAAGTGGCGCTGCTAAAGGTAAAGGCAGCGCTTTTTTTCAATGAAAAAGCGCTGCTAAAAGCTCCCTTCAGCAGCACCTTTAGCAGCGCTTTTGTAAGCGCTGCATAATTCCCCCAACCATCCCCCCCTTTAGCAGCGCTTTCACAAAGCGCTGTCTTAGACCCCCCCCCCCCCCTTTAGCAGCGCTTTTACAAAGCGCTGCCATAGCCCATCCTTTAGCAGCGCTTTTTACAAGCACTGTCTTAGGCCCCCCCTTCCAAACCTATAGCCGCGCTTTTGTAGCGTAATATTTGTGACATTTAGCAGCGCTTTTATGTAAAAGCGCTGTCTAATGTCCCAGATTTTAAAAAATTTTTTTTAAAAATATTCACCCTGTTTTGTATATTTTACCAACAACCTGCTTATATTACACAAACCTGCTTATAATTCAGGCCTTTATTTCAACACTTTGGCCTTATAAATACAATTCAAACTTTGGCCTTAAATATACAATTCAAACTTTGGCCTTATATGTACAATTCAAAACTTTGGATACATTGTAACTCATGACTTTGTTCATAAACATTTTAATATACACATAAACCTGTTTAAATATGTTACAACAAAATTCGATCTTCAGAATTACAACAACACAAATACATTCAATTCACATATAATTACAAGTCTTCCAATCCGATAACTCTATACAATTCTCAACCCAAGAATAAATTGACACCATTCCTCTTTAATTTCTTCCAATTTTGCTTTCGTGCAAGTAGCGCACTTGAATTCATCAAAATACTACATAATATAACAGATCGAATAAGATTTAAGTTTAAAACTAATTACTCAGATGAAGTATCGGATAATTATCAAAATGAATCATATAACTTATATAATGAATTGATCCATACCATGACTGGAATCTCAAGTTGACTAGAAAGAATAATTTCCCTCATAAAGCGCAATACAAAATATCCACAGTCAATACCATTGCGCTGTCGAGGACACTGTAAATGGAAAAAACAAACGAACATTTATCCGAATATATAGTTTAAATAGTTGTATCAAGTAGAAACATGCGAGAATATACCTCCACTCTGATCCAGTTGATGTTGTTAGCCTTACTTTTTGGCACCGTTGCATCTCTTTGTGCTCTGAATATTTGTATAACTCTAACATAATATAAACGCATATTTAGAACAATGTCACATAATAAATAAAGATATATAATTAAAGACAACAGTATATCTCATCACTTACGTATCAACAAAGTTCCTCAGATTTTCATATTTTGTTGTATCGCCATCCAATGAATCTATATAATACACTATTTCTTTCGTCGGATTAATTGCGATCAACAACCAATGTCCACTATAAAATAAGACAACAGTTTAGACGGAAATGTTATATATATAGAAAGGGAAAAATCGAACCATTATAATAAATGAATTTAGAATAAAATCTAACCCATGGCCAGTATTATATAGCAACAAGAACAACTTCTCCGTAGTCGCGTGCATAAATCTCTGCACTGTGTACTCTTTGACTGTATCTGGTGATTGTTCTATTATACGTGAGTTGACACAGTTAGCAGATAAGAATGTGAATACTGAAGTCAATTCATTCGGGACCAATAACCTGTCATACAAGAACCTAAAAAAACATAATCAACATTAGAATATTAAGTTAAACGAGCAAATTTTAAAATGTTCAATTATTTAATTAAAATGGATCGAAGTACCTGATGTATGAATGCATAACACCGACGCCTAATTCAGAATGGTTGAAAACCTGATCAAAATCCTCCTTAGCAATTGTTTCGGGATATTCAAAACCGAAAATATCTTCCTCCATGTGTATTTGACGGACGCCACACTCAGGCACATCTGATGTTCCGACATATGTTTCAAGGCACATCCTAAATCGAGGAACAATTGCTTTTCTGGGAACCTTGGAAGTTTCAGGCATCTTACCCTTGCTGACTTGTTGCGACTGCTGATCATGAACCTAAAAGTCATATATAAGTTCAGTAATTAATGTATAACAAGATAGTCATGTAACTGTAGTAGTACTTGTTTCTTTGATGCAGCTGAATCGGTATCCCGCACAATAATTCTATCATCTTTTGATTTGGATTTTGTAGGAGTCTAAGATCATCATGTAAATAAGAAAATGTAGATGTAAGAATAAATTTCACGTATGGATCATAAAACATTTGAGTATTAAAAGGTTCAACCTACCTCATCATCTATGCAAATCAGATTTGTCGGCCATGCCACATACGCTCCTATTGCGTCTCCCACCACTGTTGCGCCTGAAATATCATCTGGTATAGGCAACAACGCACTCCCCTCTAATGCAATATCAATAGATACTTTCAAAAATCCAGAAGGGAGCGGTTTGTAGTGAATTAAGTCTCCCAGAAAGTTATGCACCTTTCCCTTGCCAACCATTCGATGAGTAGGTGACGATAAATATAACCGGCAAAGTGAAATGCCCTAAACAAATAATGATCAGTTAATGTGTCAATTAAGTAAAGTGTGCTAAATTAATTTCAATGTAATATATACAATTACCTCTGGAAGCTTCTGCGAACAACCGGTACTATCTTTGTCACTAGTAGCTCTACCCTCTGGAGCGCGTCTTTCCGACATGTATCTCTCCTTATCCTTCTGTAATTCACGGATTTGCGCTTTCAATACCTCCAAAGTATCCATCACTTCTTTATTGGTTGAATTTTTTTCTTTGGCTGCTTATACAGTTTGGATGGAGTGACACCAATTCCCTTACCCCTCACACGCCCAGAATACTCAGGAATATTCAGCACCCGGCTCAGTAAGCTCCTGCAATCATCATCCTCGGCGGGAGTTATGGTCTGGGACAGAGTCTCCTGAAATATAGATAAAAACATATATAAATATATTACACACTTTTGATCAGTTACTGACAAAGATAACGTTGTACTTACACATTGTTCAAAGACTTGTTGAACTTCTTCCTGAACGACTCCATCTCGTCCCACACGGGCATCCTTCCATACAACATGGTCCGGAAGAGATGTCGCATCACTCTTCTCCTCTTCCAACTACGCATTAAGACGGATAATAAAGCATTGTATCCTATTATATATACTTACTATTTTTTGTAAATATATCATATTAAATCATTTATATGTACTTACTATTTTTTGTTCTAATCGTGCATATCCCAACCA
Organism: Lathyrus sativus; assembly: GCA_963859935.3. Taxonomy (NCBI): domain Eukaryota; kingdom Viridiplantae; phylum Streptophyta; class Magnoliopsida; order Fabales; family Fabaceae; genus Lathyrus; species Lathyrus sativus. The sequence continues at coordinate 481,476,618 of OZ012736.1, read as the reverse complement.
GCCATTTCTGTATGGATATGCGGGATTTGATGCCCGTTGACGATTTACGCCACTAACAACCTGAAAAAACAAGTTTATCAGAACTCCTGTATATAGAAGAAGTATATATACTATACATAGTTCATGATAAGTTGTACTTACTTCAAATTCTTTTGATCTTCGCTTTGCAACAAACGTCTCCTATTTTTCCTCCGAAATCAAATCCGCGTACTTCATCGGATGCTCCGAGTCAACAAAGTTTCCTTCAGAATCTTTTAGAAACTTGTTTGTTAAAAACGCTCTAAATCCCCTCAAGCGTTTTCTGGCCAATTGAATACAATATTTTCTCCTACGATCTTCAATATTGAAAGATCTCTGCAAACAAACACACATACATATAACATGTTAGTATATTTAACTTAAAGACGTAAATGTCAACAATAATTAAACAATTCCAATATTATACCTGAATCTCGGTCCAAATCTTATCTTTAGCCGGTTGTAATGAAATAATTCTCCAATTATCGCAAGTAATCGGAACTTGCGAACGTACAAGTGCTCCGATGTAACTTGTTAGCAACGCACCGTTAGGCTCAACTAATTGATCTCTTTCATTCCAATGGACATCATACTTTACTCCTTTATCTCTCACACGGATGATTTTTTTCATAATTGTTATGCCTCTTTTAATATCGCCTTCCACGTCTTTTGTTGTTTGTTTTCCATCATGTGATATTTCCTCGTTGTTGGCCATAATATATATACCTGTAATTCAGAAAAACCAAAGTATCAAATGAATGACATGCAAATATGTAAATAACAAATATATACATAAGAAAGATGTAAATAATAAAAACATGGTATAAATAAGAAATAAGAAAAACATGGTATAAATAAGACATGTGTAAATAAGAAAAACATGTTACAAGTACCTTTAACATCTCTTTCTTTTTTTCGTTGTAACGGGGTTTACTTGTCTCTTAACAACACGGACAGATGGATTGATCCAAATTCCCTTGTTATGATCATTTCTAATATATGATTCGTCCGCTCTAATATTCTCATCTGGATCATCTATAATATAAGATTCATTCTCAACATAAACATCCCCCTTTTCTCCAATGTTATCATCGATTACTTTGTTGGAAAAAAGAACTATAGACCATTTCGTACTTGTCGGATCAGTGACATAGAACACTTGTTTAGCTTGCGTGGCTAGAATAAAAGGCTCATCTTTGTACCCCACCTTATTAAGATCCACTTTCAAAAAACCTGATTTATCCATTTGTATGTCACTATTATTTTCAACCCACTTGCATCCAAAGATAGGAATCTGAAATTTCTCATAATCAAACACCCAAATGCGCTCGATAACCCCATAATACGAGGAAATGTGCATTGCTTCGGCAAGCATAGTGACACCACTATTTTGCATTGTACTTTTATCATCTTGTTCCTTGGTATAAAATGTGTATCCATTAATTGCGTATGCGCTATAAGAAAACACATGCAAACTTGGACCATATGCTAAACATCTCAACCTCTCTGTTATTGAAGCGGGATCAGAATAAAACTTTGAAAAAATATGCTCCTTGAACTATGTTATAAAACTTCGATTGTGCTCACGTACTATCCAATTTTCATTTCTATTCAGATTTAAACCTCGGAGAACGTCCTTGTGCATTTCAACATACGGCTCAACCTCAATGTCATTGTGCAGAACATACAAATGCACTTGCTCCCGTTCATCCCTTGAAATTGTCACAACTTTATTTCCAATTAACTGTTTACCATCTATTTTTTCAACAACATGAGATTTTGGGAGGCCAATGGATTGAACGTTGGACAAATATTCAGTACAAAACTCAATAGCTTCTTCAACAATGTATCGTTCAACAATACATCCCTCTGGTCGACTTCGGATTTTCACATACCCTTTCAATATTTTCATATAACGTTCAACAGGGTACATCCATCTCATATAGGCAGGTCCACACAGTTGTGTCTCTTTCACAAGATGAACAACTAGATGTACCATTATGTCAAAAAATGATGGAGGAAAATACATTTCAAGCTCGCACAAAGTAATAACTATTTCTCTTTGCAATGTTGGTAAGATCGCAGGATCTATCACCTTACTACAGATTGACCTAAAGAAAAAACACAATTTAGTTATTGCGCCTCTCACTTTTTCTGGCAAAATAGAACGTATACCTATTGGTAGAAAGTGTTCCATTATAACATGGCAGTCATGTGTCTTTAAACTTTTTAACTTGAGGTCTTTCATAGAAACAAGTCTTCTAATATCTGAAGAGTATCCTTCCGGAACTTTAACTTCACTCAGAAACTTACACAATATCTTTTTCTCCTTTCTAGATAAAGTATAAGCAGCGGGTGGTAGATATGTGCGGTTTCCTTTCTTCAAGGGTCCTAATTCATTCCTTATTTCCATTGCTACCAAGTCCTTTCTTGCTTTAAGGTCATCCTTAGACTTTCCTTGTATATTGAGTAACGTACCAATAACACTTTCAAATACATTTTTTTCAATATGCATAACATCAAGAAAATGTATTACATACAACGACTTCCAATACGGCAACTCAAACAAAATTGACCTCTTCTTCTACCCACGCGTGACAAGCGTATGAGCAAAAGGCTTGCCAAACTTAGTACTCACATCTTTCACCTTTTCAAAAATTTGTTCGCCGGTCAATGTAGGTGGAGCTTTACGTTGTTCTGAATCTCCATTGAATGCTTTTCTCCACCCACGGTAGTGATGACTAGAATTTAAGAATCTACGATGACCAAGAAAGACATTCTTCTGACCAAATTCCAACCGCGTCCAATCTGTGTTTTCTTCACAGATAGGACACGCACATTGACCTTCAATGCTATACCCCGATAGATTTCCGTATGCTGGGAAATCATTAATTGTGCCAAACAACATCGCCCTCAAATTGAAACTTTCTTTCCTATATCCATCATAAACCTCCACACTGTTCTCCCACAAACTCTTTAAGTCTTCGATTAGAGGTGTCAGGTATACGTCTATGTCATTCCCTGGTTGTTTAGGGCCAAAAATTAACATAGATAACATCATGTACTTACGCTTCATACATAGCCATGGAGGTAGGTTATAAATCATAATAATTACAGGCCAGGTAGAATGTGAGATACTCTGCAAACCATGCGGATTCATTCCATCAGTCGATAATGCCAAGCGAAGGTTTCTAGCTTCTCAAAAATCAGGATAATCATTATCAATTTTCATCCACTGTGGTGAATCTGCCGGATGTCGATAGTTCCCATCTATAATTCTATCATCTGCATGCCAAGTCAGGTGTTTTACATCTGTTTCACTACGAAACATGCGTCTGAATCTCAGAATTATAGGAAAATACCATAATACTTTTGCTGGTGACAATTTTTTCTGATACCGAGATACGCCGCATTTAGGACACTCGTTTAATGATGCATATTCATTTCGAAACAAAATGCAATCATTTGGACAAGCATGTATCTTATCATAGCTCATTCCAATAGAGCATAACATTTTTTTAGCTTCATAGGTTCGATTGGGAAGAACATTATCCTCCGGAAGCATCTCTTGAAGTAGGGCTAACAACTCTGTAAAACTTTTATCCGACCATCCATTACCCGCCTTTAAATTGTACAACTTTAATACCGCGGACAATCTTGTGAAAGTAGTGCAACCTTTATACAACGGTTTCTCTGCATCGCTTACCAACCTCTCAAACATCTTAGGACAATCTTGAAGATCTTCTTCAAGTGCTTCTGCAATCTCTTCGACTCGATCACAATCATATGTATCTCTGCCATTGTCCTTTGAAGCACATGTCGTATTATTCCAGGGTTCAAAATTCTCGTTACTTATCTCACCATGTAATGTCCAACATGTGTAACTTCGATCAATTCCATGGCTCATTAAATGAGATTCCAACTGAACGGCGTCAACTCGACGCCCATAACAGCATCCTAAGCAAGGACATGTGATCCTACTGGGGTCTTTGGCGTGTTCAACAGCAAACTTAACGAACTTCGATATCCCATTCTCGTACTCTTTTGACAATCGATTACCAGACATCCATTTTTTATCCATACTAACTGAGTAATCTACACTAAACTATAAAAGTTAAACAAAACAGAGAATACCTGTAAGGAAATCACTAACTTCTAAGAATGCTACGCAATAGGATGCTTGGAAACGATCACAGCTATGCTCTTCACAGGTAACCCCTATAGCAGACAAAATATAAATTTTATTAAAATCATATTAATAATTAACCAAGACAAAAATACTAGATAATCCACCAAAACAATTCATATTAAAAATACTAGATAATCCTTAAACCAAAATGACACCCTTACTAAACATTGAGAAATCCTAACAAAACATATAAAACCATAATAACATATCATATAAACATTGAGAAATCCATACTAACATATCAACATATAAAACCATCAACATATAAAATCATAATAACATATAAAACCATATCATATAAAACCATATTCATGTTGGCTACTCTCTTAAAAAATAGGAATTTCCAAACTATATTGAAAAAAAATATGCTCTATCAAGTTACATTAATATTTTTTAATTAATTAACTATTCATTTTCTCTCACTTTTCCCTTCCTTTTTTTATTCTATTCATTCTCCATTTGTACAACTTTTATCAATCTCTTTCATTCTTTATTCACCTTGCAAAACTATCTACCACCTAGCCATCACTTAACAACACTAACATTCATCATCATATAAACTCACCACTAATTTTCATTCTCCATTTGTACAACTTTTACACACTATCTTCACTTTTTTGATTATATTCATCTGTCACTATCGACTAACCTTCAATATCTCACTATCATAGTGTATTGGTTCTATTCACCTTGTTTTTAATTGTACTCTTGTTCTGAATTTATCAGTACATTGAATCAAAATATATAAAAACAACAAACAGTTCCCAGGGCAATTCATTAGTTTCAATCCAAACTCTTGTTTGTCAATCTAAAACATACAAAATATCCGTAACAATGACAGAGAGACTTAACATGTAGATTAAAATACAAAATATATAACATGCAACAGAGAGACTTAACATGTAGATATCCATACAACAAGATGACAGAAAATGACTTAACTTGATTGCATTCAAATAATAAAAACATATTCAGTTTGTCTTAAAGATTACAGCAACAATGGTGAAAATATACGTAAAAAAGAAAACCAGAGTAAAACTTCAAATACCGTAACAATGGCGGAAATGCAATGCAGACGAGCAGAGGGACGGTGAACGGCTGCAAATGCAACAGACGAGGGCGACGGTTGGACGGACGACGACGGTTGGACGGCAACGGTGGTTTATAGGGCAACGCTCTTTGTTCGCCAGAGAAAAAGAAAGAAAGCAACGTAATATGACTGTTCTGTTTCTCATAAAAATTCTGGTGGATATTTTAAATTAATTCTAATAAACCTATAGCAGCGCTTTTTAATAGCTTTAGCAGCGCTTTAAAAAGCGCTCTCAAAGACCTTCTAATGTAACCCATATAACAGCGCTTTATGGAAAAAACGCTCTCGTAGACCATACCTACAGCAGCACTTTAGAAAAGCGCTGTCTTTGGGTTGTCTTAGACCCCCCATTTGGCAACGCTTTTTGGAAGCGCTGCCTTAGGACCCCCATTTAGCAGCGCTTTTTAAAAAGCGCTGTCTTTGGGCTGTCTTAGACCCCCCTTTTAGCAGCGCTTTTTAGAAGCGCTGTCTTAGGACCCCCATTTAGCAGCGCTTTCTGAGAAAGCGCTGTCTTTGGTTATCAATTTTTTTCTTTTTTTTTTATTCCTCTTTAGCAGCGCTTTTTCTAAAAGCGCTGTCTTTGTATGCGCTGCTAAATGTTATTTCTGGCGTAGTTTTGTTTATAAAAAAAAAATAGACCAAATCAGTCTGAGATGAGTCACCGCCTCTATATATCAAAAAGGTCAAATTAACCATGCATAGATCTCAAATTTCGATACCACCATGATGCTTAGGCATACTGATGTCAAACCACTAAATTCAAAAAAATCTATGAATCACTAACGACAATTTCTTTTAATTAATTATTCCCTCTTTTCCATAATTAGCAACTCATTTAAAATAAAAAAGTGCTCAATTAATAATTAATTTTAATTTTCAATACACATTTTTTAATTCTACAATTTAATTAATATTACTTTTATCATTCTTAATATTTGATAAAGAATATTTTAATAAATATAATATTATTTCTCTTTCATTTATTTATTGTAAAATTTGTGTAACATGACAAACCGAATTATTTATTATAAAACAGAAGAAGTACTAAACTTATCATCAAAAAAAATTTTGTGTGTGTAACTTAGCGATACACAATTAACTTTAGATACATAATACATTAATTGTCAACGGAATGATTTATATAAACAATGTATTAAATAATAGTGAAGTATGTTAGAAAAAAATTTATTTAACTCTAAATGAATAATCTATTTTGTTCCAATATAGCACTATCAAGAATTAAAATACATGCGGTATTGCATTGAGACATAGATGTGACTATTAAATAAAATATTGACTTCACAGTTAAAACTAAATATAGTAGTTCTTTTAACTATTAAAAGAGGGGTTTTTATTTATTTATTCTAAACGGTTTTCTATTTCTCACATGATGGGTCCACGAGACATGGCTTCTTTTGAGAAAATCTGAGATGGATAATGTTTGCTAAAGTCACATGCATGTATTTTTAACTTTACGATACCTTGGCATCCAACTTGCGAATTTCACCACAAAAACTGTCGGCAAAAACATTTATTAAATAAAAACAATGTCAGCAGAAACATTGATAAAATAAGCAATCATTAAATAAAAACAATGTTGGCAAATGTATAAAATATTTTTAAATAAAAATTATAAATATATAAAATTAACTATACTTAAATACAATTTATTTATAAACAAATATCACTCATTAGATAAGAGTATTAGAGTTACTCTATCCTAAATATATAAGATAACGATTTTATAATAATTCATACGGGTGATTAACTCATTTGTAATAGTTATACTTAATTTTATTTTTACAAATCAAATCTAACCACAACCACGAACAAGATATAATTCTTTAAAAAATCACATCTGAGTCTCCCACCTCGTCATGAAATAAAATACGATTCCAAAAGAACCATATTCATCAACACATAGAGAATCAAACCAACCACACTAATAGAATTGAGCATCTACTTCTAAGCTAAGCTGAACAAATCAAAATGTAAAAAATCACAACACTCCTCGTCAATATCCCAAAAAATTCCTAGCCACGGAAAGACTATATTCCATACCATTCTAATTTTAAGACACCCAAACAAATTATGATTAATGTCTTCTACCATATAAAAAAAAAAAAAGAACACACAAATTAGATCATGAAAATTTTGAATAAGCCTATTCAATAACACTTCCCATCCGAACACCTTGACTTTCAGAGACAGTTTTATTTTTCACACTTAAATACATTGATAAAAACATTGAAATTTAATATTCAAATTATTAATGGTAAGAACCACTAAAGAAACATAAATATTAAAAAGTATTTAATTAATAATTTTTTTTAGTATTATTTAAATTACATATTTAATCATAAATTATTAAAATTATAAGAGATAAAATACATTTTTAATACTAGATCAATACAGTTCCTCATGTAAATAAAATTATTGATACAAATGGAATTGTGTAAAAGACTTTACATTAATATTTTTAGTATGAAATTTTATTAATACATATTATGAATTAATAATAGTAATATATGAAAATAAATAGATTATTAATTATTATTCAACATTAACTTAAAATATATATATTTTCAACTAAACATATATTTTAGAAAACAAATAAATAAATATTTAAAAAATATATTACCGATCTCATGTTTGATTATTCGTGAATTTTAGTAAAATGGTTAATTAACATTTTTATTAATAAAATTAAAATTATACTTAAGTATTTATTTAATCTATCTATTATATCGCATTCAGTTTACATTTTTAAAATTTAAATTAATTTAAATTCGTACATTTTTTTATATTGAGAATTTATTGTATCTATTTTTTAAGGAAGTGCAATTTATATTTGTTGCGGTGGAAATAGGATATCAAACTATTAATTAGTTTGAATCGCAATTCAATTCACAACCGCTCTTTGATTTATCCGAAGGAAAAGGTCAAAAGAGGGAAAACCTATTTTTGCATCGTAAACACAATGCGGGGAAAGATCTAGGGTTCGGGGGTTGGTTAAATTTAGGGAAGGTATTAGCACCCTAAACTTCTGTAGTACTCTACAGGAACCTTTTGTTCAGATGTTTACTATTTGCTTTATTCATTGGTTAAGGTATATGTACAAAAGATTAAAAGTGAGAAAAGAGACCTAAGGGGTTAATTCTAAGTTTACTCGGCAAGACATCGCATCTTGTGCCTACGTATCCTTACGGGAGTGGAATCAGAGTAATCGTAGTTCCCCTCAAAAGGGAGGTTAGAGACTTCTTGACTGTGGTCAAGGTCTCAAGGGGAATAAACGCATCTTAAGGACACGCTTACGTGGAGTGTAGAAACTCCAAATCTCTACGTTGAATTGTTAAGTTGTAATTAGGGTTAAATTAGGGATTCCACGGCAGAAAACCTTAAAACAGAGTACGGCGACTCTTTTGACCTAATGCTAGGGGTAAAATTGTAATTTTGCCTGCGGCGAGGCATTTGTGAAAATTAGGGTTTGTGAGGTTGTAAGGGTTTGAAGTTGAGGACTACTGACACGGCGGTCAAACGGCTAGACCTAATTCCTTCGGAGGTGCAGTGTGACTGGAATACTGAGGTGAGGTGATTGAATCATGCAAGCAGAGAATAAGACAGAAGTTAAAGCCATGCAAACAGAAATTTAAAGGCAGAAACTTAAAGCGCGATTATTGGTTCGCGGGGCTACATATGAGAAGCAGTTACAATATGGTAATAAAATGTGATAAGTAACGGTAAAGGTAATAAGCTGCAAAATGAACAAACGGCATTAGTAGGCAGAGTTAGGTGGTGATCGAATGAGTTAAGAAAAAGATGCAAATTTGAGATTTTATTATTGTTTTATTTGAAAAATATTAACAACTAAATGTTAGCTTGCAAAAGAAATTTAAAAAATTTATTTTTGTAAAAAAAAGGTTTCTCTTATTTTATTTAAAAAAGTTTTTTCATTTTTTAAAAGTTTTAATTTTATAAAAAAGTTTTAATTATTATTTTTTTTTTAAAAAGGAGGTTTTTTTTATCTTACTATAAAAAGGTTTTTTAAGATTTTATTATATTTTCACAAAGGAGGTTTTTTTTTTAAAACAGTTTTCTTAAATTATAAAAACAATTTAAAACAATTAAAACAAATAATAAAAAAACAAAATAAAAAAAATAAAAAAAATAACATAAAGGGGTTGGGCCGGTCATCACACCCGGACCCAACCCGGTGGAAACGAAAATGACAAAAGGATTTGGTTTTTTCTTTTAGGGTTTCATAACCCTAACACCATTTGCGGCGCCGTTCTTCTTCCTCTCGTCCTTCTTCTTCGATTCTCCGTTCTTTCTCGCAATCCTCTTCCGATTTTCTTCATTCCTGAAATAAAACATGAACATGGTGAGGAAAATGTCTCTCAGCTCACATTTATGACGAAACAGCCAATGATGAGGTGATCTGAGGCTTGGCGTTGATTGCCCGCTGTTGTACCCCAAAATTTGACCGACCTCTCTGGCTCATGTTTTATTTCGTTGCATCAGCATACATGTAAGCATTGCATTGCATAGCATTTTGCATTTCACAGGGGATCAAGAAATGCGTGTCTAACAAAATTACCAATGGTTTTTAACCTGATCAAGGAGGTTATATTCAAGTCACCAAGTGTTTACCCTTATCAAAGACGAGTCAAGATCCTTAAAGACAAACAGATAAGCATATGTGATTATCAGGAGCAGAAAAATAAAAATATGTTGTTTCTTTCATTTCTCCTTGCTGACCGAAATCATGTTGTTGCTAAGTTGGATGGAGGTTCATTAGTGGTTTGTCGAGTCGAGGTGTATCAATTCAAAGGTGCTTATTTAAGGTCGCAGTTGGGGTTTATGTGTTAATTCAAAATTGTTATGTGTGGATCCATATGTTAATTTGTGCCAAATTCAGATATTTCGCAATAGAGAATCATGTGGACCTATGCCTGTCAAATAGAGTATTGAGTGCAACTACACTTGAAGTTAAGTGGAGTTTTGTTTAGTCTCGGTGAAAGGTTGGGATTGCTTCATGTCCTTGCTCTTGTCACATGCTGTTTGAGACAAGGATGTGCTAATGTTGAGCGTTTGATGATTGAAAATCATGAAGTGATGAAATCTGGGGTGCTCAGGGGTCTTATGATCAAAGTCAGGTTCACTCGGGATTCAAGTAGGTAATTTGATCAAGTTTGGTACATTTGAACTGAGGTTCACTTGACGCAGTTAGGGGAGTTGTGTGTGTTGACTGAGGTTTGATGAATATAACTAGTCTTGGTCAAGCAGGGATTTAGTTTCAGGATTAAGGTCGTGGTATAAGACTTATATGATGTGCGTCCGAGGTCTTAATCAAGGCACATGCGTAGTTGTAATGCAGTTTTGTGTTGCTTATTCAATTCAAGATTTGGATTGTCAGTGCAAGTAAGATCTCAAAGGAGTTTGAAATAATTGGGAATTCAAGATTAGTCCACCTTACATTCAATTTTTATCATTTTGGTCCAAACTATAATTCCACCGCAGCGCTTCAAGGACCACAAGCATGGTTGAACGTTTTGTGAGTTTTAAAATTTGGATTAAACTTAGTCAAACTTTGAGATTGTCCTACAAGGTTCATGAATTAAATCAAAGGCCCATTAGGAAGCCCATCTTTATTATTAATTTCCATACAAATTTAATTTAGTTGGAAGTTATAATAATCAAATTTGCAACAAAGCCTCATTAATATTGTTCATTGCAGTATATAAATTCATTTAAAACATTGCTATACCTATTTCCGAATAAGTTCACCGATGGAAATCCAGAATAGACGGCCAGGAGTTACAAAGTTCTACACAAAAGATAAGCCCAATTACAAAGTTCAGGTTGCAAAGGATATCAAGTTATGTTTTTCAAGATACAAGACCAAGGTTTCTTTACATAATCCAAGTTGTAACACCATATAATTTGTTGCTGACCCATCGGAACTTTCAATTAGAAAAAGTGGCATTTTTATTTTCCCAAAAGTGTACACCAGGTCCCACTCCAAAATGATATTGCAGACTCACAACCACCAAGCACCACCGTCAGCTCCGGCGCCACCACCGCAGAATCTGGGACTTTCAAGGGGACCTACTTGGACTCCAGCTGAACAGCTTCTTCAACTTCATTATTGCATCCATTCTAATCCTTCATGGCCGGAAGCATTGCTTTTGGGTTTTTCAGCATTACATTGTGATGTTTGGAACAACTGTTCTGATTGCAACCAATCTTGTACCTCAAATGGGTGGGAGTCATGGAGATAAGGCTCGTGTGATTCAGACATTGTTGTTTATGTCGGGCATCAACACATTGCTTCAAACTTGGTTTGGTTCAAGGCTTCCGGTGGTTATGGGCGGATCACTTGCTTTCGTACTTCCGGTGATGTCGATCATCAATGATTACAATGATCAGACTTTTTCATCTGAGCAAGAGAGGTTTACCCGCACAATGAGAACAATTCAAGGATCCCTCATTGTTTCATCTTTCATCAATATCTTCCTTGGATATAGTAGGGCATGGGGAAATTTAACAAGGTTGTTTAGTCCCATTATCATTGTACCTATTGTATCTGTTGTTGGTCTTGGTCTGTTCACGAGGGGCTTTCCATTGGTTGCAGATTGTGTGCAAATCGGATTACCTATGCTCATTCTACTGATCATAACACAACAGTATTTGAAGCGCCTCCATCCTCAAGCTCATCATATACTTGAGAGGTTTGCTTTACTTATCTGCATTGCCATTGTTCGGGCTTTCGCTGCTATCCTCACCGTTGCTGGTGCATACAATAATTCCAAATCAAAGACCCAAACGAGTTGCCGCACAGATCGCTCCTACCTTTTGACTTCTGCTCCTTGGATTAAAGTTCCATACCCATTTCAGTGGGGTACCCCTATATTCAAGGCTAGTCGTGTCTTTGGGATGATGGGAGCAGCACTTGTCTCTTCTGCTGAGTCAACTGGTACTTACTTTGCCGCAGCCAGGCTTTCTGGCGCAACACCACCTCCATACACTCATAAGCCTCATCCAGATTTCTACTACCATCCAACTCTGCATCACAACAACATACTGCCCAATAGCAAACCAACCTGTACCTACACCAATAACAAATAAACTATTTCATCATGACCAATCCACAACACAGTGAAATCATATGATAAAGTGGAAGAATGAATTCTGTCCATTTTGTTGAAGAAAATGACACTTATTTTCACAACAAAATATCAAAGCTAGCAGGTTGAGGATGCTACCTGTATACCCTGGAATACATAGAACTATGTTCCATCAGGCCCTCTAGAGGTATAATCTCCTGCGCAAAAAGCTTCCTGCAACATCATTCACGGGATCTCCAGTTCTTTCTGACTCTGGATTTTATTTGTTGAACAAGCTTCTCACTTATGACCCTGAAAAGAGGATCACTGCTGAAGATGCTCTCAACCACGAATGGTCTTGTGAAGTTCCCTTCCCAAGTCTAAAGAATTCATGCCTACATTTCCTGCTCAACACGATAAAGAAAGGAAAATACATGAGTTGTACGCTAAAGAGTGCACAATTATAGGTCGTGAATACAAATGAAGGTTCTCGTATACATCAAGCAAATTATCCTCACCATAATCACTAGGTGAACAAAGTTTGATATGCTTCCCGCTGTTATAAAGGATTCCCAGCTGTTAACTTTAAAACTCCAAGTGGAAGGACTGACACCTGTTGTGCAATAGAGAGCTTATTGTGAGTGTTTATACTAGACAGTAAAATCACATTTTTACTAAGCAGTGAAATTAGGAATGATATGGTTGTGGTAAAATTTCTTTATCTCACTACAGACAAAAGAGGAGATTAAGTAAATTGTACTACTTTACCTCAATCCTCTGCATATATAATGACACCCTTACTAAATATTGAGAAATCCTAACTAAACATATAAAACCATAATAACATATCATATAATCATTGAGAAATTCATACTAATAAAATAAAAACCATAATAACTCATAAAAAATGCTACCAAAAATACCAAAAGAAAAACAGTGACAACAAACACATAGAAGCAGCAGTTATATTGATATGTCAAAAGAAAAAATCCGCAGCATAACAGCATATTGGCGATGTCAAAATCCATGAATTTACTTACTCTTAACACGTTAAAACAGAAATGACAGTAGCAGTAAAAATCAATTCTCAGTAGCAACCATACATACTATTTAACACAAATAACTAAATAAAAATTGTACACTATCTTCACTATTTTGATTCTATTCATCTCTCACTATCGTAGTGTATTGGTTCTATTCACCTTGTTTCTAATTGTACTCTTGTTCTGAATTTATCACATTGAATCAACAAGATATATAACATGCAAAAGAGAGACTTAACATGTAGATATCCATACAACAAGATGACAGAAAATGACTTAACTTGATTGCATTCAAATAATAAAAACATATTCAGTTTGTCTTAAAGATTACGGCAACAATGGTGAAAATATACATAAAAAAGAAAACCAGAGTAAAATTTCAAATACCGTAACAATGGCGGAAATGCAATGCAGACGAGCAGAGGGATGGTGAACGGCTGCAAATGCAACAGACGAGGGCGACGGCGACGGTTGGACGGACGACGACGGTTGGACGACAACGGTGGTTTATAGGGCAACACTCTTTGTTCGCCAGAGAGAAAGAAAGAAAGCAACGTAATATGACTGTTCTGTTTCTCATAAAAATTCTGGTGGGTATTTTAAATTAATTCTAATAAATCTATAGCAGCGCTTTTTAATAGCTTTAGCAGCGCTTTAAAAAGCGCTCTCAAAGACCTTCTAATGTAACCCATATAGCAGCGCTTTATGGAAAAAGCGCTCTCGTAGACCATACCTACAGCAGCGCTTTTTGGAAGCGCTGCCTTAGGACCCCCCTTTAGCAGCGCTTTTTAAAAAGCGCTGTCTTTGGGCTGTCTTAGACCCCCCATTTGGCAGCGCTTTTTGGAAGCGCTGCATTAGGACCCCCCCCCCCCCTTTAGCAGCGCTTTTTAAAAAGCGCTGTCTTTGGGTTGTCTTAGACCCCCCTTTTAGCAGCGCTTTTTATAAGCGCTGTCTCAGGACCCCCATTTAGCAGCGCTTTCTGAGAAAGCGCTGTCTTTGTTTATCAATTTTTTTCTTTTTTTTTTATTCCTCTTTAGCAGCGTTTTTTCTAAAAGCGCTGTCTTTGTATGCGCTGCTAAATGTCATTTCTGGCGTAATAGATGCACAATTAACTATAGATAAATAATACATTAATTGTCAACGGAATGATTTATACAAACAATTTATTAAATAATAGTGAAGTATGTTAGAAAAAAATTTCTTTAACTCTAAATGAATAATCTATTTTGTTCCAATATAGCACTATCAAGAATTAAAATACATGCGGTATTGCATTGAGACATAGATGTGACTATTAAATAAAATATTGACTTCACAGTTAAAACTAAATATAGTAGTTTTTTTAACTATTAAAAGTGGGGTTTTTATTTATTTATTCTAAACGGTTTTCTATTTTTCACATGATGGGTCCACGATACATGGCTTCTTTTGAGAAAATCTGAGATGGATAATGTTTGCTAAAGTCACATGCATGTATTTTTAACTTTACGACACTTTGGCATCCAACTTGCGAATTTCACCACAAAAACTGTCGGCAAAAACATTTATTAAATAAAAACAATGTCAGCAGAAACATTGATAAAATAAGCAATCATTAAATAAAAACAATGTTGGCAAATGTATAAAATATTTTTAAATAAAAATTATAAATTTATAAAATTAACTATACATAAATACAATTTTTTTTAAACAAATAACATTCATTAGATAACAGGATTAGAGGTACTCCATCCTAAATATATAAGATAACGATTTTACAATAATTCCTAGGGATATTAACTCATTTGTAATAGTTATACTTAATTCTATCTTTACAAATCAAATCTAACCAATACCATGAACAAGATATAATTCTTTAAAAAATCATATCTGAGTCTCCCACTTCGTCATGAAATAAAATACGATTCCAAAACAACCATATACATCAACACATAGAGAATCAAACCAACCACACTAATAGAATTGAGCATCTACTTCTAATCTAAGCTGAACAAATCAAAATGTAAAAAATTACAACACTCCTCGTCAATATCCCAAAAAATTCCTAGCCACAGAAAGACTATATTCCATACCATTCTAATTTTAAGACACCCAAACAAAATATGATTAATGTCTTCTACCATAAAAAAAACAGAACACACAAACTAGGTCATGGAAATTTTGAATAAGCC
This sequence comes from Lathyrus sativus, assembly GCA_963859935.3. NCBI lineage: Eukaryota > Viridiplantae > Streptophyta > Magnoliopsida > Fabales > Fabaceae > Lathyrus > Lathyrus sativus. The sequence continues at coordinate 481,461,001 of OZ012736.1, read as the reverse complement.
TATTCAACAACACTCTCCATCTGAACACCTGGACTTTCAGAGGCAGTTTTATTTTTCACACTTAAATACATTTTTAATGTCATTGATAAAAACATAGAAATTTAACATTCAAATTATTAATGGTAAGAACCACTAAAAAAACATAAATATTAAAAAGTATTTAATTAATAATTTTTGTTAGTATTATTTAAATTACATATTTAATCATAAATTATTAAAATTATAAGAGATAAAATACATTTTTAATACTAGATCAATACAGTTCCTTATGTAAATAAATTATTGATACAAATGGAATTGTGTAAAAGACTTCACATTAAGATTTTTAGTATGAAATTTTATTAATACATATTATGAATTAATAATAGTAATATATGAAAATAAATAGATTATTAATTATTATTCAACATTAATTTAAAATATATATATTTTCAACTAAACATATATTTTAGAAAACAAATAAATAAATATTTAAAAAATTTATTACCGATCTCATTATGATTATTCGTGAATTTTAGTAAAATGGTTAATTAACATTTTTATTAATAAAATTAAAATTATACTTAAGTATTTATTTAATCTATCTATTATATCGCATTCACAAGCGTAGTTTACATTTTTAAAATTTAAATAACTTTAGATTCGTACATTTTTTTTATATTAAAAATTTATTGTATCTATTTTTTAAGGAAGTGCAATTTATATTCTTTAAATTTAAAACTCTAATAAAAGTTTTTTTTTATCACTTTTTTATATTTTTACATTGAAATGATATGATTTGTTTAATTTTAATGACACATAATTGATGTGCTTCGTGTGGTTAGCTTATCCGTAAATGAACATATTTTATCGAAAAAATATAAAAGGTTGTCGAACACTTGAACCCACAAAGACCAATAATAAAACTGTTATTATTTACTATTGCTATGTAAATCTAAGAAAAATCAAATATTTTTTTATGAGAAGAAAAATAAAACTAGAAATAAGGTTTACTTAAGAAAATATAAATAAAAACGAGACCGAAATATACTTTTCTATATAACTTTCAAACTCAGATAAATTTTGGCATTTGTTTTTCCTTTAAAATATTTTTTTGAAAGAAATATTAATTTAAAATAAGTGCTCACTTTCGCGCAACTCGTGTTATGTTTAGAAACCATAAATATTTTGTTGTCGCTTCACAGGTTACAATTTCAAAACAATTTTTTAAAACTAATAAGTCTTAATTAATTACTAAAGTGATGTTGCTGTTTTTAGAAATCAAAGATCCAATTTTTATTGATCGGATACCGATCTCATACCGTCGCGTTGTTGATCAGTACTTGAGTGTTTTCGCTTTCGTGGAAAACCTTTTTTACTTTATAACTAAAAATTCAGAACCGAAAAAATAAATTAATGTAAAAATTCAACGCCGATAAAATTTAACGAGTGTCTTCGGAACGATGGACATCACATCCCGAACTCTAAAAACTTAACCGAACATATTCGACATATTACTCATGCTATAACTATTATGCATGCAAAATAGATACTTAAACATAATATTGATGATGATGGAAAGTAGTAACAACAACTAGCGCGAGCGCGCACGCGCGCGCGCACACACACACACACACACACACACACACACACACACACACACACACACACACACACACACACACACACACATATACACATATTAATTTTGTAATGGTTTTTATAGTGAAATCGGTGAGTTTTCACTTGGAACTTTTGTTATTGTATTTACGCCGAAATTCAGAAGTCTTTTAACTTTGATCTTTCTATATGATTTTTTGAGAGAAAATGGTGAGTTTTTTAACTTGGAACTTTTGTAATGGTTTTTATAGTGAAATTTATGCGTTTTTTCATTCGGAACTTTTGTTATGGTTGTTATAGTGAAATTGGTGTGTTTTCTAACTTCGAACTTTTGTAATGGTCTTTATAATTAATTTGGAGAGTTTTTAACATTGAACTTTTGATATGGATTTTATACTGAAATTTGTGAGGTTTTTTCACTTGTAATTTTTGTAATAGTCTTTATATAGAAATTGATGAGTTTTTTATCTTTGAACTTTTTCTATGGTCTTTATAGTAAAATTATTGAGTTTTTTAACTTGGAACTTTAGTAATGTTTTTTATAGTGAAATTGGATTTTTTTTTACTTGTAACTTTTGTTTTGGTGTTTATAGTGATATTGTTGAATTTTTTGACTTGGAACTTTTGTAATGGTTTTTATAGTGAAATTGGTGAGTTTTAAATCTGAAAGGGAGAATGCAGAGAAGGAAAAATCTGAGTCAAGTAGCAACATACCGATCAAGAAGGAAAAGAAGGAAGATAGGAAGCCTGTTGAAAAGAAGCCAGTCGAAAGAAAGTTGTTTACTGATCAAAAGGAAGAAGCGAGAGAGAAATCATATCAAGTTGCTGTAGATGATGACATGATGACGAATGACTTTTAATCAGGTTCAGAGTCGTCATTAGATATCATCTGAAATGTAGTGTCCATACTGCCTAGAGAATATGATAGGGTTATGGAGATGAGCGAGCCGAGGGATGAAGTAGAATTGGAGGTGGCCGGTCACAGACCAGTCTATTATTACATATTAAACAATGGTTGCATCGAAGAACAAAGTGTCTTCTTTGAAAGACCTGCCAGAACTATGAAGTACCATTTAAAGCCTCTATTTAACAGAGGCAAAATAGAAAATGTTGGAATAAACAAGATACTAGTTGACAGTGGAGCGACTGTAAACTTAAGGTTGCACTATATGCTAGAGAAAATTGGAAAGAATGACTCTGATACCAAGCCCCATATCATGGTTATGTCGAACTATGATGGGAAAGTGAGTACTATAATGGGAGTCATATAAGTGGATCTAATAGTTGGTACGATCACAAGGCCAACAACGTTTGTGGTAATTGCGTCGAAGGCAAACTATAAATATGCTCCTTGGTAGAGAGTAGATTCATGGAGTTGGCGCAGTGCCCTCTTAACTTCACCAGCGCATCTCCATTTGGCGAAGCGATGGGATTATGGAGAACATATAAGATGACCAAAGCTACTATATGGCTGAGTTCAATTAAGTAAATGGGAGACATTTCGATAAGAACTTAGCCCACATAACACCCTACAATCCTTCAGGGTTCGACCTCACACCTACAAACAATACATTATGTTCCTTATACCTTCGGGATCTTTTTGTTTCCTCTTCTTGGATGTTGGTGGTGGTCTTCGACTACCCTAAAAGGAAATATACTTTAAATATTAGAATGTAAAGAGAATACATGGAAAAATAATAATAATTGCAAAGTTTATCTTTGTTTTTGTTTTAGTGGCGTTGTCTCCGCCTTCCTCTTCGACGACACCCGTCTCAGTAGTGGCAGGTTTCTTGGAAAGAATCCTTACAGTTGCAAGGAAATCAACGCAATTAGTACAAATAAAAATAAATAAAGAAATTGATGAGAGAAGTGATGTCGAAAAACCTCCCATTCCACACCTTCACATTATTGGAGACTTTACCCGAACGTGTTATATGCCAATATGAAGGTGGCCTTTGAAACTGTCTAGAGTGTGCTTAGTCGGAACCACTCGCTTGGAACGTTTTTGTGATTCTTGTCGAAGGATTTTCACAAAATCCCCACAGACAAACCAGTTTGGAAATGGAGGACTAAAAGCCACCCCAAATTCAGCACTAGGTAGTTGAGGAAATTTTGGAGGATATAAGTTAAAAGCTAACTTGTACCATTGGTCAGGTTTAATGTGCAAAGGTAGCTTTAAATCCTCTAGTTTCTTGGTAAATTTTTCTTTTAATGTGACTGCTGCTTCGCTAATGATTCGACTAAGATCATCCGATCTATAAGAAATTTTAAAGTACTTCTGGGATGTTTGGATCTCTTTGATATGTGTCGAAGTACCTTTCTTTACTCTTTCCTGCACAAGGGCAAAGGCTCGAGTTAGGTGCTGGTTAAAAGCAGTGACATAAAAAACTTCTGTAGTCTAATAGTCTTTCTACTAAGTGTCGAATTCTTTGGTGCAGAGGAAAGATGGTTTGAAAGCTACAGAGGTGAATGTGTAATGCCAACATATTTGGACACTTCTTTGTTACACTCGGCTTCATTATGAATCATATTATAGTGAATCAAGGAGCCTTTCTTGGGGAAAAGAGGTCAAAGCTTAATCTGAAAAACACCAAATTATCGAGCGACAAGGTTTGGTTGGTAGCTAACGAGAGTAAATCAAAGTGTTAAATGATTGAGTCTTGTGGCTAGAAGTCAGGGAGTAGGGAATGCTTCTCATATAGCAAGAGATTATGCTTCTTGTTCTTTCAACGGGGCAGGAAATATTTTTGAAAACTACTAAGAGCCAACCTTTCTATCGGGAAAGGGAGCCATGCCTTGTGTGAAGTTATAGCACTTAATAAATATCATCACATAACTAGTGAGTGTTTGCTGAAGGTTCAACCCTTCATCACTTGGGGTCAGCAAAGCAAGCCTTGTGCCTTCGTATCTCATGTTCTTCACTTTTTAGCCTCTGCATTTATAGGGTTACAAGCAGGAAGAGATGTTTCAAAAGTGGCATTCAACCATAATTGTAGTAACCAGAAAGGTCCAGAGAGCAACATGTTTCCTTTTGACTTAATGGTTTTGATGGTTATTACGCCTTACCCTAGAGTCTTACAAAGGTTGGCTAGGATCATTTCGCCAAGGCAGAGGTTGTGTCCAGCGTGCGTTTGGTTCACCATTGTTAAATACCTATTTTCTACTTGTAAAGATCTCGAGCAGAAGACACAATGAGATATCCAGAGAGCCAGAAATGCAACATGCTCTTGGTCAGAGACTTTGTCAAATTCCATGTCGTGATAATAAGCGATATAGGTTGTGAAGATTGCCTTGGTAGTTTTGAATCCTATAGAATCTTCAGCTAAGAAGTTAGGGTCATAGGTTTCTCCAGTTGGCTTAAGCCCAAGAATGGTAGCAATGTTGAAAAAGGTTAGAGTCATTATTCCACAAGGAAGCTGAAAATTATTGTGGGTGCTATCCTAGAAATATAGAGAAGCAAGTAACATGGATGAACAATAGCCAGGTCCAACCTTCGACAATTGGATTATGTTGAAGATACCCATGTTTTTCCAAACATGGGATTTGCTTTTTCCACCTTTTCTAACCAGGCAAGGTAATTTGATGGATCTTTGAACAAGGGGCATGCTTTGAAAACCCTAAAGTTATTACTCATGTATTCTAAGCTAATAGGATCTTTGGAAGCTTCAATCGAAAGGGAACCTTGACCATCAACTTTTAATCTTTCATCAGCCTTAATATCCTTACTAAACCTAGGTTTTTGACCATTTGCTATAGGCTTATAACAATGATAAGCAGGAAAAAAATTCCTTAACCTTAGTAGGATCAGCAGAAAGGTTGGGAAGAGGACCTAACATAGCATGTATTTTACCAATAATTAAGACAGGAATTATCACCTGAGATTGATAGATTTTGCAATTCTCTTTTTCATCAGGAGGTTCAGGTACACATTTTAGGTTACCTACCACTGTTGGGCCCAAAATTTTGTGAGCTGGAGTAAGCTCTATAGATTTCTTGGACTCCTTAGTGTTCTTGCATGAATCCTTGGAATTCTTAATTAAATATGACATTGATGAAGTAGATTTGGAGAAAAAAGAGTTTTGCAAGAGATGAATAGTTGAAAGAGTGTGCTCAAAGAAGTTCAGAGAGTGAAAAGATTGAAATTGGTGATTTTCGCTATTTATAGATGGATGAAGTGGAAGCGGTTTGCTGTACACATTAATGGTGGAAGAAATCATGGGACACATGTCATATAGAGGATGCGTGATGAGATGACAACAGTTGATCTGGCCCACGATCTCATCTGGACTAGATATGTGATGATTAAAAAGATTCACACAAGGGTTTTTGAGGAGATGTTTGGAAAAAGTTGTCATGATGATGATGACGTCATAGCAGATAAAGGGTTTTTGGCGTCGAATGTGAATTTCAAAAAATTCCCTTTTCTCCCTTTAGTCGAAAAAGACATTTTTAGGGGGCAATTTGTTGGTTGGGAATTTAGACGTCAAGCTTTGTTTGAGAATAATAAGCAAAGAGCAAGTGTTTTTTGAGTTTTTACTGAATTCGATAGGAGCATATACAAAGGTCCTAGTCGAAGAGGTCTTTATGAGAAGGACATATTGGAAAAATACATAGAATTATTTTCTATGTTTGGATAGTAACTTCGACGAAGGGTGTACAGAGCTCTCTTTTGACAGGATTTTTGAATTTCAAAATACGGATAATAACTTCTTTTGCCCTTATCCATTTTTCTGAAAATACGTGTGGAGAGATGTGGCAAAATGAAGACATGCAGAGCAAAACGTGTCATTTTTTGGAGGAATATCCATCGAAGACAGTTATTTTAGACATGTTATAAATAGGAGTCTAAGTGTTTAAGATTTCGGTGTGTTTAATTATTCTACAATACTCATAAAATCACTCAAAATATCTAAGTCAATTAAGAAAAGAGTTATCATTGAGAATGTACGTCTGAAATAACATATTATTTCATTTCAATAAGAAATTTATTTCCACTTATCAATTGTTTCTTTTATTGCACTTTTAGTTTGAAGTTTTCTTCATTGCATTTTCTTTACCAACTCTGCAAAGTTTATCTTTTCTAAAACTTTGAAACAATCTTTTACGAACATGAATGATGTTGAAGTATTCTTAGAATTCTCAGAACAAAATTAAACAATAGCTATGTCCTTAGGATTCACTGGTTGATCATGCAAATAAATCATTTTTGGATGACTAGCACTTGTTTACCAATTTTCACGATAAACACGCCCCAATCCTTTTTCAATCGAATTATTTATGAAATTTGTGTGACGAGTCATGTGTGTTTCTTTAATGGGCGATGAGTATTCGAATGGTAAACTAAGTGCGGACAACACACGAATGATCGGGGAAAAGAAGGGAAATTACTTTCGGCCTAATCTTTTTTCGTCAATGAGAATTAATTTGATTCGGTTATTTTCAAGTGTTTTGATGCAATTGATGAATGTTCAAACGGTAGGCTAAGTTGCCATCACATGAACATTCGGGGAAAGGAGGAAAAATTACCATATGTGTTAACCAATTAACATTGTAACACCAGAAACTTACGATCTCGGAGTTATCGTCGGTTGTTGGTTCAGGGACGATGATGGTGGTGCTTGGCCGGCGTTCGACTCTGTAAGGACTCCGCCGCCGCCCTTGGTGAGTCGTGGATGATGATGATGAATCTCCAGATTCTCTGAATCCCGCTTTCGGTCGTCGTTCTGGGATTTTCCTATTTCTAAGTGATGATTGAAGCCTTGTGGGTGATGATGAGGAAGCTCGAAGCTTCTCTGAACCTCGTTCGTCTCTTCTTCTTCATGAGGAAGATGATGAAAAGATCTGGGTGTGATCTTTTGCGCCGTTTTGGTTTCTGGTTCCCCTCAGGTTTCTCCTTCTTTTGATGATTTTATATGTTCGTATATTGTGGTTATTATGATTTGTGATTGGATCCATGCTTTGTTCTTTGATCCGCAGGATTTGGTGGCAATTTTGACAGCTTGATTTACGTTTCCTTCAGTTTGTGTTGGAGCTTTTCGTCCACGATTTTGTTGGCTTGAGTTGTATTTTTACGGTTTTCACGGTGATGATAAACTGTGAATGAGTTTGTTGCGATTGTGACGGAGCTTTGAATTTTTCTTTCAACTTGTTTGTTTGCTGGCCATGAGCTTGTTTACGAGACCGCTGTTGGCCCGTTTGATCCACTTGAGACTTTTTCTGGAACGGTTACGGTTAAGGCCATGTTTGGCAAACCACTTTTCTTAAAAAAAATCACTTTTTCAAATAAGTGCTTTTTTCAATAAGCACTTTTGAAAATCACTTTTCTGAAAACGCTTTTTTCCTTCTCTCTCTCTCTGTTGCCTTGAAACAAGAACAGATTATTACCGGATTTACCGAGGTCGAGAAAAAATAAGTCGGGAGCCGGCTTCGACTTTGTCGTTGCCCTCCCGACATACCCGATGATGAGCATTTCCTGAGGGTATCAGATTAAAACTCTAACCGATTAAAAGTTATTCGTTCGTTTTTTTGTCGGTTTTTACAGGTTCGAAGGATATAATCGGAAACTCGAAGAAAATCAGAAATGAAGCTTATTTTTAGGATCAATTAGAAACTTAGGAAAAATGTAATTTATTTTTTTGTAAATTTATTCATTTATCTATTTTTTATATTATTAAGAATTATTATTATTTTTAATAAAATTCTTTATTTTTAGATATTGTAAAAGTATGAAGAATATTATTATTTTGATACGCAAATGATGAAATAAAATTAAAAAATTTCCTTATATTAAAATGAAATGAACATGATAAAACTTTTTTTTAATAAAATCTCAAACAAAACCAAATAATATTTTTGTCATTTAAATGAAACAAAAACATAACAATATTTTGATATTAAAATGAACAAAGCATAATAATATTTTGATATTAAGATGTAATGAAACATAATAATCCTTTTTTATAAAAATGAAAAGAAACATAATAGCTTGTTCTTTTTTTTTAATAAATGAAATGACACAAATAATAAATTTCTTATGAAATGAAATGTCAACCCACTTCATCCGATTCATTCTCGTTTCTGATACAATTTTCGAATAACCTCTCCGACAATTCAAATGAACAACCTTGTCAGAGTAAATCCAATTCGTCCAATTAAAACTCAAGTGACCACATTTCCCGATTAACTTCATCTAACTAAATTGAATTGATTTAATTTCAACGGCTCAAATCCTTCACGATTAAATTCCAATTACCACCTCGTCCTTGATTCACATCAACAATATTAAATGACTCAAATTTCCTGACTACAATCCAGATTCAAAAATTGACTGCCAGCTGCACGCAAATGACCGTTTTACCCTTCATAAGCTAAAGCGCACAAATGTGACTTTTCCTACAAAATCAACAGGCTACACAAACCCGTTAGCGGTTAGCTAAAATGCGATGCAAAACAAAATGGGATGCGAAATGAACCTACGAATCTTAGGGCAAAATTTGGGGTATTACACCACTCTTTCGCTATTCTTCTGTATCATCCACCTCTAGAGACAAACGATCAATGGCCGGCACAACTGGGTGTCTTTAAAGCCGCCAAGAAGGCTTTTTCGGGCATATATGGGTTCTATCTGGCATTTTAAAGATCGATGGTACGTCATCAAGCCGGTCACTCATGTGGTCGTAGATTCCCTTATTAACCTCGAGGTCCAAGAAAAGGCACTGATGGATCGATGGAAAGTCAAAGGAATTCTTGGTGTCGAAGATCCCTTTGGTTTGGATTAAGGAGCACTTCAATAAAGGCACTGATGGTTATATAGTGCGAAGTGTGTCGAAGATCCCTTTGGTTTGGATTAAGGAGCACTTTGATGGAAAGTCAAAGGAAGTCTTGGTGTCGAAGATCCCTTTGGTTTGGATTAAGGAGCACTTCGCTGAACGCCGATGATTGCTCTGCTTACCAGAAGTTGGTCGCTTTCGTGGCTAGCTTCCCTCCTGCGAAGTGTGTGATTCTGGATGGGAAATTCATCCTCGATGCTAACAAGGAGATTCGCACGGAGTCGCACTTGATCAACACAAGAGCCCTCCTCAAATGTGCATCCAATGAGGAAGCTTTGCACCTCTTAGGTAGTTAGTTCGCTTTACTTTCCGCGTGCTCGTCTTTGGTTTGATATGCTAATTTCGTTTATTTTTATTTTACAGGAAAGATGTCGAGCATGCATGAACGTGTGAAGAGGTTGGCAACCACCAAGGCTGGAAAAAAATCTGGAAAAGGGAGGGTAGCTCAGGTGCAGCAGATGCCTGGTCCCGACTCTTGGCCAGGCAGGTCATCTTCTTCTCCTCAGGGCAGCCAGTCTCCCTCCTCGAAAGGAACGCCAAAGAGACTACGCCTCGCGGGGCTAGAAACCATCGATCTTACTGAAAGTATAGCCAAGGAGAGGTTCATGCTCCCACCCTGCCACCTGTAGCCGTCATTCTTCTGTGGGGCCAATTCTCCCATGGTGGGCGCCGCGGAGGCAAAAGCTATCTTGGGCGCTGACTGACAGACGAGGAAGAAGGCTCTGGCAGAGGACCTGGCCGCAGTGATTCAGGTCTTCAAGATGGCCATGGTCCTTAATAATGAGGCTTGTTCTTCAACTGACTTCTTATAACTGCAGGCCAACCTGGTGACTGTCAAAGCGGAGAGGAACAAATTGGCTACTGATCTCGACTAGGCAAAGGAAGACAGCGCTGCCCAACGTAAGCTCTATGGTAAGACGGAGAAGTAGCTGAAGGCCGCAGACGAATATAAGATAAGGATCTTGGCGTGGATCGAAGAACTGGAGGCGGCTTTGCAGCTTGTGGAGGATGAGACTAACGAAGAAAAACTTATGGGATCTCGGGCGACCCTTGTGTGTAGGATCTGACAGCTCGAACAAAATTATCTGGGGGCGCTTGAGGTAAGCTACGACAATGCCGTGGAACAGCTCCGGCTCGTGAACCCGGACGTCTCGTTTAACACAGCGGGGATGGGCCCTTTTCATCAAATCGTTGAAGGTCGCGTGGTTGCTCCAGAACCTGAAGAGGAAGACGAGACTCTGGTCGAGGATGGTGGCATGCAGGAGGAAACCTCTTAGTTTGTTTGTTTTTCTGGCCTACGTGTCTGTATTATTTTGTTGGCATGTGTGCCTATTTTTGATGTATCTGTTTCCGACCCACGAGGTCGCTTGTGTAATATTTTGACAATGGGCTTTGCCCGCCATTTGGATATATAGCAGTTCTACTTTTCTATTCGCTGTGTTTTTTATGTTTCTATGCTTGAGTTGAATTTTTGTTTATGTTCTTGCTCGACATGTTTGATGACCGACTTTGCGAAGAACAGGTCGGGTGATCGGAGTTGGTATTCCATCGGTCATGGGGTTAAGATCTTAGTTGAGGGCTTTCCCCGGGCGTGAACCTCCCATCGCGAGCTGGGTGTTCTGCCCTACTGATACGGCAGCAGTGGAGCTCGATTGAGTGGTCCCCGCTGGATCAAGGGTCTTGCCTGCACATGGAGCTCGATTGTCATAACATTAGGAGTCATGTCTATACCATGGTTCACTCTGTGGTTGCGGCGTTGACGGGCCGCAGGCAGTGTCTAACTATAATATTGCTTAAGTTTCTCTGCATTCCATGGTCGAGCAAGTTCTTCTCCATGAAGGTTTTCGAGGTAATAGGCCATGTTGCCCGTTTTGTTTCGGACGCGATAGGGGCCCTCCCAGTTTGCAGCGAGTTTGCCCTCGCGTGAGTCCTTTTGATTTCTTTGTAGGACTAGGCTGGCCACCTGGAACTCACGCTTGATGACTTTGCTATCGTGTCGCAAGGTTATCCTCTGTTTTAGTGAGGCTTCATGCAGAGATGCCCCCGACCTAATTTCCTCGACCAGGTCGAGTTCTTCCCTTAGCGCTTCGCCGTTCGCCTGCTCGGGTAGGGAGGACTCGATTCTCTTGGACGGTTCTCTTATATCAACCAGGATCACTGCCTCGGTCCCGTAGGTTAATTGGAATGGGGTCTCTCCGGTTGTTGAGTGTGGAGTGGTCCTGTAAGCCCAAAGGACGATGTGTAGCTCCTAGACCCAACCCTTTTTGGCGTCTCTCAGCCTTTGTTTTAGACTGCACATAATTACTCTACTCGCGACTTTGGCCTTCCCATTTGTATGCGGGTGTTTGACCGACGTGAAGTGTTGTTTTGTGCCTAGTCTGGCAACGAACTCTCGGAAGGTCTTGTCGGTGAGCTGTGTCCCGTTGTTAGTGACGATGGCTTGGGGTATGCCGAACCAGGAAAGTATGTTTTGTTTATAGAAATGAAGTATGTTTTGGGCCGTGATTTTGGCTAGTGCTTCGACTTCTATCCACTTAGTGAAGTAGTCAACGCCAACTATCAGATATTTATTTTGGTAGGACCTGATGACGAAAGACCCGAGGATGTCCATCCCCCACCATGCAAATGGCCATGGCGACAAAAGTGTTTTGAGCTCGTTTGGCGGGGCTAGGTGCATATCGTCGTGCCGCTGGAATTTGTCACAGCTTTTGACGTGCTTTATGGCATCATCCTGCATGGTTGGCCAATAATAACTTGCCCGCAGAGCCTTGCGGGAAAGTGATCTCTCGCCAAGGTGTTGGCGTTGATCCCTTCGTAGATCTCTTGGAGTATGCCCGGTACTTTGGTTTCACCGACGCACTTGAGGAGGGGGATGAAGAATCCCCGTCTGTATGACTTGTCCTCGATCAAGACGTACGAGCAGGCTCAATGTCTAACCGCGCTTGGATTTTTTGCCTCGTCAGGCAGGTGTCCCGTGCTGAGGTAGGTGTACACAGGGGTCATCCAGCAGTCACTGTCGCCGATAGCGTTTACCTCGGTAGTTATCATGCCTCTCTCGATGCTAAGGCGAGAGAGGACTTCCTGAATTACAAATTTGTTTTTTCCCTTCCTCTTCATGTTAGCCAGTTTTGACAAGATGTCTGCTCGGGTGTTGTGTTCGTGTGGAAAGTGTTGCACCTCTGTGGAATTGAAGCTCTACATACTTTCTCTTACCAAGGAGAGGTACTCCACGAGGTTTTCGTTCTTGGCCGGATATTCTCCCCGTACCTAGGATGATACAAGCTAGGAGTCGGTAAAGATATTTACTTCCTTCGCACCGAGGTCTTGAGCCAGACAGAGTTCTGCGAGGAACGCTTCGTACTCGGCCTGGTTGTTCGATGTTGGGAACGCCAAGGCGGGGGAGACTTCTATCAGGATTCCTTTTTCGTTTTCTATTATGATAACTGCTTCACTTCCCGTTGAGCTAGAGGTGCAATCGAAGAAGATGGTCCATTTGTGGACCCCGGTGGTTAGGGATTCTGCAGAGGCCATTTTGGCGACGAAGTCGGCCAGGATTTGAGCCTCGAGGGCTTTTCTGCTCTCATATTGGACGTCGAATTTGGAGAGTTCGAGCGACCATCTGAGCATTCTTCCCGACATGTCTGGCCGCCCGAGTAACTGTTTAATAGGTTGGTCAGTTTTGACTATGATTGTGTGGGCCAGGAAGTAATAACATAACCTTCTGGCTGTGGTGACGAGGGCCAAAGCAACTTTCTTAATCTGCTGGTATCTGAGCTCAGGCCCTTGGAGGGATTTGCTTGAGAAGTATAGCAGTTTCTGTCCTTTGGGGGTTTCGCGGATCAGTGTTGTGCTGACGGCTTCTGTAGCGACGGTGAGATACAAATATAGGTTTTCCCCAACGATGGGTCTCAACAGCACTGACGGCTCTGAGACAACTTGCTTGAGGTGAAGGAGATCCTGTTCGCACTCCTCCGTCCAATTCAAATGCGGCCTCTTGCGTAGTAGTTTGAAGAAGGGGAGGGCGTGTTGTGCCGACTTGGCGACGAATCGTGACAAAGATGCAAGCATCCCATTCAGTGACTGAATAGACTTCTTTGTGTTCGGGGTGGAAAACTCAGAGAAGGCCCTGTACTTGTCCGGGTTGCCTTCTATTCCTCGTTCAGTTAAATAGAAACTGAGGAACTTGTCGAAAACGAGAAACCTGCAAAATGCTCAGATTCCTAAGTAAGTACCGGAACTAGAGAGAGCAAGTATAGAGAGAAGGTGTCGAAAACAGAATACATGACCCTCTAGTTCAAGAGGCTATTTATAATGTGCCCTCAGCGTAGGGCCAACGGTTACATTGCATTGTGCTGGATTGCAAAGCCCAACACAAGTAATTGTCAGGCCTTACATGGCGTAGTGAAAACCGGCATGTGATCTTCGCCCCAGATCAACTACCTTGTGATCTTCGGAAGGTGGGCTGACCATCTCTTTTGGACGTGGATAGTTACTTGATGACGTAACCCCGTGTGGGGGACAGGTGGAGAACGTGAGAGAAGCGCGTGGGTTCCCCTGCTTGGAAGGTTGTCTGCCCGACGAATGTGCCTTATTGACGCTCCTGCCCGACGAAGGCCTCATTAGCCTGGCCTTGGGTTGGCCAGCCCGACTGAGGGGCAGGCCCCGGCCTAATCCTAAACAATATATATATGCACGGTTAGACACAGAGACAGATCTAGAAATTTTAGTTTGTGGGGGCAATATATATATATATATATATATATATATATATATATATATATATATATATATATATATATATATATATATATATATATATATATATATATATATATATATATATATATATATATATATATATATATATATATATATATATATATATATATATATATATATATATATATATATATATATATATATATATATATATATATATATATATATATATATATTTGTAAAAATGATAAAATAAATATACAGTATTTACTGAGTAAAAATTTTAGACACTTCTAAAATCTGTCATTTTATATATAAAATATAAGACATACTTAATATCAAATAAATATTTTTTAAGGATTTTTATATTTTTAAAATTTAAAATTATTATTTTTTAAAATAGAGAAATGAATGATACATCAATTGTATAAATTAATTTTATATTGTTAATTAATGACAACCATTTATTTTATCAAATTAGATTGAAATTTTTAAATAACTTGTATGATATAATAGAATGATATATTTTTATTAGATTATAGTGGAAAATGTGACTATTAAAGTATTAAAAATATTAAATTTTTTATGGGGGTAATATTTTATTTTAATTAAGTAAAAAATAAAATTATTGAAATTTTTTGTAATATTATAAACAACCAAGTGGGGGAGCTGTCCCTAAAGGCACTAAGGTGGATCCGTGTCTGCTCAAAATTGCATCTTTTAAGTTTGTTTTGTTCGATAAAAACTTCTATGGTAAGGATCAATTTTAAATTATATAAGAAAAGTTATTGTGATTAACGATGTCGATAGAAACATGGTTCTGGATAGAACATTATATAAGGCTTGATTGTTTTTGTTTTTTTAAATTATGTTTTGTTGCTATTATTTGATCCTAATTGTGTTAAAGTAGTTGTGTTTCTGATATGTGTATTTAATTGTGATCTTCTTTCTCTTTTTTTTTTCTTTCTCTGCTGTTGAAGAATATGATAAAGATATTCCTTAGTTTAAACAATAATACGAGTGAATTTCTATTTTGTTTCAAAGCTAGACTTTTATTGAATATTCTAATGGATATGTAGTTACTAATGTTATCTGACACTTATTCTTTGCTTCTATTTTTGTATACAACCGAAAATTGGTAGAAAATAATGTAGAAGAAAACAGTTATTTTATGATTGATTAGCTTCTTTGATTTCTTAAGAATTACACAATCTTTTATCAACCAAATAAATTAATAGATGTTACTGATTTCCTGTCAAATTTCTTTTGGAGTTGCATTCCATGGTAACTAATAAATGTTAACAAGCTGCATCTCTGTTAAAGTTAGCAGTGAGACCATTATGGTATGACATATAAGATTTCCTTGTTATTCTTTTCTTCGACTCTATTTATTGCTTTAGATATTTACTTTATTATTCAAAAGTTGTTTAGAATGCTGCATGTACACTATTGGA
Organism: Lathyrus sativus; assembly: GCA_963859935.3. Lineage (NCBI taxonomy): Eukaryota > Viridiplantae > Streptophyta > Magnoliopsida > Fabales > Fabaceae > Lathyrus > Lathyrus sativus. The sequence goes on along the minus strand of OZ012736.1, from coordinate 481,445,400 downwards.
AATTAATGTCAATTTTATACTATAATAGATTATTCTTTAACCGGGGATATTAGAGCCTCTGAATAACTATTCTGTCGTGGTGGAATCTGTGATATAGCTCTTTTGCTTCGACTGAGTATAATGGTTTTTTTGGGCGTTGATGTTATTAAGGAGCTCTAGGGTTTCAGAGAGAATGGTTGAAGAGCAAAATGCAAATGGCCAAAGAGCATGAGGTCCAAGAAGACATATACATATTTCCATAATCAAAGCGAAAGAGGAGAAATTATATATAGATAGTTTTTGTTAATATGATTTGTACGTAAGACATTTTAGTATTAGATTATATGATTTTGACAAGATTATACGGGGGCGCGTGTGCGTGTGTGTTTATGTATGTGTGTAGGGGTTTACAAATATATTTGATTAAATGCAATAGATTTAAATCAAATTAAATATAATATAATTACGAGAAAAAAAAAACATATTCTATTTAAAGAAAATTGGGTGTAAACTTGACAACATCCATAGTAAACTCTTGTGTAATATATTATATGAGAATAGGTTATAAACTTGCCAACATCCATGGTAAAGTTGGGTGTAATATATCATATTCTTACACCATATTTAAAATAAAAAATAGAGTGTAAACTTGCCAATATCTAGAGTAAACGTGCTTATTTTACACCTAATTTTTATCAAATGGGGAGTAAATATGTTTAATTTAAATGCAATTATTTAAAATTAATTTTACACCAATTTTTTAAAAAAACAGGGTGTAATATTACATATTTATACACCATTTTAAATAAAAAAGGGTGTAATATATCATCTATATATACATGTAAACATTTACACCCAATTTCTATAAAACAGTGTGTCATATACCATCTACAAATGTACATACGTAAGTATTTACACATGATTTCAACAAAAAGAGGGTGTAATATAACATCTATTTACATCAGTTTTAAAACGGATGTAAATTTGTCAGATATTTCTCATCCGTTGAATTCACACCCTATAATAACAGATGTTAAATGTAAAAAAATCGAGTATAAATTACTTTTTCTGTACTAGTGAAAAGATAAGAATAAATCCACCTCAGATAGAAGAAGGTCCCTACTTTAAACCAAACCTCCCAAACCTAACTCATTTATCTGAAATTTTTTCTAAGAAATGCTTTGGACTCCTCTTAGATCCTTGTGTGTTGTTAATATTAAAACAAGCAAGTAGCACAAACAACCAATGTTATAATTCTCTCCAAATCTTTTATTAAAAACCTTCTGGAAAATTTCAAAAAGTTAGGAAGACAATATATTTAAAAAATTAAGGTTTAACCCACCGATAGAAAAGTCCAAAACAACTTCTATTTCATAACCAAATATGAGGTTTAACCCACGATAGAAAAGTCATGTGCCTAAAATCTTATGAGACAAACACAACTAAATATTGTATGTGCAAATCTACCATGAATCTTTTCGTTACTACCTCATAAATGCTTTAAGAAGAGAGAGGTATGCTATATGAGAATATCATACCACAAACTGCGGATTTGGATCCTCTCCAGTTTTCTTCCTTCTGCTGCTCATCCTGCCTTCATCTCAGCCATTTATTCTTATATTTTCTCTCTCTTCAAACTAATTTCATTTTATTTATTTCATTTGTATTAATTTTTGGCCATCGATGAAGCAGTAGAGGATTGGCCGCAGACAAAGGCAGCAAGTGATTCATTTTCACAAATTTCTTAATCTTCACCGCCATCTTTGATGAGGTGGTTATCGCGAATCAAGCATCTGTTGTTTAGTGTTCCCTGCAGTGGACATAGACATGGACGATAGTGTTGAAAGCAAAGCAGAGGAAATAGGCGAGGAAGAACAGGGTGCAAAGAAGAAACGCAGGGAAGAAAGAACTCAAAAACTTAATTTCACATTTTGAGTATATTTGTCATTTTGCTAAATTTAAAAATTAAATTTCAATAAATAATTAAATTATTAATTTGTATATAAATTTTAAGGGACAAATTGACAATAAACACTTATTGAAACACAATGTTAACCTCGGTAAGAATGACAATTTGGCCCATTCTCAATGGGTACTCATAAAAATATTTAAAATGGATAGGATAAAAACTAATAAAAATGGATACGGGCACGAGTACAAACACTTATATACCTATATGATACATGTACGGGTGTCAATGTTGGTATCCAAACGGGTATGGACTAGGATACGAAGATTTTTTTCAATTGCAAGTATGAGAATGAGCACTATAGTACCTAACACAAACTCTTTCCATTGTTATCCCTAAACCTCGGAGACTGAGGTTGAAAGTCCAGTGTTAAACATCTTTTATTATAATTGATTTAAATTCAAAAAAAAAAAAGTTTAACATTTAAACAAAAATATAACAACTTAAACTTATCTACGAATAAAAAAAAGTGCAAGTGTAGCCTATTATCCCTATAAGCAACGGTTTTTAAGCCATGGTCTATTGTTCTATTGTCTAAAGTGAAAATGGATGTAGTGAATTTTTTTTATCTTTTCTTTCATATTTGAAGTCAATTGTGCAACGGCTGCATTTTTAATAAGTAGAATAACATCGTTTTTGATCACTTTAAAAATATCTTAATAATTAAACAACACTTTTATTTGCTTACACCACTATCGTAATTTATCGCATCGAGAATTGAGAGATACACAGAAATTCATTCATTGAAAATAAAAGCATTTCCGTGCTTTAAGTGTTTGATACATCAAACCATGCCCTTGATATCAAATATTGGGACAACCAACCACAAAAATTGTGATTTTTAATATGGAGAGAGAGTAATTATTAAGGGTGAAAAATTAGAATCACTTGTTATTTAGATACCCTAAAGTATATATACATTTACATGAATAAAGTACAAGTAACAAACAAAATAACAGAAAAATACTTTTGTTGTAACCGGTTACATCCTCACGTTACCCAATTACTCAATGCTTATATTTCTGTTGTTACTGCTTATGGCAAAAGTGTAACCAATTACCAAACGGATAGAGTTACTTAAATTACACTTTTCACACAACATATTTTATGTGCATCAATGTTTTAATTATATTTTCCTTAATATCTTATTTCTTTATATTCTATGAGTGTTCTTCTAAGTGTTATTTACATAAGAAATTAATCTTGAGATCTATTATTCTAATTTTACTAAACTTTTTAGTTCTGCAGCTGCACTCTTTCAAAAGATTAGATTAACCACCAGGATTACTCTCTACCGATATACTTTTTTGACAAATAATACCAATAGTGTGGGGATTATTTGGAATATATCTCACAATATCTACACGAGATAGCAAGTAGACATAGGACGGATAACAACTCCGCTGCGTCATATTTCATAGCCTCCAATTTGTAATGCTCTAGTTCAATTAATTCATACAAGCTACTTTCTCAACCACCAAATAAAGCTTCTTTATTGATCCTTCTTCCTTCCATTATATCCAATATATATAGTTCACATTTTCTTACTAGTTTTCTCATCCTTCACTACCACATTTTCCAGTAGAATCAATTTGTCGAGTTTAGTATTGATATAGAACAATGGATTCGAAAAATGCAATATTTCTCAGCTTATGCCTCTTGGCTATGGTTCTTCTTATGTCCTTAGAGGTGATAGCAAGTGACTTAACTGAGACTTCCTCTAATACCAAAAAGGGTGAGCATTACTATACTTTTTTTTTTTTTTAAATTTTAGGAACAAAATATAGGTTTTCATACTCATTATATAGGAATTTATTATATATATAAATTTTTATTTAGCTACATATATTTCATGTCATGTATGATTTTATTGTTCGATAGTTTTTTTGGTTAACTATGTACACACATAGATATTCCATAAACAAAGTTAAAATAAATTTACATAATATTTTATTTGCAGGGGTAAATGATGTCAAAAATGATAATGGAGACGACGGTGATAATGGTAGTGATGGTTACAACACTCGTTATCCAGATAATGGTGATGGTGGTTACAATGGTGATCATGGTGATGAGTATCCGGATAACTGTGATGATTTTCCGGGTAATGGCTGGGGTTATAATGGTGGTTACCCTAGTAATGGTTGGGGTTATAATGGTGGTTACTCTGGAAATGGTGGGAGATATGGTGGTTTTTTTCCTGGCAATGGTGGTTATTTTGGTGGTTACCATGGTCGTGGTGGTGTTTATTTTGGTGGTTATGGTGACGGTTACTTGGGTCATGGTGGTTTCTATTATGGTGGTGGTTTTCCGAGTAATGGTCACGGTGGTGAAATTGTTGATGGGGAAACTGAAGACAACACTCATAACTAATACTGATATCATCGCTTATGATATACTTAATAATAAATTTCAGGAATAAATAATGTTGGGTGTATATTTGGAGAGGTTTCAATTTGTTGTTATTATCTATCTTGTGTGTAAAATACATCATTAATATGTATATGTGATGGTGAGTTTAATTTTGAACAAAAGTGGTGAAGTTGTTATCCTGTGGAATATACAAAAGAATTATAGACTTTAATTAGTAATTTATCTTCTTTAAAATATATATTCATATAGATGAGGTTTAATTTCTAATAAAATCCACCTATTAAAATAACTACACGTGGTCACACTTTAAAATAATCACCAAAAATACATGGTTATTAAACTAGACAGACTTATGCTTAAACTTTAAATTGCTTTAATTGAACGTTAGAACCTAACCACATGAAAATTAAGAAGGCATATTTTATACAAAAAGTAAACGAGAGGGATAAAGAAAATGTACATCAGGATATATACTTGTTGGGTAATTCATCTTTGCTTGCGCTTAATTTATTCTTTAATTATAAATCATCAAAAATTACTGAGTGATCCACCAATGCAAATTACTGAAATACCTATAGGTAAGAGCTAGCTAAGCTAAACAAACCTAAAATCCAATCCACAACATAATTCTTGTATCTGAAAAATACTTCACAAATCATTAGAACACCTAATGAATCTCCACACTATAAGAACTCATATTTTCATAGGAGGTGAGTTACACTCATCCGTGGTGTTTTTGGTTTGAGAAAAAAGAAGAATGTTTCAAAAGAATCTCACACAACAGTTTTCATAACCCAAGAAATCAACACACAAAAATGTCGATGCAAGAGGATTAGTTTTTATTTTACTTTTAGAGAGAGAAAAACTTAGAGTGGTAGCAAAGAACACGTTCTAATTTTGAAGATCACTGCAGTCTATACGATATTTTACCATGTGAGATATAGGTTACCCAACAATGTCAAAGTGGGTTTGGCTAATCGGGTTTAAAGTCCTAATCTTCGAATTAGGGACCTATTGCCTTGCTCATTGGAGGCTTGGTTTGCCCTGTCATCTCTCGATGGGAAAAGATGAGGAATGGGTGAAGGTTCGCCTAAAACAACATATGAGGCCGATAGCAAGGAGATCAATTTGGGTGGCTCGCAAAGGAAAGGACAGGGCAGAAGACGAAGGAAAAATTTAGGTTTGGCAAAAGGAAGTTTTGCACATCTAATGTTTAACATTGATTAAAACAAATTGAAAAGATATATCTTCAAGGGCTTAGGATTCTTGGGTATGTTAGCCTCATGGAAAGGTAAAAACGTGTACTTGATTAATGTATATTCATCTTGTCAACTGTCAGAAAAAAGGAAGTTGTGGGCTGAACTTATTACTCTTAAAAGGAAGTACATGTCGGGACACTGGTTAATAGGGGGATTTCAATGCTTTGAAATCTAGAGAGGAAAGGTTGGGGTCAAGGGTTCATGGCCTGACTGAAATAGAGGAATTTAATGATTTCATAAATTGTATGGAGTTGATTGATTTTTCAACAGTTGGCAATAAATTCACTTGGTTTAACTCTGCTGGTTCTTGTTATAGTAGATTAGAAAGATTTTTAATTTCTCAGGATTTGATAACAATGTGGAACACTGTTGCTTAGTTTATTGGTGATAGGGCCATCCATGATCACCTTTTAGTGTGGATTAAAGCTAGGAATACAAACTGGGGTCCTAAGCCGTTTAATTTTTTTTCGTGCTGGTATGATCATACAGAGTTTCTGGAGTTCGTTAAGAAGGAATGAGGTACTTTTGAAGTGTCTGGTTCTCCAGCATATACTCTTTCTTTGAAATTAAAATGGTTATTAGATGGTGGAATACAAATACGTTTGGAATGGTGGATCTTGATATTGAAGAATAGGTTAAGATAATTATTGAAGTGCACTACTACGGAAAACCCATTTAACAACGGTTGAGAAAAATATATAATCACGAAGGCCCAAACATTGTTATGTAGAGTCTCGTATATATGATACTTACAATCACGATCCAATAACCGTTGTAATAAGATAGAAAGCACACTACCTATAATTACGTTTATTTTAAATACCCGTTGTTGTTGGTCTTTTAATAAAAATTAAAAATAATATAGCATTAGAACTACCTATAATCACAGTTATTTTAAATATCCATTGTTATATGTCTTTTAATAAAATAAAAAAAGAATTGCAGCATTATAACAAGAACAACAACAACATCAAGAACAAAAAGAACAACAACAAGAACAACAATAACAATAACAATAAAAACAATAAAAAACAAGAACAAGAATAACAATAACAACAATAACAAGAAGAAGAAGAAGAAGAAGAAGAAGAACAACAACAACAACAGAAACAACAACAAAGCAACAACAAGAACAACAATAATAAGAACAAGAACAACAATAATAAAAAAGAACACCAACAATTAACATTGCTAACTTGAATCCATATTTTTCTTGTTTCATTCAAGTTGTAGAAGAGATGATGGAGTTCTGAATATTGTTAATGAAAGAAATGATATTTTCGAGTTTTGTTTATGAAGGAAATGTTGTTTTCGAGAAATAGAGTAATGTAAATGAAAGATGATGTTTGGAGGTAGAAGATGTAGTTCGTCTATGTTGGAAGTTCGTCTAAGTTTTAGGTTTCACGCGGATCACTAATTGTAGTATCCTGACCGTTGATAATCACTAAATAGACGACCAAGATTTGTTTAAGGACAGTGAATAAACTCAATAAGCGTGTCACCTATAATGTTGGTGCTGGGGCTTAAAAAATAAGTAAAAAACCAAAAATATTAGTGTTGGGACTTGAATCCATGACCAGTCGCTACCTATAATCATGGTTTTTTAAATACCCGTGGTGAAAGGTCTGTCAGCATTTTGAAAAAATAAGTAAAAAACATTACCTATAGTTGCAGTTTTTTAAATACCCGTGGTGAAAGGTCTGTTAGCATTTTGAAAAAATAAGTAAAAAAAAAATGCTAGTGCTGGGACTTGAACCCATGACAAGACGATACCTATAATCAAATCTTTTTAAATAATTATGGAGAAAGCCCTCAATTTTCACTACGGTTGAAGTTTTAATCGTGATTAAAAGTACTTTAATAAATAAAAAAGCTCCTGAATATCACATATTGCTACGGTGAATAGGAAATTGTTCTTACTTTGGCATTGTTGTTTACGCATTTTGTAGTAGTGGTGGAATCTTTTTTGGCTGCTGGTGTTAGAGGTTTTGAAAATATGGGTCTTGCCAATCGATAAATGGCTCAGGAAATGTTTTGGAAGAAATCGCGCATAAAAGAAAGTATCCTCAAGCGGAAGTCTCGTGTAAAATGGGTCCAAGAAGAGGATAAAAAATCTAGGGGTTTTCATGTTATGCTCAAAGCTAGAGCTAGGTGAAACTACATAAATTCTGTTAGGGTGGATGAGGTTGTTATCAAGGAGGTGACTTTGATTAAAACTTATGTGAAGAATCATTTTGAAGCTAGATTTCTTCAATCTTCTATGAAGAGACCAAGATTAGTGGTGGATGGGATTGAGAGGATTTCACCTGAGGAGAGTTGTATGTTAGAAGAATTTTTCAGTGCTGAAGAAATCAGATAAGTAGTTTTTGATTGTGATGGCAGTAGAAGCCCTAGCCCAAATCGGTTCAATTTGGAATTTCTTCAGAAAAACTTGTGATATCATTGGGCCTGAGGTTATTCTTTGTGTACAAGAATTTTATCATGTTGTTAGATTACCTAAAGCTTTCTCTTCATCGTTCTTGGCGCTCATTCCAAAGCTGGACAACCCTCAAAACTTAGATGATTACAGACCTATTTGCCTCATAGGAAGTGTATACAAGATGACCACCAAATTGCTAGCTCCAGGATCAGAAAAGTGATTGGTAATCGAGCTCCCAAACGACGTTTATTCAGGGAAGACATCTTGTTGATGGAGTTGTGGTTCTAAATGAAATAATGGATATGGCTAGAAGAAAGAAAAGGAGTTGTGTGTTATTTGAAGTAGATTTCGCAAAGGCATATGACTGTGTGGGCTGGGGGTTCCTTAGATATATGCTTAGGGCCAAGGGATTTTGAGAGAAATGGATGCAGTGTCGAAAGGGCTTCGTCAAGGAGACCCTCTTTCTCCTTTCCTTTTCACTATTTTGGTGGAGGGCTTAGCAATCTTGGTAAAAAGGGCTGTGAAGGGAGGGATTCTTAAAGGTTTCGAAGTTAAGGATATGTGTGCTTATACTTTGCTACAGTATGCTGAAGATACTGTCTTGATATGTGATGGTAGTTGGGAAAATTTGTGGGCCGTGAAATCGACTCTTAAAAGTTTTGAACTGCTGTCAAGGTTGGAAATAAACACAGTGAAGAGCAGCATTCTAGGTGTGGGTGTGGATGACTACTTCTTAGGAGGAGCTGCTCAAATCATAGAAAAAGGAAATTCTGGAAAAAAAACCAGTCACTGATTCCTTGAGGAAGGTTGTCTCCTTGGAAAGCTAGATTGTTGTCCATTGGGGGCAGTGTGATTGTGATCAATTCTATATTAACCAATATTCAAATTCACTATTTTTCTTTTTTCAGGGCACCTAGAATTGTTTTGAAGGAGTTGATTTTGTTAGACTTTCAACTAGGGAGCATTGAACATAGTGTGACTTTTTTCTAGAACAACCTTTGTGAGAGACACATCACATACTCACCCAAAACTTTAAGGTGATAGGTGTATGGATTATCTCACTTATAAATGCTCAAGTCACCACATTTATATTCAATGTGGGACTATTATCCACACCACTCACACTTGTTAATACTTAACAGATTTCGATCCAACGAAACTTTCTGTGGTTTGGAGCCAAGGCTACAAGAGGAATCTCGTGGGTGAGTTGGTCTGCTATCTGCATGCCAAAAAAAGACGGAGGTTTAGGTATCAAAGATTCAGACCTCTTCAAAAAATCTATCTTAAGTAAATGGCTTTGGAGGCTACTTGTGGAGAAGCAAGCGCTCTGGGTGGATATCTTGGAGGCCAGGTATGGGGATTCTGCAAAAAGTATTGGGTGCAAAATACCAGTTAATAATAGTTTGCAGGATTCTTGTGGTGGAAAGATATTAGACTGATTGGAGAATTACCTCAAGACAAGGCTTTTGTGGATTTTCTGTCATATAAACTTGGATATGGAGATTTGATTCCTTTTTGGCATGGTTGTTGGTGTGGGCAATATCATTTGAAGGCTTTGTTCCCTGGTTTCTTTGATTCGACTGACAGGAAGAATGCTTGAGTTGCAGATATGGACGAATGGCGTGACGGGAGCTGGAATTAGCATTTGGAAGATCTGCTCTTGACTGATATGTCCAATTTGGAGGAGGAATGGCAAGACATAACTATGATGCCGCAGGAGGTTTCTCCCTTGAGAGAAACTACAGACAAACTATGTTGGTCATTCGATTCTGCAAAGTGCTTCACTGTCAGGTCTTGGTAATTGAAACTGTTGGATGCTGGCTCTCATGAGAGATTTGATGAGAAGTCTAAGCAGGCTATAAACATGGTGTGGAAGAATCGTGCGCCTTCAAAACTAAAGATCTTTGGTTGGAGGTTACTCATTAACAGATTACCTACTCGTAGTAACCTTGTCAATCGTGGTGTTATATCTAATCAACATGAGTTTGTGTGCGTCCTATGTTTTCATGCTCAAGAAGAATGTTCACACCTCTTCTTAAATTGTGTTAAAAGTAAGATGGTGTGGTGGAAGGTTTTGGCTTGGTTTGGATTGGAAGAGTTGAATGAAGTCCAATGTGATCAGCACTTATTGGCTTCGTGTGCCAAATTGCAGAGAAAGACTTCGAAGGAAAGTGCGGCGGGTAGTTTGCGCGTGCATTTGGAGGGAACGAAACCAAGTATTGTTCAATGATGTAATTTGTGATACCAATACTGTTGTTCAAAGGATTGTTAATCTTTCTTGGTGGTTGTTGTTGATGAAACCAAAACGTAGGAAGTTAATCTTAAGATAAACTGGAATTTCACTCTAAACAATTTAGCCAACTCTCCCAAATATCAGGAGATAGACTGTCGAATCCTTGAGTGGTTACAATTTTTAAGAAAGCCTAAGCCCGATACGGATTTAAAAAGTAGAAGAAAAAAAAGATGAAAAAAAAATTAATCTTAAGATCTATTAACCGAAATTTTAGTAAACTTTTTAGCTCTACAGCTGCACTCTTTCAAAACTTTAGAGTGACCACTACGATTACCCTCTATTGGTATACTTTTTTGAGAAATAGTATGAATAGTTTGGTGTGGAGACAACACTTCCGCTGTGTCTATATTTCATAGCCGTCGATTTTTAATCCTCTAATTGAATTTATTCATACAATCTACTTTCCCAACTACCAAGTAAACGTTCTTTATTGATCCTCCTTCCCTCTGCATTATATATAGTTCACACTTTCTTACTAGTTCTCACATCGTTTACTACCATATTTTCCAATTGAATCAATAGTTTACTAGTGATACTCAACAATGGATTCGAAAAACGCAATATTACTCATCCTAGGCCTCTTGGCTATGGTTCTTCTTATCTCCTCCGAGGTGTCAGCAAGGGACTTAACTAAGACTTCCTCTAATGCCAAAAAGAGTAAGTTACATTATGTTTCTAATCGGCGGAACAAAATTTAGGTTTTCATGAGCATTTTACAAGAATTTTTTCACAAAAAAAAAATTATGTAACTACTTAAAACTTACGTAATATATGATTTTATTGTTACATATTTCTTTTTTATTAACTATGTTAACACCAGAATATTTGTTAAAGTAAACTTAAGATAAAACTACATATTATTGTATTTACAGGGGTAAATGATGTCAAATATGATAATGGAGGATACGGTGATAGCAGTAGTGGTGGCTACAACAATGGATATCCGGATAATGGTGGTGGTGGCTACCCGGGTAATGGTGGTGGTTACAATGGTGATCAGGGCGATGATTATTTGGATAACGGTGATGATTTCTCTGGTAATGGTTGGGGTTATAATGGTGGTTACCTTGGAAATGGTGGGAGCTACAGAGGTGGACATTATCCTGGTAGTGGCGGTTATATCGGTGGTCACCATGGTCACGGTGGTGTTTATTTTGGTGGATATGGCGGTGGTTACATGGGTCATGGTGGTGTTTATATGGGTGGTTATGGTGGTGGTTTCTTGGGTAATGATGCTCACCATGGTGAAGTTGATAAAGACAACACTCGTAACTAATATTCATATTTTTGTTTATGATAAATTTGCTTTATAATAAATTTTAGAAATAAATAATGTTGTAGGTAGATGTTTTCATATCTATCTTTCTTCTACTGTATTGTATTGTTGTTTTACTATGTATAAATACATCATTATCATTACTATGTATATGTGATGTGAGTTTAATTTTGAATAAAAGTGGTAAATGTTTATCCTCTGCATTATGTAAGCGAATAGTTAATTTTAATTAGTACTTTTTCTTTTACAATTTATATTCATGTATACGAGGTTGTCTTATAAAAAATTACCTGTTAAAAAAACACACTCTCTTTAAAACTTATTTATAACTATATATAAAGAGAATACACAATTTTGGTATGACTTATTTTCTATTCCATAATTATCCTTCACTTACTTTATATTTTACAATTCAAATCATTAATTTAAGTAACTTCTACATACAATCACCACCTAAAGGTTATTGTGGAAAAGAGACAAGAGAGATATATAATAACTATCTGAAAGTTATAACGAAGAGAGAAAAATATAACTTTATCAGAACATAAACTTCATAAAGCAAAACAAAAATTCAATGAATAATTTTCTCTCTAGATCAAATACATGATTTTTTATAAATAAAAATTTATAAGAAAAAATACTCATTTTGCCAAGGTTTATGGAACTGCCGATTCTTCTCTCATCTCTTTTTTTTTGTCTTCCATATTATGGTTGCAACTTCTATCATCAGTTTTGTTCTTTTAATGTCAAAGTATATTAATTGATTGTTTTGATGTTGAAATTTGTACATGTTTGCACAATTTAGTTTTGAATATGTTGTATGTTTTCTGCTACTTTTAATTTATTGACTTATACTTTTTGTAATGTGAAATTTTTGTGGCAATGAACGCTACTCGAGAGAAAATTGTCTTTGTAGAGAAATTGCCTCAACAATCTTTTTTCAATTTAATTTTGTGTCTTTTCAATTTCATGGTAACAAAGTTATTATTATTGATTTATCATAAAGAATGAGAGAAAAAGAATAAACTATAATTAAATGTTGAAACATAGGATGAAGATAAAAATGGACTTAATTTTTTTTGGATTTTGAGTGAAATGGAAAGTCTTATATAAGGAGGAAGTGAGTGAAATGAAAAGTCTTATATAAGGAGGAAGTGAGAGAGCATCTAGATCCAAAAAAATCATGTGATGTTTTTGGATTTTTTTTGCATTGTTGTGTTAGTGTATAGTTGACGAATGAATGTGATATGTATCCTTAAATGAATGGATAGTTTAAGTCTTAAGGATACTTTTAAAATTTGCTTCCATGTGTATTCAATTTCATGGTAGCAGAGATATCATTAATGGTTTGTCAGTTTATTAATGAATATGATAAAGTGAATATACAAAGTATGAATTAGTGAACAATGATTTTGAAGTGGCAACAATATAATAAAAATGCTACCACGTCTTTAAAACAAGCTAAAGTTACAGTTCTATGGAAAAGTCAAGGTTACAAGATGTTTTTTGAAAGATTAATTGATTAGAAAGTTGAATGAAAAAGATATATAGATAAATATATTTTTTACGAGCAAACAAGCATAACAATACACATCACAAAATTTATTACACAAATAATTTCAATTTAAATCAAAATTAATAAAAAATATCTGTTTAAAATTTAGACGCGCGTGAGGAATAGGCACATGAGTACATATCACAAATGGACAAATAGGCACACACTACACACTACAAATGTAGATGTTGTTGGCTGATGAATGTAATGTAATGTAGATGTTACAAGTGCGCGTGTTAAAAATGGACAAATATACACATGAGTATATATCACAAAATTAAAAAAAAAATATCGATTTATATTTTAACGCATAATCACAATAAAAAAGCGGACAAACGGGCACGAGAGTGCCCGTTTGGACGCTAGTAATAATAATAATAATAATAATGACCACGACAAATCAATAGTTATAAAAAAATATATAACTATTTTATTAAATCATCCTTATTAGATATCGGAGAATTATATATTACACTACAACAAAAGATTCATTTAGTCAAGGAAAATATGTTAGGTTTTTTTTTTATAATCAAATATATTTCACACGGAGTATTAGGGATATTCCAACTCGATTACAAAAGAATAAGCTCTAATTCAATTTAGCACCTACAGAAAGTCGGTAGGATTTTTTAACTACTTATAGTAATTACAAGAAGGTCTAAGCACCCTCCCCCTAAAGAACAACCACCACCATAAAAAATTAATGATCCTATCGACAATTACCTTAGAATCCTCTATCTCATTATATTAAGCAGAACTTGGTTCCTGGACCACCAAATACACCAACACACAACAAACCAAATCGAAGTCGCATTCTTTTATGTTAGCGGTTAAACCCCCTAAATAAAGTAATACGTTGTTTCGGGTTTAACCCCACTACATTAACCCCAAGCAACTTAGAAAAAATTATATTGTTGGGGGTTATCCCTCGCAAATATTTTGAAGAGAATTTTTTATTTTTGAAAATAATCATTTTGAGGGGTCACCCATCGCACAATGAAATCATGTCATTACTCTTTTTATTGGGCAGAAAAATTTGCACATTTGCGAGTGACAACTCCTAGCAAAATTTAATAACAAATTTTGTCAAGGGCGGCCCCTAACAAAGTTTGACTGTAAGGTCAAATCACGTCATTGTCCTCATTGCTTATCTACAAGTGTTATTATTGCGTTCTCATTTGCGAAGGGCAACCCCTGCAAAATCTGCCATAAATATTTCGACTCGCCTACTTCCCCCACACCAGTACACGATTTTCTCTATTCCTCTTCATTTATTCAGTAACTCTTTCATTTTCTCTTCAAATCTTCAATAATTTCTGACAACTTTTTCCTTTTGTCTTCAAACGTTCGACAACACTAATCAATTTTAAGGTAATATTTTACATTTCAACTAAATTTCTTATTTGTTTTAAATTTAAATTTATCTAATCACATTTTTTATTCTTTATTATATGTGTTTCATATCCTTTTTAGTTTTAGCCATCACATGGTTAGTCTTAGGTTGCTTGGGATGTACAGGATAACCATTCAGTCTGTAACATAAAAGGTTTGATGTGACTATATTTACCATGATAATGACATTTCCACGTCAAAAACTTGACTTTAGTTTGAGTTTTCTAATGTCTGGCAGGATGTCAAAACATTTGGTCGGACATTGTACATTCAAACTTCCTTTCAGCAGAAATAAATTTTGTCACAGAAGTGTTTCCTTTTTTATTTTGAGATTGATAATTAAAACTTATACCTGTTAAGTTTCCAGCCTCTTTAGCAACTTGAAGAATTTCATCTAGTATGTTAGACCCACTTTACAACATTCTTACTGATTCGATCATGTTTTCAAGTATATAATTCAATAGGGTTACCTCATCTTGAAGACCAGAGACAGTAGATAAAAGATTCTCTTTTTCAGCCTACAGTTGAGCTATGATTCTCTTCTAATTTTCTCCTATCTTACACACCTCTTCACTTCTAACACAAAGTTCCTTATAGGAAGCAGTTATTTCTTCATAAGAGACATCCTCATCACAGGACACTTCATCAGAATCACATCTGTCAGTGAGGGATGTAACGTGCTTACCAGTTTCAACATCAGATTCACTTTCAGAATCATCATCAAACCAAAAAAACAGACATGCCCTTGTTTTGATTCTTGAGGTATGTGGGACATTATGATCTAATGTGACAAAAACCCTTACATTCATGATAGTGAATACATTTTCTTTGATTTGGTTTCTCCTCTGTTATTGCTTTTCTCTGAAAATTATTGTTCTTCTTGATGTCGAATGACATGTTCTTGATATCAGGTCTTGACTTCCTATCTATTCTCTTCAGCATCTTATTGAATTTCCTCCTAAGAAGCACAATATCATTAGAAATTCCTTCACCAGTTTCCATGTCACATTAAACCTCTTCTTCATTAGTGTTGGAGATAAAGATTATGCTCTTGTTCTTATTTTCATATCTTTCATTTTTAGCTAATTCAAAGGTTTAAAAGTGACCTAACAAGCTCCTCCATTTTCATTTTGCTGATGTCTTGGGATTTTTCAATCATTGCAACCTTCATGTCAAACTTTTTAGGCAATGACCTGAGAATCTTTTTGACCAACTTCTCCTCTAAAATCTTCTCTCCCAAGGAACAAGATGTATTGGCAATATCAAGAATATTCATGTGAAGATCATTAATGGACTCATCATCTTTCATCACGAGATTCTCTAATTTGGTGGTGAGAAGTTGAAGTCTTGACATCTTTATTTTTTATGTTCCTTTCTGAGTGGTTCAGAGGGTTTCTCATGCATCTTTGACCATGGTACAAGTACTTATTAACCTGAATATATTCTTGTGAACCCCATTTAACAAGGTGTTCAAAGCTTTGGAGTTTCCAAGAGCAAGATCATCTTCTTCCATAGACCAATCCTCTTCTGGATTTAATTCAGTTGTGTCATTCCCATATTTTCCCTTCACAACAGAGTGTTGCCAACCTTTGATAACTGCTTTCCAGTTTTTGCTATTCATAGATTTTAGAAAAGCCACCATATGTGCCTTCCAAAAATCATAGTTGGTGTCATCCAAAATAGGTGGTCTATTGAGAAATCCTCCTTCCTTATCTATAGTACCAAAAAATATCTCCCTCGAGCTCACCCAAAATAGAATAGGGTGCCTGCTCTGATGCCACATGAAATTTTAAGACTAAGAAGACAGATGTTGTATACGATGTCACGACCCAGTTTGGTGAAACGTCACCTACATCTGGGGGCTACCAAGGCAGGAAGGAAATCCACTATAATAGTATTAGTTTGAAACTCTTTTGTAAACAACCTCCGATTTATAACCTTCGCACTTAATCACTACCCGTGCAATTCCTATCTAAGACACTCTTAGATAAAAGGCCCTTCTCTCTCCCACTCAATCACACAAAAGTGATGATAAAGCAAACAAAAGAAGACGCACATCAAGAAATAGAATGCACTCTTCGTTAAAAACTTATAAGTTATTCATAATTACAACTCTACTAAAAACAATCGAACTCTAGTATCAAGGTGGTACAAGAGTGGATTACAAACAACAATGAACAAACACAACCTGATTGCCCTCCTTTTAATTTATTTTTAGAGTCTTGTTATAAATATCCTTCGAAAAAGTATGGACTTGATGAGCAAATTAGGCTAAAGTAAATAGCACGTGCATAATATTCAAGAAAATACTATATTATTAAATGCAGATCCATAATATATTATTTTCGAAAGTTTAGATCCAAATTAAATCTTCTTCATAAGCAAATCTAATTAAATCTCATGTTTCCTTAAATGATACATTATTCTTTCTTAGGAAACAAGGCAAAGAAATAATCGACCTTTACATCTGAAAACACGCGCTTCTTAGACCATAATATATGTGAAATAAATATTCAAAGAATCTTCACTAATAAAACCAAATCTTCCAAAATGCAAACAAGATTAACTTCAGTATTTCACCAACATGTCATGACATTTGGTATAACATCTCGCTAGCAAGATCAGCTTCTGTACTGCACCAACATGTCACGAGATCTGCTACAACATCTTGCTAGAATACTTGTCAGCTAACCATAAAGCAAACAACCTAACAATCTCCCCCTTTGGAAAATTTTGGCTAAAACCACGTTTGCAAGACATATCATGTAACAGCAACAAATAAACTCAAGAGAAATTCTTCAAAGAAAAATGCACAATAAACAAAATTGAAACTTCTCCAAGATACACCAGAGGCATACACATCCGAACAAGAAAATTCTCCCAGTTATGATGTCAAGACATCAGTTATGAAATTAAGCACATAATAAACTCCAGTCAAGATGTCAAGACATTATTTGTTACCTAAAGCATTTCACAGTCATGCTCCCCCTAAACACCAGATCAGGAGAAAAAACTATTACTCCCCCTAAAGTAGTACTCAGGGAAACAAACATCTACTAAGAAAACTACTAATCACTCCCCATTTTAGCCACAAATCAGCTAAAATAACCACACATTCACCAGGAGCAAAAAAAACCTCTGTAGTAGATCCATAAGCAATAAAAATAGGGCACAACAAATGACAACACTGCTATCTGTTTCCTCATACTTATCACCACTTTTTTCTTTGTTGTACCAACAATCTTTGTCCATTGACCCAATATTTAGAATTAAAACATTGAATTTTCTTCTTATCAACCTTTCCTTTATGATGAGAAATACCTCCTCTTTTAGAAGATTCATTTTTATCATTATTTGATTGTTATTGATGTGAGACTATAGACTCTTCTTGGTATTATTTTTGTCAAAATGACTTTTGAGTTTTCCACTTCAACCATGCCCTTTTCAAGTTTGAGCTTGCAGAGTCTGAATGGCTTCCTGAACTCCTTTTCTTTCTATAATTTTCATCTCATGTGCTTCTAAGGAAGCTATGAGACCCCCCAACTTCATGGTGGATAAATCATTAGCCTTTTGAATTAGCACGATAACATGATTCAAATGAGAAGTCAAAGTTCTCATCACCTTCACAATGATCGTCCTATCTTTTATGGTTTCACCATAACCTTTCATCAAGTGCACAAGATTTTGTACCTTTTACACATGTGGTACAATTTTCTTCTCACCTCTTTCGTAATACTTGACAAGAACATCCCATGCTTCTTTTGGAGTTTCATCATGAGCGATTCGGTCAAAATATGCACCACCAATTGCAGCTTGGATGCAACAAGATTCCTTGCAATATTTCTTCTTGGAATTTTTCTAAGAAGTGCGTTGATCTTCAATTGCATTCATTGCAAGATCCGTCACGCCATTAGTGACTACCTTAAGGGTTTCTTGAAAGACAAACAAATACTTCATATGTTTTCTCCACCGGTCTCTATTTTTTCTATTAAGAACATGAAGACAATATGGAATATCATTTCTTCCATCCATGATTTATAAACCAACCAAGAATCACTGATGTAGAGGTGAAAATCTCTTTCGTAACCCGGTGCTTTGGATACAGAGTAGTTAGTGCAACTACACTTGGTGGAGATAAAGAAAGAATATAAAAAGTGTGGGAGAGAATGTTTAGGACATGTGTGAGAAGAGTTTGTATTATTATTAGAGGGGTTAGTTCAACATTTAAAACACAACAAGTGATTCCCCCACTTATATACAAATGTTGTGTGTCTTGTAATACAAGTAACCAACTCAAATCACTACTAACTAACTACCTTCTAACTACTTAATTTGATTAACTAACAACAATATTTAGCCATAAAAATAAATCAATAACTATAATAAATGTATAATTATTTTATTAAAGAGATAAATATGTTTGTGATCCTCATAAATTATATCATATTTCACTTTTAGTCTCTCAAAAAATTTCCCTCAAATAATGGTCATTATATAAATTTTCATCCATACTTTTGGTCCCTCCTGCAACTTAGCGATGATTTTTACAACTTAGTCAAAAAATTAACGACAATTTCAACGATGATTTATTACTTAGCGATTTAATTAGTGAAAAGTTTTAGTTGAAGGGACCAAATGTGTGGATGAAAAAATTTATGAGGACCATTCTTTGAAGGAAATATTTTGAGGGATTAAAAGTGAAATATGAGATATTTAAGAAGACCACAACCATATTTAACCCTATATTAAGTTATTCTCATTATCTATCAAAGTATTTCACATTATTGAAAATGTAACGTAATAGCTCGCAAATTCTAGCTTAACTTGAAAAATGTAGATATTATTAGATTATACACTAATACTAGGGTTTGAATCCCAAATGATTATGTGTGTGAGTTTTAAGTTGCTATTACCCTTTATTTTACATACAAAAAATGCGAAGTAATAATTAAAAATTAGCCACACTACCATGAAAAATTCCTTTAACATCAATTAGAAATGGGGTTAACCTTAATCTCGTATGCAAGGAAATAAATGGCGTCATGAAATGTGTGCTCTCAATTTTATTTTTAATATTTTTAGAACTGGTTGACGTGCCCTATAATTTCCCTTTATTTTAATTAAATATTATGGGTAGAAATTAGTATTTTTACCTCGATTTATAATCTATAACTATATATAAAGGGGATACAAGTTTTTGGTGTGGCCTATTTTTGTTCCAAAATTACCCTTCATTATTTTTATAAATAACTTTAATTGTTGGTAACTTTTGTTGGTTACCAATTAAAAAACTAACTTCCCTCCCTCACAAAAAAACTTCACATTTATAACTTCCATTAATTGTTTTCTTTTGACACTAGGTTTATCTCCATTGTTAAAAATCATCTTCTATTTCTATCTCCGTTGTTAATACTAGGTTTATCCATACAATCAAACATCAAATCCATATCAGAAACCAACCCAGGATACTTCCTCAAAACTACAACAAACCCCAAACACTACACATAATCCTATTTTCTTTCCTATTTTACCCTTTATGTATTCAAATTATTATTTTCAAAGATAAATCATCATAAGTGAAAGAAGGTTACATCATTCTTAAATCAAAAAGTCATTTTGTGAACGTTTATATTTAAAAAATAAAATATAAGGTAATTGAATAACTTCCCTCATTTGAAATTTTTTGCTTCATTTTTATCTGTCACTTTTCCTTCTCATATGGCAGCAACCGATGAAGAAAAGATTTTACCAACAAAACTGGCATGTACAATAGAATTTCAAGCAGCAAATTTGAAAGAAAAAAAAGGTATTATCCATCTTATCTAGGAAAATTGAGATCTATCTCAATCTAAAAATATATCACTATTTTATACTTAAAATTTGTCATTTAACCAATTATGTTACTATTTATCATTTAAATATTGGGATAATTCAATCATATAAATGTTTGAAAAAATTATATTACACAAAAATGTTAAATTTTACATTCTACTTTGATACAATTTTGTTTTATTTATGTTTTTTTGTTGTATATAATTTTTTTGATTCTTTATGTTTAACTATGGAATAATTCATCTCAAATTTACAATTATACTGTTATTTTAGATTTCATGCATGCTTGATTCGTATAGTTTCAGTTTTTGTTGTTCATCACTTATTTCATATAGTTAAGAATAATTTGTGTACAAATGAATTATTTAGAACATTGTTTTGATGTCATTTTACTCTAGTTTTAAAATAATTTGTATTCACTATCTTGGTGGGAACAATGTTTGGTCAAACTTATGATCTCTCAGGTATAACTCTATATTACTAGGACCCCTGGTCATCTCTAAAGGACAATTCATCTCTCTTTTTATTTCTTTTTCATTCATCATCTTTTTTTTTCAAGTTATCCTTTTCCATTGCATATACTTATTTTTTATTTATTTTAATTTTAATTATAATTAGTGATATTTTGTCGTGGTAAATCTTTTGTTTCTAATCTTTCTTTTTTGATGTTTGATTATAATTGAATTAGTTTTCATTTAAATTTACATATTTTGTTGTTATATTTTTTAAAGTGTTGATATGTCTTATAAATGGGAAGAATTTTTTCAATGGAATAGGTTTACACAATTATATACAATGACAATTAAAACATTAAATAACTTCTGTATCTATTTGTTTGAGTAACTTTCCACTCATTCAACTTATATATACAAAATAAAACACATAAAAAAGAGGGATAACATGATTTCAGTATTTTATTTTTTATTTCTATACGTGTGACCTTCATATTAAGCACATCTTTAACCATGAGAAAAAAAGAATAATAATATTAACAACAAAATTTATTGTGAATTATTGAAAATTTGAAACACTAACCATTCACTTTCTTAAATTAGTTGAATTTTATTATTAATTTTTTATTTACAAATTTTACTTTTTATGTTAGAGACATGCAAAATAAATGTCATATTACTTAAAAATTTAATTTGAAAACTAATTTAATTTTAATCAATTAAATAAATAATATTTTAAAATTTCTTACAAACACGAGAGTACCTAAAAAATTTAAATTTAAAGCATAATTAAGTAAAAAAATATTCATTTATATTTTAACGTGTGTTCATTAAAAATGTAGATAAACGGACACAGGAGTATCCGTATAAACGTTAGTAATATATTTTTCTTTTCAAAAGGGTAATACTGAAAACTCCTATGAAAACAGAAACTAAGTTTAATTCTCTTTGGATACTGGGTAGATAGCTAGGAAACAAAGACTGTTAAACTATTGTTTTCCTTCGATATTACCCTTAAAATATACACACGTTTATTTTCCTATGCTGTCAGCATTCAAAAAAAGCGGACAGACGGGCACGGGAGTGAAAAGGTGGAGTGTTGAGCCAAAAAAGAGAGAAAGAAATACAAAAGAAAAATAAAATAAATAAAGTGGAAAGGTGTGATCTAAAATGTGAAAGTCAATAGCCAATAAAAGAGTCAGGATAAAATTCTATCTTGAAACCCGAAAGGAAGAAAACTTAATTCACAAGAGTACTCAAATTGGAATCACAAAGAAAAATTAGCTCATTCTTCAGAAGATTGGTTGCATGATAGTAGTAACATCTCTTGGGCTAAAAACAGGCTGAGTTGCACCAATTACTTTTCTACCCAGACTATTCATCCAGTAAAGAACTGAGCCCTCTTCACTAATATGACCCTAATTTGTTGTTCTTGAAATTCTCTTTTGGCATTAATTGTCGCATCACCTGAGGACAGGTGATAGTTCAAGTTTGGGGGAGTCATAATGCTATTTTAGTGTGCCATGATGACCCATTTTCTCTTATGGTTTTAGTTAAGTTTAATTAGCATTTATTTCAAATTTACTTGTTTTAGTGTGTTTTTACATTAAGTGCACTAGGTGCACCTTTTATAGTGTTTTGTGTGTTTTTATTTTAAAGAAAATCTGATAAAGGCAAGCTGAGGCACAACACCTCGAGACAGGATCTGGAGTAGAATGAAGGAAAGAAGATGTTGAGTCTTGTTATCTACAATTCACCAAGAGTTTGGAGGGATTTTATCATTAGGGCACACGTGGCAAGGATTTGTGTAAAGAAAGAGTTAGAGCATAAAGATGAGATCAAAGGAGCTTGAGGACAAAAGGAAATACAGTGGAGACCATGCCTACAAAAGCGCATCCTACACCCAGCCACCTGTCGTCTGCTATGCGCCACTACCTGCTACAGTAGCCTACCAAAGACACCTTGTCTCCCATTGTTGTCTGTACTGGATAACTTGTTCACGGAGGGAGATTTGACAGTTGGAAATTTTAGTGATTTGATGTGGGATGAACCTTATTCCTATCAAAAGCCCATGATCCAAGACCCATCAACTTCTATACTCATACTCAAAGTCTATAAAAGCAAGCCTTGTGCATCAGAGAGAAGAGAGACTGAGAGCTAGAGATTTCACACATTCAGATTTATTTTCAGTATTAGTTTTATCTCATTCTTAGGGTTAGGAAGAATTAAAAAGTTTTCTTCTTCTATTCTAATCTTGTATTCACTTATTAGATTTGTGGTGACTGAAGAGATCTATTGTTGTCTATCCAATGCAAGGGATCTTCAAGTTATTACTAGGTTGTCATTTCTTTTATATAATTTTGCTAAGAGTATGTCATTCTGTAGCTTCATTCCAATAGTTTGTATTCAGCTCATTATGATCTAAACTCTTGCTTGATGAGCAAAGTGAAGTTAATATAAGTTGTTTTTATGTTGAAATGATGTATTTACTAGTGTCTTATTTTGCTATGTATTTTTATTCTATATACTCCCTTCTTAGAATTATCAACTTACAAAAAGGTACAAGCTTGTTGTGGTTAGAGATCCAACAACGAGTGGATTTCCTAACAAAAGTGGTTAATAAAGTAGGATAGAGATATTCACTTAATTCAACTTGCTTAGAGATAAGAAGCTGAGACCATAAATATTTTCATAATTAAAATCAGACGCATTTTAGGGTTATAAGTGAGGCTTAGAGATTTGTTCCCTTGCCCTAGTTATGCATGCTTTGATGTTATAGAGATACACCACTAGATCACATTCTGACCTTTTGAGGCACAACACTTCACATCATGATTACATTTCAGCAATAATATATTAAATCGATTTTAACTCATCAATCATTCTCTCTTATATCTTATTCCCTATTTATCTAGTATTATAGGTTGTTGTGTGAATTTCTTATTGCTTATTATTATTAGTATTTTGTTACCTTGCTTTTACTAAGTTCA
Organism: Lathyrus sativus; assembly: GCA_963859935.3. Lineage (NCBI taxonomy): Eukaryota > Viridiplantae > Streptophyta > Magnoliopsida > Fabales > Fabaceae > Lathyrus > Lathyrus sativus. Next base: position 481,421,611 of record OZ012736.1, on the reverse strand, counting down.
AACAAAAGTTGAATACTTTGGGTTCAAATCCAAATCAATTTCACTCACTGTGGGTACGATCATTTATTTTATTACTTGCTGCAATCAAACATACATGTATACTTGCATGTGACGCACTTGCTTTAAATTAACATCACAAAGTAAACACATAAGAAAGCATGAAACAATATGACTTTATGTAATTTATAATACATTCTTATTGATTTAAATGAAGTTGACCTTTGAGTTTACGGATGGTGATAAGCACTTAAAAAAAAGTGATTAACTCATGTCGGTACGTGTTGGAGGGGCTTTAAGTCATGACTCACGTGTGACTATATTAGAAATCCTAAGATTGGTCTTGAGCGTCCATGGGTGAGCTATAGTTTTCTCTCAAAGAAGGTTTGGAAAAAGTTTGCAAAGGATCGTCGTTCTGAGATATTTATGGTTAGTACTAGTCTTATTTATCTTGATAATTTGATGCTAATGATTTATAGATGCTAATCATATTTTCACTATGTTTATAACAGACTAAAAGTGAAATAGGAATACAAAATAAAGCGAAAAACATTTACCCCCATAGATTGTCTCGAGGGGGTTACAGAAAATTGGAGAAAAAAATGATGGAGAAAAAAAAAAGAAATGGGAGATGAGGACTCCATTAGTCGTGATCACGATCCATCTCCAATGTCAAGGCATGAGAAGTGGTAGAGGACTCGACTAAAACCAAATGGAGAGTACACCTCAAATGCGTCAAGAGCAATTGCTGAGAAAACTATAAGTATGATTTGTTGTTCGAATGTTGTGTTATTTAAATGTTATATTAATTACAATATTAATCTTATTATGCATGTTGTGTAGGATGTGTTGGTTGAGGAGACCCGTGTAGACTCATTAGTTCCAGAACCATGACATGATATATAAGTCGAGGCTATTTGAACAGATTGTAAGTTCAGAGTATTCCTAAGAGGGGGGTGGGGGTGAATTAGGCTTTAGTAACTTTTTCCGGTTTTTCGATATTCTTGAGTTTTACTTGGTTATGATCTTGATGATGAAAGCAGTAAAAGTAGAATGAAAATGGACACAGAGATTTATAGTGGTTCCCTTCACAATCCGAAGGTACTCCACTCCCCTTTCCACATGAAAGAGAGTTTTCACTATAGTTTTAGAATGTACAACCTATCACACCATCAACCGGTGAGGCCTACTATCTAACAACTATTTTAACAACTTAGTGAACAAGAACAATCCTCTTGCAAGCACTACCCCTTGTGTTCAGCAATCCTGAATCACAAGTCACAAAGAAATAATTCTTGTAATTTTGTAATTTGAGAGTGATACAATATCAATACAAAGATTGATCTTCTCCTTTTCATCAAAATTCACTTTTCAATATCAATACAAGTGTTCAAAAATTCTGGATATGAAATGGTATGAACAATATGAACACTTTTTTGAAAATATTTGAAAAGTAGTGAATTTAGTTTAATGATTATTTTGAAAATTATTGGAGGTGTTTTTCAATTTGAAATTTTTAGAATTTATATGAGCAAAACACCATTTCAAAAAGGTATGATTGAGTATGAATCAAATAATGAAAAGGTATAACATTCAAACAAGATTTGAATTTCAAAAGAAACAATTTTTCAAAATTCGTTCAGTGTTAATCGGTTAACCATATAGGTTAATCGGTTAACACTTGAACGTTAGCCCTGAGAATTTAAATTTTGAGGCCGTTAACAGATTAACCCATATGGTTAATCGGTTAACACTGTTAAAATTCAGAAAAATACTTGAGTTAAAAGTGTTATACCAATTCCAAATGATTTTAAAATATGCATATGCAAAATGTTGATATGATAAATTATTTGAACACTTGTATATCAGTTAAAGGAGTGAATATTGATATACCGAAGCTTTGAGTCCAAATCTTGAAAGTTGTATGAACATTTGCACATGATGCTTGATTTTCTTGACAACATTCCATAGTTTTGATCTTGATCAGTTTGAAAGCTTGACTTTTTGCAATCATGGAATGAACTTAAGTCTTTGTTGACATCATCAAAACCTTGAGATTGAAGTGCTTATACATTCTCCCCCTTTTTGATGATGACAATCAACTGAGTCTGTGCGATATCTTTGACGATGTTTAGTTCCATTCTTGGCTTGCTTCTCCCCCTATGTCCAGCAACTCCCCCTATCTAAACATAGACAAAAAAATTCTGCACAAAGAGATATTAGACAGCCAAGCTCTTCTCCCCCTTTGTCATTAGCAAAAAAGAAAGGAGCTTTCAAACCAAAACACGCAATATCGGCATACAAGACAACATATAATCAAGCACATCATAATAGATTGAAATAAAAATGCAGCACATAGAAGATACAACAAATATTATACGGTTATAAAAGAAATTAACAACTTAACAACTTAAACATTACCCGGAAAGAAAAGCAATAAAAACAACAAAAACACATATTTTCTTAAACATCTTCATCGAACATATCGTCGTATTCTGCTTCCTCTTCTTTGGATAGTGATTTGGATATTTAAGAAATTATTAACCACACATAAAACACACATTTACCACACTTAATTTTCCAAAATTTGAATTAATTTTTCGTTTCTGATTTTTGAAAATTTTAACAATGTTAATCGGCTAACCATATAGGTTAATCGGTTAACACATTAAAAATTTAATTTCCAAAATAAAAAGTAACAGTGTTAATCGGTTAACCATATAGGTTAATCGGTTAACACATTAAAAAAATTAAGTCAGAATTGAAAAATCAACAGTGTTAATCGGTTAACCCTATAGGTTAATCGATTAACACACGCGAATTTTGGAAAAATCCTTAAAACAGAATGCACAAACATTGGAAAATATACATTATGCATGCATACACCAGAGAAGAGATCAGATATCACCTTCATCGAGAATCCCAAGTTCTCGTCGAATTTTGAAGAATGGTTCTTTTGCCAATGGTTTGGTAAAGATGTCGATGAGTTGATTGTGTGTATCGACGAAAGTAACATCTACATCTCCATTAAGTACGTTATCTCGAAGGAAGTGATGTCGGATATCTATATGCTTTGTCCTTGAATGCATGACCGGGTTCTTTGTAATATTGATGGCACTTGTATTATCACATCGAAGAGGAACGCAACCGAGATCTACACTGTAATCGAGGAGTTATTGCTTGAGCCACATAATCTGTGCACAACAACTTCCTGCTGCAATATATTCCGCTTCGGCTATACTGAGGGCTACACACGCTTGCTTCTTGCAGGCTCATGACACCAGTGCATTCCCGAGAATATGACACGTACCACTCGTGCTTTTTCTATCGGTCTTACATCCTGCATAATCAGCGTCAGAATAACCAATTAAAGAACAAGTACTACATTTTGGATACCATAATCCGATGTTCGTTGTCCCTTTGAGATACTTTATGATTCTTTTCACGGCGGTGAGATGTGATTCCTTCGGACTTGCTTGAAAGCGTGCACACAAACAAACGCTAAACATAATGTCAGGACGACTTGCCGTCAAATATAATAATGAACCGATCATACCTCGATATTTTGTAATATCAATTGGAGTACGGGATTCATCTTGATCAACGTACGTTCCAGATCCCATAGGAGTGGACATCATCTTGCAACTATCCATATCGAATTTCTTCAACAATTCCTTGTAATACTTGGATTGGTTGAGGAAGATGCCATCCTTTGTTTGCTTGATTTGTAGTCCAAGAAAATAGTTTAATTTTCCCATCATGGACATCTCGAATTCTCCTTGCATCATAAGTGAAAATTCTTCGCAAAGCTCTTTGTTTGTTGATCCGAAGATGATGTCGTCAACATAGACTTGAACTAATAAGGTGTTACCCTTGATCTTCTTTATGAAAAGTGTCTTGTCAACCTTTCCTTTTGTAAATCCCTTTTCACATAAGAAATTGCTAAGGCGGTCATACCATGCTCTTGGCACTTGTTTCAGTCCGTAGAGTGCCTTTTTCAGTTTGTAAACATGCGAGGGATTCTTGAAGTCTTCAAAACCCGGAGGTTGTTTGACGTAGACTTCTTCATTGATGTATCCATTCAGGAAAGCGCTTTTGACATCCATCTGGAACAACTGAAAATTCATAGAACAAGCATAAACAAGTAATAATCTAATTGCTTCTAACCTTGCTACCGCAGTGAACGTTTCATCAAAGTCAATTTCTTCCTCCTGGTTGTAGCCTTGTGCGACCAATCTTGATTTGTTATGAACTATGATCCCATTCTCGTCAATTTTATTTTTAAACACCCATCTCGTTCCTATGATGTGCTTGTTATCCGGTCTTGGTACGAGACTCCAAACTTGATTCCTTTCGAATTGGTTGAGTTCTTCTTGCATCGCTACAATCCATTGGTCGTCACCTAAGGCTTCATAAATTTTGGTTGGTTCAATTTGAGACACGAAAGCCATGTTGAGACAAGCATTCTTAAGATTTAGTCAAGTTGCAACGCCTTGGCTAATATCACCAATAACTTTATCTATCAGGTGATCTCTATGCGTTTTCCATTCCTTCGGAAGATCTTGATGTTCTTCAATGATTTGAGTGACATCTTCTTGTGGTATTGCTTGATCCTTTGAAGTTCTTTCTTGTTGTTATGGAGAACCTACTATATCATCATCATCATCTACAATAATATTATCCTCTTTCGAGGGGTTAATCTCATCAAAAGAAACATGAATGGATTCTTCAATAGTAAGAGTTCTTTTATTAAAAATTCTAAAAGCTCTACTAGAAAGAGAGTAACCAAGGAATATACCTTCGTCGGACTTCTCATCAAACTTACCGAGATTGTCCTTATTGTTGTTGAGAACAAAACATTTGCATCCGAATATGTGGAAAAATGCTATGCTTGATTTTCTACCCTTGAACAGCTCATACGGAGTCTTTTTGAGAATTGGTCGAATATTGACACGGTTGCTTACGAAACATGTCGTGCAAACCGCCTCTGCCCAGAAATGTTTAGGAAGATTCGAGTCGCTGAGCATTATTCTAGCAAGCTCCACCAGTGACCTATTCTTCTGTTCTACGACACCGTTCTATTGAGGAGTCCTTGGTGCGGAAAAATTGTGAGAAATTCCATGCTCTTTGCAAAAATCTTCAAAATCTGAATTTTGGAATTCTCCACCATGGCCGCTTCTTATGGAGGCTATGGTGAGTGACTTCTCGTTTTGAATTTGCTTCGCATACTTCTTGAATGCTTTGAAAGCATCATTTTTATGCACTAAAAACAATGTCCATGTGTATCGAGAGAAATCATCAACAATAACTAAAGCATAAAGACCACCTCCGAAACTTTTCGTTCTTGATGGACCAAAAAGATCCATGTGCAACAATTGAAGTGGTCTTGATGTAGAAACCACTTGCTTGGATTTGAAAGGTTTCTTGGTCTGTTTCCCCTTTTGACATGCGTCGCATAACTTATCCTTGATGAATTTTATCTCCGGAAGACCAACAACTAGATCATGTTTTATCAACTTGTTTAAATGCTCCATGTGAATGTGAGCAAATATTCTATGCCAAAGCCACGCCTCGTTGTTATTCGCCATTAGACATTTTACCTTCAAGGAAGATTCATCAAAAGAGATCATAAAAATATTATTAAATTTTTTACCTTTTAGCAAGATGTCATGGGTGACTTCATGTTCTATCAAACATTCATCCTTTGTGAAGTTGATTCGGAACCCTTTGTCACACAATTGACTTATGCTAAGTAGGTTGTGTTTAAGGCCTTCCACATAAAGAACGTCTTTGATGATTGTACATGGAGGTGCACCAACGGTTCCAACTCCAAGAATTTTTCCTTTATTATCATCACCGTAAGTAACGTATCCTTTGGCCTTTAATGATAGACTTGAAAAATTGTTTATATCTCCCGTCATATGCTTTGAACAACCGCTATCAAGATACCATTGATTAGAAGTTTTCTTCAAGAATACCTACAACACAAAATCAAGTATTGTTAGGTACCCAAATTGCTTTAGGTCCTTGGTAGTTAGTACCCTTTTCAATCCACACATAATGCCCTTTAGCAACACCAATGTTGCGCACATAACAAGCATTAGGTGTATGGCCTTTGATTCCACAATAAAAACAAGTAGGTTGAAAATGACTTCTATATCTAGGAACATAATTCTTTTTCTTCACAATTCTTTTCTTTTTATGACTTTGATGCATAGTTTTAGAATTGTTTGCCTTTTCTTTAACAACTTGTTCACTTGCTTTCATAAAAATGGTTTTATTTGTGCTTGGTTTGGAAAACTTAGAATATCCTAATCCACTTTTATCATTAGGATATCTTTGGTGCCTAAGAATTTCCTCCAAGCCAATTTGACTTTTTTCGTATCTTTCTAAAACTCTTTTAAGTTGAACAATTTGAAAAGATAAGGATTCACAATTTTTGCATACAAGACTTTGTTTTTCATCCATCAATTTTTGTTTTTCATTTTCAATATTTTTTATAAAAGCAGTATTTCATTCTTCTAAAAATGAAATTCTTTTCTTTTGGGATGATATGGTTTTATACAAATTCTTGCATTATTTTAGAAGTTCATCTATGACTTCTTGTGCATCATTATCATAAATAGAAAAATTGTTACTAACCTCATAAATTTCTTCATCGGAGTGATGTGATGCTATAAGAGCCACATTTGCACATTCATTGCTTTCCGATTCCGATGATGAACTTATCTCATTATCGTCCCAAGCAACATAAGCCTTTTTATTTTTGAAATCCTTCTTTCCTTTGAATCCTCCTTTCTTTGCAAGTTCCGGGTAATCCGGCTTTATGTGACCTTGCTTCCCACATTCGTAACATGTGACTTCTTGATTCGATGTGGATGCATCCTTTTTCCTGAAATGTCTATTCTTTTTAGGAAAAGAGGAATTTTTATTATTATTAAAAAACTTACCAAGCTTCTTTACAAGAAGCATGAAATTTTCATCTTCGGAAGTCTCGTCGTCTTTGTCATCCTTTGTGTCAATCCTCAAGGCAATTCCTTTGGACTTCTTTTCTTGCCTTTCGTGCTTCTCGAGTCTTCCAAGTTCCAATTCGTGCTCTTGAAGTTTGCCAAATAAGGATGCAGATGTCATCATTGAGAGACTCTTCTTTTCCGAAATAGCGGTCACTTTCGGTTGCCATTCTCTTGTTAAGGATCTTAGGACTTTTAGGTTGAGATCATCATTGGTGAAGGTCTTCCCGAGAGCAATCAAGTGATTTGTTAGATGAACGAATCTCTTTTGTAAGGCAACAATAGATTCACCAGGCTGCATACGGAACATCTCATATTCTTGACTTAACGTGTTGAGTCTTGATCTTTTTACTTCTGCGGTTCCTTCGTGCGTTTCCACCAAGGTGTCCCAAATCTCTTTTGTCCAACTACATTGTGATACACAAAAGAACTCGTCCATACTAAGAGCGCTTTGGAGTATGTTGATTGCTTTCTTTTTATTAAGAATCTTTTTCTTATCGTCTTTATCATACGTGTTTTTCAACTTTGCGGTTCCAACGCCATTGACCACATTACTGGATTGTGTGGCCCTTCTTCGATTGCTTCCCATATACCTTCTCCTTGGGCTTCAAGATGTGCCTTCATTCTGATTTTCCAGAAATCGAAGTATTCTCCAGAGAATAGTGGTGGTTTATTACTACTTCCACCGTCTTTGAAAACCGAGTTCGTGCTAGCGGAAGCCATACTGAATCGTTAGGAACATGTTACCTTAACCTGCTCTGATGCCAATTGTAAGTTCAGAGTAGGCCTAAGAGTAGGCTTTAGTAACTTTTTCCGGTTTTTCGATATTCTTGAGTTTTACTTGGTTATGATCTTGATGATGAAAGCAGTAAAAGCAGAATGAAAATGGTGACAGAGATTTATAGTGGTTCCCTTCACAATCCGAAGGTACTCCACTCCCCTTTCCACATGAAAGAGAGTTTTCACTATAGTTTTAGAATGTACAACCTATCACACCATCAACCGGTGAGGCCTACTATCTAACAACTATTTCAACAACTTAGTGAGCAAGAACAATCCCCTTGCAAGCACTAACCCTTGTGTTCAACAATCCTGAATCACAAGTCACAAAGAAATAATTCTTGTAATTTTGTAATTTGAGAGTGATACAATAATAATATCGATACAAAGATTGATCTTCTCCTTTTGATCAAAATTCGCTTTTCAATATCAATACAAGTGTTCAAAAATTCTGGATATGAAATGGTATGAACAATATGAACACTTTTTGAAAATATTTGAAAATATTTGAAAAGTAGTGAATTTGATTTAATGATTATTTTGAAAATTATTGGAGGTGTTTTTCAATTTGAAATTTTCAGAATTTATATGAGCAAAACACCATTTCAAAAAGGTATAATTGAGTATGAATCAAATAATGAAAAGGTATAACATTCAAACAAGATTTGAATTTTAAAAGAAACAATTTTTCAAAATTCGTTCAGTGCTAATCGGTTAACCATATAGGTTAATCGGTTAACACTTGAACGTTATTCCTGAGAATTTAAATTTTGAGGTCGTTAACCGATTAACCCATATGGTTAATCGGTTAACACTGTTAAAACTCAGAAAAATACTTGAGTTAAAAGTGTTATACCAATTCCAAATGATTTTAAAATATGCATATGCAAAATGTTGATATGATAAATCATTTGAACACTTGTATATCAATTAAAGAAGTGAATATTGATATTCTGAAGCTTTGAGTCCAAATCTTGAAAGTTGTATGAACATTTGCACATGATGCTTGATTTGCTTGACAACATTCCATAGTCTTGATCTTGATCAGTTTGAAAGCATGACTTTTTGCAATCATGGAATGAACTTAAGTCTTTGTTGACATCATCAAAACCTTGAGATTGAAGTGCTTCTACACAGATGAGCATGACGGACGCATTCGTGGTGTTGGAGAAGGCGTGGGCCTTAGATTATTCTTTGGTCCAACCAAAAAAGCGCTAACAATACCTAATTACAATAGCAAAGAGAAAATCTTTCTCTTGTTGAGAAGGAGTTAGAAGAGCAGAAGAAGATGTTAGAAGCCGATCATAAAAATCAGAAGAAAAACATAGAAAAGTTAAAAGAGTTATATGCGATAAGTGTTTTATCTGAAATTCTAGTGTATTATATGAAACATGTGATATATATTGGTTTAATCTGAAAAGTTAGAAAAGATAAAAATGTGTTTATTATGTATTGATATATTATCGTAGAAAATAAGTGGATCCTTACCATAATGTACTGATGAAAATGATAATAATAATAATACTGATGATCAAGTTTCCCAAACACATGGTGTACGTCATGCTAGCGCTAAAGGAAGCAATTGTTCATTTACCCCCGCTAAAGAGATCAATGAGTTATTGGATCATTCCGCAAACGAAATCGCCATGTTATACGTTTTGGTTGTGAAAAGTGATGAATTGTATTCTCTTTCTCTAGAGAATTGTCCATCAGTAAAGCTCTTCTATGTTTGTTTTAATGACATACGAGATTTTCTCTATGGTGGAAATTTGTTAGACGTAGGGATACTGCAAGTTTGGTGCACGTAAGTTTATATTCGAACATGCATGTCATTATAGTACATCATCATTTTTGTATTTCGTTACTTATTTTTTGAATTTAGTTTAACCACTTAGGTACATTCATCGTGTATGTATAGAGTTAAATAAATCCAATATTTATGGCATCTTGGATCCGTTCAGTATTCGGTGGACAAATAATAATTCAAAAGATATTGAGGCCTACATTTCAGAATGGTTAGGTCAAGGGGAAAAGAATGTTACTTCACATCAGTTATCAATGCGTAAATAGTTTTGAAATTGTGGTTTATCTTTTATAGTTAGTTTTGTTTTAGAAAATACTAATTGTATATATACTCGTGTTTATTTAGTGATCATTGACAATTGAACATCATATCGCTTAAGACGAATACAATCATGACATTGTGTTCATTATATCAACCACTCGAACATAAAATGAAGCAAATTATTAATGGGTAAGTTTATGTTTAAATGAAAATTTTAGTAATACATATTTTCTTTGACTTTATAATTGGTTTAATTGGTTTAACCCATAAAATATTTTCAATAAACAGTGTTGTGCAACGACACAATATGTTGAATAATATTAAGAAAAAGCCAACATTTATCATGCCTAATGTAAGTGGTTATATTACTTGTGACAATCATTTTTATATATATATATATATATATATATATATATATATATATATATATATATATATATATATATATATATATATGTATGTATATATATATATATATATATATATATATATATATATATGTATGTATATATATATATATGTATGTATATATATATATATATACATACATATATATATATATATATATATATATATATATATATATATATATATATATATATATATATATATATATATATATATATATATATATATATATATATATATATATGTATATATACATATATATATATATATATACATGTATATATATATATATATGTATATATACACATATATATATATATATATATATACACATATATATATATATATATATATATACATATATATATATATATATATATATATATATATATATATATATATATATATATATATATATATATATATATATATATATTGTTACATGCATTTGTATTTATAACATTTATGAAATTAATATTTATTTTTTTTAGAATAGAAAACAATCAAAGGGATTTAAGTGTGGTTATTTTATAATGAAACACATGTTAAACATTGTCTTCGCCAACATTTTTTATAAATGGGATCAGGTATATATTATATATGTAATGAATTGTTTACAATGCGCTTATGAATCCTCAATAATGAGCTTAATCTGATATTTTTATAAATACTTTTAACGATGAAACACCATTCTCATGCGAAGACAATGTAAACATTCGTAAACGTTGGGCGTATATGTTCAATGTGCTTAATGATTTTATATATATAGCAAATCCCACAGGAGTTTGCTATAATACACCCACTTATTTTTATGAATGTTTGTTTTAGTAGCATGCAACTTATGGTGTATTAGAGAATTTTTTAGTTGAAGCTTGCTAAAATAGACCTTCATAAAGTGTGTTTATGTTAGCAAACCCACACCCACTACATATATATATATATATATATATATATATATATATATATATATATATATATATATATATATATATATATATATATATATATATATATATATATATATATATATATATATATATATATATATATATATATATATATATATATATATATATATATATATATATATATATTTGAGTTTAAGTATTTTAAATAACATTTTTTATTTGATGAAATAAATAAGTGTTTAAGTTTTAGAGTTTTAATATACATCTTCAATTGTTGTTTCTGTTCTGTTATAGTTTGATGTATATTTGAGTTTGAGTGTTGTAAATAATATTTTTGATTTGATGAAATAAATAAGTATTTGAGTTTGAGTGTTTTAATATGCATCTTCAATTGTTGTTTTTGTCTTGTTATAGTTTAAACAATACAGGATATAAAATGATAAGTTTTCAAAATGCAAAAAATTTATTATTTTAAAAAGCATATAACTTAACGACAATTTTTCATTATGATCGTTGTTGTATAGTTATAATATATAATACAAACACGGTTGTTATAGAATACCGTGATTATATATTTAAAATGCGCTGGAAATTGAATCAAGGACCTTTTATATATGACAACGGTTTGGTTATTAACCGTGACAATATATCGTACGCGTTCAGGTTTTCTATAACGGTCATAAGATTGTGATTGTAAGTATCGCATATACAACCACACCCTACGTAACAGCAGCAGGTCACACGTGATGTTATCCCTTTTCTAACCGTTTTTGTATATGTTTTCCGTAGTAGTGATTCACCATTTTGCATGGTACTATGATCATCCTTTGATTTTGTATAGATTGAAAATTTAGTAATGTCATATGCACTCTAAGCTATTATCTTAAGCTTACACATATATGACATTCATTTAATTGTCTCTGAAGTACTACTCTCTTTAGTACCCTTTTCATTAAACCAAGTCATGAAAGTTTTGTTATGCTCTGTCCATATCAATTTTCACTCATCCGAGGGAATTTTTCTTTGATAAGACTTGTGTGAATGGATAAGTAAGTTTGATCTTCATCAATATTATTCAATATATACAAATATGCTTGAAGAACTACATATGGGTCTAATATTTTAACATTTAAATGTTGAGTACCTCTACCTCCATATCTTTCACCGTGACAAGATTCAGGAATTTCTAAAGAGGTTGCTTTTGACAAATAGTTTTTACAAAACTCAATAGCTTCATTTGTGATGTACCGTTCAACGATCAAAGTTTCGGAAGGTGCCGATTATTTGTATATCCTTTAAAGGTCTTCTCATGTATCCCTATACTGAATACATCCATTCCATCTTAAATAAACTGGAGTACAAATTCTAATTTCCTTTGCTAAATGAACTATTAATTGAACCATAATGTCAAAAAAAATAATTGAGGAAAATACATCTCCAATTGACACAAGATAATTGCAGCCTCATCTTCCAGCTCATCTAAATTTCCAGGATTAGTGACTTTACTACAAATAACATTGAAGAATAAGCACAATTTGGTTATAGATGCCCTTACATTTTTTGTTAAAATGCCACGCATAACCACTCGTTAAAGTTATTAAATAAAGACATGAAAATCATGAGATTTTAAGCTAACTAATTTAAGATCTTTCATTGACACAAGTTTCTTCTCATTTGATGAGTACCCTTGCAGAATTTTGATACCCTGCAAACAATCGCAATTTTTTTTTCCTTTTTTAGACAGAGTGTGATATGATGGGGGCAAATATCTTTTATTTCATATTTCTTTTGAGGATAACTCTTGTCGTATACCTTTCACCACCATATCTAGAAGGAACTTACTATCTTTTGTCTTACCTTTAATTTTGAGAAGTGTTCCAATCAAACTGCCACAAATTTGTTTCTCTATATGCATCCCATCATGACAATATCTTACATAGAGACTAAACCAATAGGAAATATTAAATAACATTCAACTCTTTTTCCAAATATTTTTCTCCACAGACCTTTTTTGTTTCTTTCCAAAGATAAAATTAATGTGTTGTTGTCTTTTATAAACTTCCTTCCCAATTAAGGGCTTTAGAGCGATATCAAACTCCTGTTATCCATTCAAAAACTTCAGTAATATATAAAATGGATGATTAGGTCTTACAAAATTTTGACGCTAATGGTAAACCATATTTTTTCCATTTTGTAAGTTGTGGGAGCATGTATCATCTTCACATATATGATGTGTTATATGTTCCTTGATGTTGTACCCCGACAAATTCCTGAATGTAGGATGGTTATTAATTGTGCAAAATAACATGGATCAGATCTTAATGTTATCACCAATATACGAATCATCTACATCATTGCCTTCCTCCGACAAAAATCTTAAATCTTTAATAAATTTATTTAAATAAACTCTATGTCGTTCCTTGATTGTTTTGGATCCAAAATCGTCATTGATAACATCATATATCTGCGCTTCATGCACAACCAAAAAGATAGGTTGAAATTACGAAAAGAACAGTCCATAAAATATGGTTAGTACTCATATTACCAAATGGATTCATTCCATCGGTGGCGGGGCCAAGTCTAAGGTTCCTTGACTCAAGGAAAAAATATGAAAACAATGAATCAATTTTCTTCCATTGCAATGGATCAGCTACATGAAAATTTTTACCATCACATACTCTTTTATACGCTAATATATATATATATATATATATATATATATATATATATATATATATATATATATATATATATATATATATATATATATATATATATATATATATATATATATATATATATATATATATATATATATATATATATATATATATATATATATATATAATTTTTAAATTACTTGTTGTTTTTCTAAAAATAGAATATATGTGTGATTAGGGATTTGAACAATAAACAATAAATAGTACGAATATAGATTTTATGTAAAATAAAAAATAGAAAACAAATAGAAAACGTGAAAAATACTTTAAAATACTAGTGTTGTTGAAGATTTGTGGGATAATGAAAATGATATTGAGTGAGAATGGGATAATGAAAATGATATTGAGTGAGAATGATTTGAGGTGGATGAAGTGAAAATAAGTCACTACTACAAAATGCGCAAACAACAACGACAAATTTACAATAAATTCATATACACCGTTGTAATATATTAAAATTTTTGTGCCCAATGAGTAGCTGAATTTATAAACAGTAATTTAATGACGGTTGTCTTAAAACACCGTAATAATAAATGAGTAGAAGGGGAGCGTTGTAAAAATATTTATGCAGCTTTGTGAAAGTGTATCCCACGCATTTAAAATGGTCATATTTAACTTGAGGCAATCCCTCGCAAATTGATCATGCCAGACTGTCGCAGCAGACGAATCATTAAAGACACTGACCCGTTAGCGGTGATCAGACAAAGTTGTTGAAGATTGGCTAAAAATTGCCCCTCGCAAATGCATACTTGTAATGACGCCAGGTTAGTCCTCCCAACGCTCAATTTCAAGATTTAAAAATTTTATCTTTAATATTTGCGAGAAACATCCCAATGCCAATTTAATTTTTTAATTTATTTGTTTGTTTTGTGAGGGATATAACCCCAAACAACGTATTAATTAATTTCATGAGGGATTAACCCAGATTTTTCTTATAGTAAATCTTGAAATCTATTAACTGAATTTTAGTAAACTCTATTTAGCTCCACAGCTGTACTCTTTCAAAACTTTAGAGTGACCACTTCGATTACTCCTATTAATAAGTTTTTTGAGAAATAGTATGAATAGTTTGGTGTGGCCAATATTTGAATGTCTCAAAATCCGCATAAGATAGCAAGTAGACATAGGAAGGACAAAAACTCCGCTGCGTCTATATTTCATAGCCGTCGATTTTTAATTGAATTTATTCATACAATCTACTTTCCCAACTACCAAGTAAAGGTTCTTTATTGATCCTCCTTCCCTCTGCATTATATATAGTTCATACTTTCTTACTAATTCTCACATCGTTTACTACCACATTTTTCAATTGAATCAATTTCACTAGTTTGCTAGTGATATTCAACAATGGATTCGAAAAATGGAATATTTCTCATCCTAGGCCTCTTGGCTATGGTTCTTCTTGTCTCCTCAGAGGTATCAGCAAGGGACTTAACTAAGACTTCCTCTAATACCAAAAAGGGTAAGTTACATTATTTTCTTAGCCGAGGAACAAAATTCAGGTTTTCATGAGCATTTTAGAAGAATTTTTTTCATAAAAAAAAATTACGTACCTACTTAAAACTCACGTAATATATGATTTTATTGTTAGATATTTATTTTTTGTTAACGATGTTAACACCAGAATATTTCTTAACGTAAACTTAATATAAAACTACATGTTATTGTATTTACAGGGGTAAATGATGTCAAATATGATAATGGAGGATACGGTGATAGCAGTAGTGGTGGTTACAACAATGGTTATCCTGATAATGGTGGCGGTGGCTACCCAGGTAATGGTGGTGGTTACAATGGTGATCAGGGCAATGATTATTCGGATAATGGTGATGATTTCTCTGATAATGGTTGGGGTTATAATGGTGGTTACCCTAGAAATGGTGGGAGCTACAGAGGTGGACATTATCCTGGTTATATTGGTGGTCACCACGGTCATGGTGGTGTTTATTTTGGTGGATATGGCGGTGGTTACATGGGTCATGGTGGTGTTTATATGGGTGGTTATGGTGGTGGTTTCTTGGGTAATGATGCTCACCATGGTGAAGTTCTTGAAGGCAAAACTCGTAACTAATACTCATATGTTTGTTTATGATAAATTTGCTTAATAATAAATTTTAGGAATAAATAATTTTGTATTGTTGTTTTACTATGTATAAATACATTATTACTCTGTATATGTGATGATGAGTTTAATTTTGAATAAAATTGGTGAATGTGTTATCCTATGTATTATGTAAGAAATTAACTTTAATTAGTATTTTATATCCTTTCAAATTTATATTCATGTAATAAAGTAATCCAATAAAATCATGTATGAAAAGAAAACAAGCTCTCTTTAAAAATTTTAAATTTTTGTTTAAGTTTTTAAGAATAATTAGAGGTCTATCAAAACAAGAACACTAAGAAATCAAATAAATAAGTATATTACTATACTAAATAATCTTTATTAATTATTGAAGTATATATTATTAAAATGCAAAGTGAAAATAATATGGCATGAGATTGCTAAGAGTATTAAAAAGACACACGACAAATTATCTTGAAGAATAATTCTAATGGTTGTGGATCTGACTGTAAAGAAGATATAAATTTTTTTCCCGATGGGGAAATATGTATTCCATTACTCTTTTACACTTCAAAATCAAATTATGTTGTACTAAATGGAAGATATATCAATAGCAAATTCATTTCACGACTAGATCTAATAAAATGGAGAACTCAGGTTAAGTATGAATTTTTCTCGGGAATAGTTGACCAGTGTTACTTTAATGGCAGAAAATAACAGATAGAGAGGCAGAGAAGTAGAGAAAACTGCTGGTTAAAAGAAAGGAATATATTTTGATCAATAGAAGCATTATAATAAATAATAGAAAGGAAAACTGAAAACTATCCCACGTAACCAGGATTTTAGGGAATTGAATAATTAAACTAATTTGCTCCTAAAATATAGCAACCACTAATTGATTAAAAATTGAAACAATAAAATAAAATAGTAATAATAAATCTAGCAGTTACAAAAGCACATTTAATACTCCTCCTTGCTTTAGGAACTGCAAACTCCAATTAGTTGCCTTAGATATTCAAATTTGCTGATAGATAATGGCTTTGTAAACATGTTAGCCAATTGATCTTCAGACTTGCAGTAAATTAAGTTTACTTCTCCACTTTGTTGCATCTCTCTCAAAAAATAGAGCTTGATGTTGAAATGTTTAGTCTTTCCGTGACATACTGGATTGTTTGCAATAGCAATTGCAGCCTGGTTGTCAACAAAAATTTTTGTTTTGTTCTTCTGCTGCAAAGATAAATCACATAAAATCTTCTTCAACCATAAAGCTTGATTTACAGCAGCTGTTGCTGCTATAAATTCAGCCTCAGCGGTGGATTGTGCTACAGTCTCTTGCTTCTCTGTGCACCATGAGAATACTCCCGAGCCTAGGCTGAAACAGTGCCTGAAGTGTTCTTCATATCATCAATGGATCCAGCCCAATCACTATCAGAGAATCCATACAACTTGAATTCTTTACACGTATCGAACTTGACTCCATAATTAATAGTGCCTTTGATATATCTCAATATTCTTTTTGCTGCTTGCAAATGAATTTCACTTGGACAGTGCATAAAACGAGACAAGAGACTTACCGCAAATAGAATGTCCGGCCTTGTTGCAGTGAGATACATCAGACATCCAATCAAGCCTCTATAATATCCTTCATCAATTTTTTCAGCACCATCATCCTTGCTCAACTTCTCCTTTTGATTCATTGGTGTGCTAACAGATTTACATTCCTCCATTTTAAATTTTTTCAAAATTTCCTTTGCATATTTTCTTTGAGAAATTAACACTTCATTCTCACTTTGTTTGATCTCAATTCCAAGAAAATAGGCCATGAGACCAAGATCTGTCATTTCAAAAGCTTGCATCATTTCTTGCTTGAACTCGTCAACTAGCCTTGCGTCATCTCCTGTTACTAAAAGATCATCCACATAAAGGGAAACTATGAGAAAAAATTTTCCCTTATGTTTCACATAAAGAGTGGACTCGGATAAGCTTTTTACAAAGCCTATGCTCAATAAGTGATCATTAATCTTGTCGTACCAAGCCCTTGGCGCTTGCTTGAGGCCATAGAGAGCCTTTTTTAGAAGATAGACTTTATCTTCTTCACCTTGCTTCACGAATCCTTCTGGCTGGTCTACATATATTTCTTCATGTAGCTCTCCATTTAAAAAAGTTGATTTAACATCTAACTGGAATATTTTCCAGCCATTTTGCGCAGCAACTGCTAACACCAATCTAATAGTATCTAATCTGGACACAGGTGCAAAAGTGTCAGAATAATCAACACCAAAAATTTGCGCATACCCTTTAACTACAAGTCTGGCCTTGTGCTTGTTGATTGAGCAATCTGCATTAAGCTTTGTTCTGAAAACCCATTTAACTCCAATGACTTTTCTATTTTAAGGCCTGTCAACCAACTCCCATGTTTTGTTTTTTTGTATCATGGACATCTCCTCCTCCATTGCAGTTTTCCATTTCTGGTCCTTTTGCGCTTCCACGCAGCTAGCAGGATCACAAACTGCTACATTACATCTTTGATAGATGTCAGATAACAGCCTTTTGCCTCTAACTGGAGGGTCGTCTTCTAATTCATCCTGTAACAGCTTTGTTGTTTGCTGTCCCGAATGCTTATCATCAATGTTGCCAAATAGTTTAGTTGTTCTTTGTGAGTTTTCCCAATTCCATTGATGTTCTTCATTAAAGTGCACATCTCTGGTAACAATCATCTTTCCGGTTTGAGGATGATACACTTTGTAGGCCTTTTAAACTGAACTGTAACCCACAAAGATGCCCGGAGTTGCCTTCTTGTCAAGTTTGTCACGCTTAGCCTGTGGAACATGTGCAAAACAAACACAACCAAACACTTTAAGAAACGTTAGTGATGGCTTATACCCATACCAAGACTCAAATGGAGTTTTATCCTTCAAGGCTTTGGTTGGAAGCCGATTTTGGAGAAAAACTGTTGTGTTAGCCGCCTCTGTCCAAAATGTTTTAGGCAACTCCTTCTCATGTAACATGCAGCTAGCCATCTCCATCACCGA
This sequence comes from Lathyrus sativus, assembly GCA_963859935.3. NCBI lineage: Eukaryota > Viridiplantae > Streptophyta > Magnoliopsida > Fabales > Fabaceae > Lathyrus > Lathyrus sativus. The sequence goes on along the minus strand of OZ012736.1, from coordinate 481,402,626 downwards.
TCTATTTCTCCTTTCACTAACCCCATTTTGCTGTGGAGTGTAGGGGGCTGTGAGTTGATGTTCAATACCATCTTCTTCACAAAATTGATTAAATTTTGTTGATGTATACTCTGTCCCATTGTCAGAACTTATACATTGAATCTTGCAGCCACTTTGAGTTTCCACCATTTTCTTGAACTTCATAAATACTCCAGCCACTTCATGCTTAAATTTCAAAAAAAATATCCAGCACATTCTTGTGAAGTCATCTATGAAAAGAATGAAGTATATACTACCTTGTAGTGATGGTGTTCTTTGGGGTCCCGCCACATCAGTGTGAACAAGCTGCAACTTTTGAGAAGCTCTCCAAGTTGATTTGGGGAATGATTTTCTTATTTGTTTACCAAATTGACAAGCATTACAATTTGGTAAATTATTAGAAAGTATTGGCAGACCTCTTGACATGCCTTTTCTTTGCATGTTCAACATTCTTTCAAGATGGCAATGGCCGAGTCTCTTGTGCCAGAGTTCTGTGGCGCTGACTTGAGTAAAATAAACTGCCTGCTCCTCCTCTGTTGGATCAAACGAGAAGCTTTTACCTCTCATTTTAACCCGTAAAACTTCCCAGCCAACAATGTCATAGATGAGACATTGTTGATTTTCAAAGGATACTTTAAATCCCTTTTTAATCAACTGACCTACACTTAGTAAGTTTTGGTCAATGTCAGGTACGTAGAGAACATCGAATATAATTTTGGTACCTGAACACGTTGAAATTGCAATGGTTCCTTTTCCTTTTGCAGTAATATAGCCACCATTCCCTATTCTGACCTTTGAGACATTTGTGGGCTTCAAATCCTTGAATAGAGTCTTGTCATATGTCATGTGGTTCGTACAACCACTATCAATTAACCAGCATTCAGAATTGCTCCTTGTCGAATAGCATGTTGCAACAAAAATATAGTCTTCTTCATCTTGCTCAACAACTTGGGCATTGGCTTCATGTTGCTGCTGAAATTTGCTCCTACAAATTACAGCTTCATGTCCAAGCTGATTGCATTTACTACACTTCGCGTCTGGTCGTTTCCAACATTTGTATGGTGGGTGACCCAATTTCCCGCAGTGCTGACAGGCTGGGTAGTTTTTCTTTTTAACCCTACCATTGTTTTGGTTGTTTGCACTATTACCGCTGCTTGATGGCTGGTCCTTCTTGACATGCTTCTTTCTACTGGTTTCCCCATAATGGTGTTTGGCTCGTAAAGCACCTTCGACTGCACCATCTTGTCTCATCAACCTTCGCTGCTCTTGGGACTGCATAGCACTTACAAGTTCTGCCAATGTGATCTTTGAAAGATCCTTAGTGTTTTCTAATGAAGTAATAGAAGCTTCAAATTTTTCAGGAGCAGTTACTAGTATTTTCTGAACTATTCTTGAATCAGAAAAATCAAAACCTAACAACTTCACCTTGTTAGCAATGTTAAGAAGTTTGTTTGCATACTCCTTAATTGTTTCAGACTCCTTCATCTTCTACATTTCAAATTCTCTAACCAGATTCATTGCTTGCATTCCCTTGATTCTTTCATCTCCTTCATATTCTTCATTGAGGAAATTCCAGATCTCAAATGCCGAATTAATCGTCATGATTCTGGTGAAAATGTCTTGTAAGACAGCAGCAAACAAAGTAGCTCTTGCCTTAGATTTTCTTCCTTTCTTCTCCTTGTGATTTTTTATCTGAGCCATAGTTGTATTGTTCGCTAAAGGAAGAACTTCATAGTCTTCCTCAAAGGCTTCCCAAAGGTCATTTGCTTCTAGGTAAGCCTCCATTCTTGCTTCCCAGATGTGATAATTATCACCGTCAAACACAGACGGTGCTAGTTTTGTGTAAGGAGTTTCAAAATCCATCTATTTGATGAATTGAAGGAAGGTTTATTATGGTGGGTTTTTTAATGGGTTCACTCACAGGTCCCTCTAAGAAGAAGGCTCTAGATACCAATTTGTTAGTTTAATGGCAGAAAATAACAAATAGAGAGGCAGAGAAGTAGAGAAAACTGTTGGTTAAAAGAAAGGAATGAATTGAATAATTAAACTAATTTGCTCCTAAAGTATAGCCACTACTACTAGCTTGCTCCTAAAGTATAGCAACCACGAATTGACTAAAAAACTGAAACAATAAAAGAAAATAGTAATAATAAATCTAGCAGTTAGAAAAGCACATTTAATAACCAGGTAAACTGTTTTAAAAACACAAATATTTAGGGAATTTTTAAATATGCATGATGAAAAGCTTCTCTTGTCTGTCATCTCTTAAAACCTAACTTTCTTAGAGTCCAGATATCAATTAAAAAAGCAGGCTATATGAATGTGAAAGAGATAACTTATGCAGGAGTTTATTTGGACATGTTAACAGGAGATAGTAGTATACTTAGAAATGTTTTTGGTAAGTCTCTTAGGACTTCTCCCTATGCTTTGAAGTTTCTTTTTCTTTCACTAACAATAATAGTTGATTAACTTCTATACATCAAATTTCATTTAACTATTATTCCTTGAAGCATGGCCATTGTCTTCGAATGACAACATTGTGGGGTCATTGTCTTCGAATGTCATGTGTTGCAAAGACTTGGGCACTGTTTCAGCACTCATTATCAACCATTATTGATGGTTCTAAAAGCTCTACTGCCGAAAATCTAGGTGATTCTTCGACCTTCACTTTGATATGTACTCGATCTGGTTTTCTATTGTTGTTAACTTTTTTCATTGTTGTTCTCTTCATACAAATGATACCGTGAACCTATTTGCATTTCGAATTCGATGATAATAATCTGTCATTTCTATATTTTACTTACAATAGGTTTGTTTAACACATGTAGGGTTCTGCTGATGTTAGAGTACTTGTAGCTAGTTTATCAATAACTTGTATCGAACTGGTTAAACTGCAATCGGTTCAAACAGTTCATTATTTTATCCATTTTAACCGTAGTTCAAATGATTGTATCAATTTAACTATAAATTAAGGGTTTTGCTATTTCGATCACCAATCTAGTTTTTAAAACATTGTTATATAAGACTCTTTGTAAGTTGGAGTGGAGTCAATGCATAAAGATAGCAACTGCGCATTATTTTTGGATGACGATGTTCGACTACATCCTGGATCAATTGGATATATCACTCACTCTTGAAATGGAAAAGAATCCTGAGATATGCCAAAAAAGTATGAAAATTATGCATTCACACAGTCAATTTATTGGTAGTTATTAGATCTAAATTGTCATGCCCCTACTACAAATAACACATTTCATGTTGTCCACGAAATGCATTTAACCTCGGCAACACAGTCGAGGTAATGAATGGCGACATAAAAAGAAATCAGTTATCACCCCGGCTTTAAAAAAACACGAAATTACATATTAAAAGGTCATGAGTTCGATCCTCAACAACTGCGTGTTCAAACTGCAGTAAAGCGGCAAGAAGCAAAAATTTTGTTTTGAAGGAATTTCCTCTGGGATTTATGTCGTCTCCACAGAGATCGGTGGGAGAGAAAGAACGTCATTCAACGGTCTCTACATTTTTAAGTTTGCTTTGACTAAATTGGTTAAAAGATCAAAGAGACCATAAATAAAGGCAAAAAATATAAATAAGAGAAATCTAAAGTAAAGACGAAAATATAAACGGAGTCTTGTTAGAATTGGATCTCATCAATTGATAACACATGCATTATTTTAATCATGTTATACACAACTCAAAGGATCGTCTAATATCATCACGTATCACACACAATAGAAGTTATGTCTAACGCAAAGTCGAGAGGCCAACCACATTGTCTCATCGGTGATATCTCACGCAACAAAACCAACACATATCATTAAAAGCTGATACTCACGTGAACGTTAAACCTAAATCTATGTCTAGATTTTAGACCCACCATATATTACTATAACATCCATATCAAATTAATGATTTGATTCATATATAACGCCATGATCAGAATACGTACACATGATTAACCCTTTTTATATGCATTCCTCTATTCTGTCAAATGTATGTGAAGATAGTTATTCATCACTATTATCAAGCATCCTCGCAACACTGTTCACGAAGCATTATTGCGGTCTTTACCGTATTGATCATACTCATGCTACTCATTCTACTTAATCAACACAATAAAATAGATGTGATGCAAATGAATATCAACTCACAAGACTATCTCAAAAGTTTGCTCATTGATAGATGAGGATCTTAGATCAAAGATTTGAAAAAGGTTTTGTCAAGACCCACAAATAAGAAATTAAAGACAACATGAATAGAGAATCAAAACTAGTTCATAACACATAAATTAGATGGAATACATAAGTTATCAAAAGATTACATCCAAAATCCAACAAGAGATCAAAGATCTTACCTTCTCCCTCTTAGGGTTTGTATTTTTCTCTCTAAAATATAGTTGAAATGAAGAAAGATAAAGTTCTGATCCAAAAAAATACAAGTTATTTCTAAAAAATATAGAAAAGTGCTTAAATAGTATTTACAAAGTTTGTCATGTCCACACAGTCATCCCTTTCTTTTCCCAGCGAGCACACTTTTAGGCACTTCGTGCCTCTGAACAATTATACCGCCTTTGAGAAATATCTGAAGTTCGGTGTGCGAGCAATTCTTCGCACTGTGAACTACCTCGCTACAACTTTGCACAACGACCTTAGGGTCATTTAGCTACTGACATCAGTCTGGGATGGTTCGCTGCAACTTCGCACAACGAACGTTCGTTTGCTGCTCGCTACTGTTTGTCCAGCAAATAATACAAAATATTCATATTTTTTTTGTCTTCCTTGTCCAATCTTTTGTGTTTTACTCATTGATGTTTTATGCCTAGTTTCTGCATTATAACACACACATCAAAGAATCCAAAGGTATTTGCAATATGATTGAAGAATCACACAAGAACAAGAATTAAATCTATAAAAACATGAGAAATTAGTTGAAAAGTGACAAGAAAGATAGTTTATTTTAAGTCAAAACTTGTACTTAACAAACTCCCCCCAACTAGATTTAGGCTTGTCCTCAAGCAAAGTATGCCCTTCATGGAAACAAGAGAAATTTTCTCAAATAAGAGGATTTTCTCAAGCATAAGATTCAACCAAGAAAATATTAACGATTCAAATTCAAACAAGAGAAATTTTCTCAAATAAGAGGATTTGGTCAAGCATGCAAATACGCACAAGCAACGTTCATCGCTCAATAGAATTGGACAATGTCAAAGAATTTAGTTCTTAAATAAATATCATGCAATATTTCAAATAACAACTAAATTTTCCTACTTGAATCACTCTAACACTCCTCTTCAAAATAAGAATGATAAAAATAATATGTTTGCAACCGCGAGGAAATTTCACTCACCTGACAAACAATGCTAATAACAATTCAATTCATACATTCATCTAACAATCAAAAATAAAATTATGTAAGCAAAAAGATCACTAAGGGCTTTAAAGGTTATAGCTTGTTCGGGTTCACAATAAAGCGACATTTCTAAAGGCCATTGAATCGAAATTGCTGATCCAAAAGAAACATTCATTATACAAGGTATTTACACATCACAACTTCATTCACTATTTTCTTTCCTCTGTTTCAAACCTTTTGAAACTTCCTTTTTCACAATTATTTCATTCTCTATTTTTCTTTTTCAAACAAACATTCTTTTTCTTTTGTTTTTCACACTCATATTCACACTTTTTCTTTTCATACTTGCTTGAAATTTTTCTAAAGTTTTAGAAACCAACCATTCTTTTTTTCATTCTCCCCAACTTAAATTCAACCAAACCTTAAGTGAACGCCCCTTGTTTTTTATAGCAAAGAAATCAATTTAAAACAATGTTCAAAGGTTCAAGAAGAAATTTTTAGAATCTCGCAAAATTCAATGATGAAAAAAACTTTCAAATTATGTACATAAACCAAGTTCATCACTAAAATGAGATCTAAATTGTTTAGGCTGAAGAAGATTAACAAATTCTCTTTACTTATGGGTAAGTTACTTTTGGATACGGTTGTGCTCAATATAAACAAATGCCTTGATCATTTCTAATGCTTCCACAAAATCACAAAAATCAAAAGATAAAGCATGAATCAAACAAATTAAACAAAGTTATCAGTCATCCTAGCATATAGTAAATAATGGAGGTTTCTCACAATTTGTGGGTTTCGGACCTAAGTGAAACAAGCATTCAAACAAGTTGCAACAAGAAACAAGAATACACATTTGCACAAAGCACAAAATTCTTAAATCATTCTAGAATTTTATAAAGCGGTACAATTTACGTTATTTGCATTCACATACTTAACATCCTACCATCACCATCCAAACTCGGAAGAATATTCATTGGATACTTTTATATGAATAGCAACTAATCTAGAAGGATTTCTCATCATTCATCCCTAAACAACACTTAAGAAAACGTAAAAGAAAACAAGAATATATATATATATATATATATATATATATATATATATATATATATATATATATATATATATATATATATATATATATATATATATATATATATATATATATATATATATATATATATATATATATATATATATATATATATATATATATATATATATATATATATATATATATATATATATATATATATATATATATATATATATATATATAATATAGGCAACTGTACAAAACTCAAAAATATAGAAATTGTTGCAATGCACTTCAATATCTAAACACCAATCTCCGGCAACAGCACCATTTTGTTTGAACTACAGTAAGGCAGCAAGAAGCAAAAAATTAGTTTTGAAGAATTCCCTCAGGGATTTATATCATTTCCACATGGATCAGTGTGAGGGAAACAATGTCGTTCAACGATCTCTACATTTCTAAGCTTGTTTTGATTAAATTGGTTAAAATATCAAAGGGACCATAAGTAAAGGAAGAAAATATAAAAACGGGAAACATAATGTAAAGACTGAAATATAAATGGAGCCTTGTTGGGATTGGATCTTATCAATTGATAACACATGCGTTCTTCTGATCATGCTATACACAACACAAATGTTCGTCTAATATCATCACGTATCACACACAATAGAGGTTATGTCTAATGCAAAGTTGAGAGGTCGACCTTATTGTCTCATCAGTAATATCTCTCGCAACAAAACCAACACAGAGTATTAAGAACTGATACTCACGTGAATGTAAAACCTAATTCTATGTCTAGAGTTTAGAACCAACAAATATTACTATAACATCCATATCAAATTAATGATTTGATTCATATATCACGCCATGATCAGAATACGAACACATGATTAACCATATTTACATGCATTCACCTAATCTGCCAAACGTATGTGAATATCGTTCTTCATCACTATTATCACACATCCTTGCAATATCGTTTGTCAAGCGCTATCGCGGTCTTTACTATATTAATCCTACTCATGCTACTCATACTACTTAATCAATACAATAAAATAAATGTGATGCAAATGAATATCAACTTACAAGACTATGTCAAAATTTTGCTCATTGATAGATGAGGATCTTAGATCAAAGATTTGAAAAAGGTTTTGTAAAAACCCACAAATAAGAAATCAAACACAACATTAATAGAAAATCAAAACTAGTTCACAATACATAAATTAGATAAAATAAATAAGGTATCAAATGATTACATCCAAATCCAACAAGAAATCGAAGATCTTACCTCCTCCTCCTTAGGGTTTGTGTTTCTCTCTCTAAAATATACTTGGAATGAAGAGAGATAAATTTATGATCCAAAAAAGTACAACTTATCTCTAAAAAAGAAAGAAAAGTACTTAAATAGTATTTACAAAATATGTCTTGTTCGCACTGGAAACCATTTCATCGCCTAGCAAACACACTTTTAGGCACCTGAAGTGCCTCTGAACAATTAAACTTCCCCTGAGAAATATCTGAAGTTCGTTGTGCGAGCAATTCTTCGCACTACGAACTACCTCGCTATATGTTTGCACAAAGAACTTAGGGTCCTTTAGCTACTGACTTTAGTCTTGGATGGTTAGTTGGTCCTTCGATGCATGTTTTCACAACGAACGTTCGCTTCTAGTTCGCACACTGAACTTCCTGGTTCTTCTTCACGTCTTTGTCTTCCTTGTCTAATTCACTTGTCTTTTACTCGTTGATGTTTTATGCCTAATTTCTGCATAATAACATAGACATCAAATAATCTAAAGGTATTTGCAATATAATTGAAGAATCACACAAGAATAAGAATTAAATCAATAAAAACATGAGAAATAAGTTGAAAAGTGCCAAGAAAGATAGTTCATTTTATATCAAAATTTGCATTTAACATTAGGCTCAACAAATTCTTCAGGCGATATGCCTCTAGATATGGTCATTCTTTTAGATGATTTGTCAATTATTCATAAGAGTTTCAGGCCTCAAAAGATTAAGCTTATCACTGATGCTCATATGTAAGCTTCCATGATGTCAAACAAATGTATACAAACAGAAAGTGTTAATCCTAAGAATGATAATTCTAATGAAATCACACTTGTTTATCTTGAAGCTTTTACTGAAAAGATGTCGTCAAACCCTGTGGATAAATCACTAGTTAAGATGTGACATTGATTTTGGATGCATATGCGATACCAACAAAGATCTTTCAGGACAACTTATGTGAGTCAGGAACATTATCTCGTTAAAGTGTTCTTTCAAAATAAAACATGCTTCAATTAGATCTATCGAGGGTTATAACATGGCCTAGTTCACGGTTTTCAAAAAGAATATTTTAGCCTAAAAGTTTATTTGTACCCACCTGTTCTCCATGATGTTCTTCAGTCCTACATTCAACTAATTTGATACGAATGTTCATCTCTCAAAGGGATTTTGTGATGGTTGCGGAACCAATGAAACTGATCGTTTAAGAACCAATAAGGCTTTTTGGTGAATAACAGTCACTCTTTTTGTCTTTTGGTATTGTAGTCACACAGACTTGTTCAGGATTTTTCTTTGTAATCTTTTCTTTTCACTTTTCGTATTTTTAATTCTTTTGTTTTTCTCTAACTTTTTCCTGGACTAATTCTTTTGAAATTTTTGATGTCCAGCGGGATCCCCTAATTTTTCCTGAGTCACTCTTTTTCAAGTTTTTGACTTCGCAGGCTTTTTCTTTTTCTCTTTGTTTCTTTCTCTCTTTTTTTATAACAAATCACATGATATCGTATTATCCGACTTGTTAAGAGGGTTGTGACTGTCTCTCTCCTTTATGGATGAGGAATAACCAATAAAGTTGACTCTTAGATGCACACTCCTTTTGAAATTTGAACGCTTGGTCAAATTAACTGAAGAATACCATGCCCCAAGGTTAAATGTGAGGTTTTTTCATTTAGAAAAGAAACTCCTACTTTAAGGCTCAAATGGGTTAACGAGGGATTATCTTCCTTATATCTCTGGTGTTTGGGAATTTAAAACAATATCTTACATCATCAGCAGGGTCTTACTCAAAAGCATATAATCAGAAATTTTACGTTTTCAATTCATCATCCTCATTGCAGGAAAAAATTTTATGAGCAAATGCGAAGGATTAATTCAAGACAAACATACTCATTGCATTATGATTGATATTAAAAACAAATAAGTTCTACATGTAAACAAAGCATTAACAATCATAAAAGGTTACAAATAGAATTGCAGTAATAAACTAGAGATCGGAAGAGACTGTCTCAGTCTGAGCTCGAAAGAAGCAGTCTCAATAAGGAGTCACGAACCATCTCACCACCCCGAAAAAGGAGTCTCAATAACCATCTCACCACCCCAAGAAGTCACGAACAAATCCAAAAAACTCTTAGCGCACTCATGAGAAATAAACGAATGAGTCGCTCCAGTATCAATAATAGCAACTAAAGGTGTACTCTTAATAAAGCATGTACCTTTAATCAAACGATCTGCACTAGTAGTGTCTGACCCAGCAAATGCAAACACCTTTCCGCTCGCTTGAGCTTGTTTTGGCTTAGTACACTTAGTACGAATGTGACCCACTTCTCCACAATTATAGCACTTCACTACATTCCTCCTACAATCAGTAGTAGCATGCCCAAGGCCTCCACAGTTAGAACATTTCACTACGGTCTTCCCACACTCAAATGATTTATGACTCAATTCACCACACTTGTAACACTTAACGGAACCGAAACCTCCTCCTTCAGATCTCTTATCAAAGTTTCCCTTATACTTGCCCTTATCCACGGGTGTCACATAAGGTCCACTTCTAGCTTGTTGCTTCCCCTTACTCTCATTCAAACTTTTTTAATGTGTAGAACGAGTCTTGCTATCTTCCTCGAAGATTCTACAACATTATGTCAAATCCATAAGCCTTTTTATCCTTTGATATCCCACAACTTGCTTAATCTCGGGACGCAAACCATTCTCATATTTAAAACACTTTGAGAACTCAGCAGTAATCGCAGCATAGTGAGGATGGAATTGAACCAACTCCACAAACTTAGAAGTATAGTCCACCTCACTCCATCTCCTTCTTCCCATTCATACTTTCAGGGTAATACTTCCTCAAGAACTCAGTACGAAATAAATCCCAATTTATCTCTTCATCATCCACCTCAAGAACTTGACGCATACCGACCCACCAATCGTCAGCTTCTTCCTTCAGCATGTGAGACCCAAGTCTCACCTTATTCCCCTCCGCACAGACCATGACTCTGAAGATCCTTTCAATCTCTTTCAACCAAATTTGGGCACCATCAGGATCAAATCTTCCTTTGAAGACCGGTGGTTGATTCTTCCTGAACTCGTCATTAGCATTCACGTTCGAGGCACCTTGCACTGCCCTGGCCATTGCTTCTAAAGCAGCAGCCATCGCATTGTCGTTTCGACCAGCCATATTCTGACCATTCCAAAAAATAACAACAAGATTAAACAACCGTTCAACCAACACAACAACAAGACAGACACAACTGACTCAACACTGGCTCTGATACCACTTAATGTAACACCCCCTTTCTATACCCCCAAAATAATCACATAATCAATTAGTCACATATTAAAAATTTCATCAGAGTATAATTATAAACATGGTATAAAAGCGGCGAGTCACATTACGCATGGAATTAAAACATACAACACCTGCTCAACAATAGATATGCAACAGTGTGGTAACTTTGCAACAGAGGAACTTAGACCTTACACCCACATCTCAATATTTAGAATAAAAACGGAAAATCTAAACATTAAATAACATCAAACATATATACATATATACATCATCCAGAATTATACAACAACATAAGTCATGTTTTCATAAACATTCACCAACAAGATACATATACAAATGTATCACAGAAGAATCACAAACAACCTAGCTACCCCGTGCTACATATCAGAGCCAACTAAACAAAAGAATGAAGACACTCTTCACAAAAAGACCTCCAGCATACCTACTCTGCAATGCCTCATAGAGCACCATAAAACAGCAGAAGGGTGAGAAATATTATCATAACAACAATGCATATAATTATATATCATAGCATAAAATACACATATTCTGCATTCTCACCATAATTCATCACATCACACTCATCCATATACATCACAATGTATATATCTACATATAAATCCAAGTATATTCATCATGCATACTTCCACAATTCCATCATTCCACATAAACATACACGTTCATGTTTATTCACCAATGCGCCATTATAAAGATGATAAATGCAAATCATAGAGACCGACTCACGACTCTATGCAAATGCAATGCGGTACCGACTCAATCATCACAAGTTCACTCAGGAACTTATTGGAACCATCGCTCACACCCCACACGGGCACACGATATTCACCCATTGCTCACACCTCACATAGGCACACAATGTTTATGTATTGCTCACACCTCACATAGGCATACAATCCGATTGCTCACACCTCACATAGACACACAATTGTTTGTAATCATCGCTCACACCTCACATAGGCACACAATGTTACAACGAATTCTCATTAGAATCCCACAACACAAGAATGCACATCATTATGCTTCACATGCAAAATGACTCAAGACACTCTTGAAATGCATACATATTCACAATATATATTCATGCATTCATCTCATTCTATCACATATAATCCATATACATTTTCTTGAATTACGCCAAACGGTAATGAACTCTATCATAATCATCATGCATTAATATTTAATTTAAGCAATGCAATCATTTGCCAAAAGGCTACAATTCCTAATAAATTTCACAATCTAAGATTCACGCCATACGGCTATCCACGACATATCATATAACAGCACACAAGCTACACATTCGGAATTAGATTAATCACATCCGAGTCGAAGAATCGATGTTGGATGGAACAAAAAAATAAAATGTTGTACTGTCATGCTCGCTAGGCGAGCAGAATGGCGAGCCCTTCGCTACTCTACTCGCTCCAGCGAGTTTGGGTCTTTTTAGTTCTGTCCATGTCTGGGAGTGTTCGCTGGCAGCTCGCTGGGTACTCGCTTAGCGAACCCTTCGCTACCTCACTCGCCAGTGATTCGCCTAGCGAATGCTTCGCTACACAAACCCTCAACAATCCAAAAATGTCATAAAGTCACAAAATCACCCGATTTTATTCAAACAAGTTCCAATAGTCTTGGTCTCACATTCCTCGACTAAACTACACCATTATTTTGAATTCTAACCGTGAAAACATCGGTTTCTATCGATTTAATCCCATTCAACCTAAAATGGAAAAATGTAAAAAAAAAAAAAAACAACCAAACAATCCAAACAACACATACATAATCATACACATTGATGAGATAATAAGATTGCACACCCTTACCCGATTAAATCGATTCCTAGAAGTTGTTTTGAAGATCTACAAGCTTTTTCTCTTTTTCTTCTCTTTTCTCTTCTTCCTCTTTCTTTCTCTCCTTTTCCTTCTCTCTTTTTCTTTTCTCTCCTCTTTCCCTCTTATATCTTTCTATTCTCATTCTTTCTATTTCTTTTTCTCTCAAAATATCTTATAATTCACCTTCTCACAAAATATCTAACTTAACATTAATTAAGAAATATCTAAAATACCCTCCAACCTAATTTCCCTGAAAACTCTCAAAAGCGATAAAATAACCCAATATGAAAACATACCATATTAACACACCAATTCCATAAATAAAATAATAATCACCCAAATAAAATAAAAGACTCAACAAAAATGGGAAATCAGAATCGGGGCGTTACAGTAGGGAAGCCAAATTGAACCACAATATTTGAATCATTCCATCTTCAAGTTCCATCACTCGTCTTGGTGGATTAAAGCACTAAATTTATCACTAATTCAAAGCATCTAAAATGACTCTAATGATTCACTTAAAGATAGATTTGAACTAATGAAGGTTTATCTAACTTCATCAAACATCCAAAGTCCATGGAATTTGAAGAGAAATTTGATCAACAAACACCATAATTCAAGGCAAAAAAAAGGAAATGGAAGAAGGAAGAAAGGACACCAAAACAGTCCCAAAATAAGCCAAAAACAACATTTTGACTTGTGTTAATCGATTAACCAATTTTAGACATATTTTGGTTAATCAATTAACACTAACAGGACAACAAAAAAATTTGAAAAAAAACAGCATTCCACGATTCAATCATTTTTTCAAACACCTCATGATCATGAATGCAATTGAGCACGAAAATTCAAGTAAAACAACAACAAATAAAACCAATGAAACACAATTTGCAAGATCCAAAGATCAAGCAACAATAATCAACAAGAGATCACATTATGAAAGATAAATCAAGCACAACAATGGTGGAACAAGATTTTACCACTTCCAAATCTGAAAATGCTTCAAATCAACTTCAAGAACCACACTCCAAAGCCTTGAACTATAGAATTTGATGTTGATGAAGTGTTTTGATAAAGGTTTAGCTCAAATACTAGTAAGCTTCAATGAAAAGTTTACTAACTTTTAATGGAAGAAAGAGCTTTGGTGAATTTGGATAGATGAAGAAAATTGAGAATGAAGAAGAATTTTAACAAGGTGAATTTGGCTATCAAAAGCTTGAAGAATGGATGAAATTAGGGTTCTATTTATAGAATTTTGGCTTGGGAAATTTGGTGGTTTGAAATTTAATCTAGGCTTGGAAATTGAATTTGGAGGCAAAATCAAGACCAATTGGTGATTAATGAGGGTGTATGATGGGAATTAACTATGATGAGGTAGGGGAATTAAATGAAAGTGATCTAGAATATTCTCATGATGAAACAAGTGAATTTCGGTTCCAAAATGCTGCAGAATTTGAAAATTATGTTTTTGGCTAAAAACGCACGTGTTAATCGATTAACAAATTTAGGCAGATTTTGGTTAATCGATTAAAATAATGAAAAAAATGAGAAAATGGCTTTTTGCTGTGATGTATTGGCTTTGGCTCGATTCTTTTGACATGTTAAAGAAGGCTTGGACATAAACACATGAACCTTAGAGTTTCTTGAGCAATAAACAATCAAATCTTAGAAAACTCTTTATCAAATGATTTTTGAATTATTTGCATATCAGCTTTGAATTTATTCAGATGAATTTCATTCGAGCTGAGGAACTGGTATTTAATGTTCTTAATTCAAACATCCTCCTGAAAAGGTTAATAAAAGAAAAAAAACATTTTTTTTTATTTTGATTAGGGTTAGTAAACATAAACATTCAAATAAAAGCAAATAAGAAACACAAGGGTGCTTGGTGATCTCCCTTAGAAGAAAACCTACAAAGGAGGATAAGGAAACCAAAGCTTGTGATATTGTTTGTGATGTAGGATGCAAATGGCATATGGGATCTTAGGGTTAAAAATTAGGGTTTTACAGCGACAATGTGCACAACCCTGAGGATGAAGAAGAAGAAGAAGAAGAAGTAAATGATGCAGGTCCACACAAAACACCCAAGACCAACCAGGTCTCTGAGACTGTGAAGAAATTTAAATCTCATTCGAATGGAACACACACTGCTTTCTCCTAAGAAGAACTAGACAACTTTAAGAAAAACAAACCAACGGAGTACCTGAAAGAAATTCTAAATACAAGGGGCAGTTTGAATGACAAATGTTCTAGCTCTTCGACTGTCTCTAGTGGTCAGTCTGCAAATGTGCCTATTGATGAACTTCTCAAAAAAATAAAGGAGAAAGCCTTCGATGTTAATATGTTAAAAGTATTAGAAGATAACTCCTCAGCCACCTTTGGAATCAAATACCTCTTTAAGTAAGTCGGCATTTTGTCTACCCCACTAGAAGTTGCAGACGTAGTCATGGAACTTGGATTGCTTATTGACCACGTCACTGTGGACCTCAATCATCGAAGAGACCTTTAGAAAATAATTTAGAATAAAACATACAATCAAACATTTAAACAAGATGCTTCCACTGAATCTAAAAACAGAGTCGCAAAATTAGAGAAAGGCTTCGAACAAAATTAGCCGGAACTTCAAAGGCTCTAACGACAAGAGCTCGACAATGCGATTCAGGTTGGAGTGCATCATGTCGAACAAGCTCGGGCTTTGGGAGCAGAAATTGACACTCTCACTACTAACAAGTTCGTTATTGATCGCCGTCTGCTACTTTCGAAGTCGAAATATGAATGCATGAAACCCTCTCTTCCTTTCTAAGTATTTTGTTTATTAATGTTGGCGTTGTAATATGGTCGATTCTCTATTCTCGAGGAAGATCATTTTGATTTTTCTCTTGTTGTCCCGATAGATCAATATGGTCAGTATTGATATAGACTTCAATTGGTACTTTGACTAAATCATCATGATCAAGAACTTTATCCTCCTTAGAGAGGTTAGATTCATCAAAGAAAAAATGCACGGATTCTTAAATAACAAGAGTTATTTTATTCAAAATTCTAAAGGACTTACTAGTAAGAGAGTAACTAAGAAATATGCATTAATTGAATTTCTCATCAAACTTACCAAGGTTGTCTTTTTTATTAACAAAATATTTGCATCAAAAGACATGAAGATTTGAAATATTTGGCTTTCTTCCTTGTAAAGTTCATATGTTGTCTTCTTTAAGATAGTTCTAATAATGACACGATTACTTACATAGCATGTCGTGGTTACCGCATTTTTCCAAAAAACAATTGGAAGATTTGATTTCTTAAGCATTTTCCTTGAAAGTTCTTCTAAAGACATGTTCTTTATTTCAACCACACCATTTTATTAAGGAGTTCGTAGTGCTGAAAAATTGTGGGAGATACCATGTTCATCAGAAAACTCTTCGAAGGATGAATTTTGATATTCTCTACCACATAAACTTCATATTTATATAATTTTCATGGATTTCTCATTTTATTTCAGCTTTGCATATTTCTCAATTTGCTTTACATGTCCAACAAATTTTAAAGTGTTCTTCGAATCGATGTTGCAACAGTCTTAAAGCCGGATGTTGTTACTTTCTTCTTCTACGATCATGACCAAGAGTGTGTTCTACTCATCAAACACTTTTCTTGCAATACTAAATTCATCTTTTTGAGGTTTTTTTTTGTTGGCATTGCACTCTCTTGTAAAATGGCCAAGTTTTTGACAATTATAGCATTGCACACTACTCTTGTCAACCATCCTCCTTCCTCCTCTACCTCTAACATTGCAACTTCTAAAGTTGTTTGAACCAGCAGTCCTATTGCCATTATTTTTAACCTTTTGGACTGTTAAATTTTTAAAACTTTTGGATTCTCTTCCACCAAAATTTTGAAAGTTCCCTCTACCTTTTTTCATCTTCCACTTCCCTCTTCCTTTGTTCACTGGCTTGCAAAGCAATCTTCACCTTTATCTTAACAACATTCCTTTCCTCCATTCTCTGTTCATGTGCTTCAAGTGAGCTTTGAAACTTCTATTTGCTATCGATGCAACGTCCTTTGATTCCTCAATCGCAACCACCACATTGTCAAATATTGACATCAAAACACATAAGATTTTTGCAACAACATACTGCTCTATGATTGTTTCTCCACGTACCATCACTTGGTTTACCAATCTTGCAATTTTATTATTAATTCACATATTGTTTCATTTTCGTCCGTTTGAATTAAATCCAAGTGCCTCTTGTGAGTTTGTAACTTCACCACCTTTTCCTTGCCAGGTCCTGCATACTGCTCAATGATTTCCCACACAAGCCACGAGGATTGTCAGTTATCAACTTTTTCTATGTTATCCGCATCAACACATGGATGGATCAACAATAGCGCCTTGTAATCTTTTGTATTCTCACTAATACAAATAATACATTTTATGACAATGTTTTCATCTTGCCTAACAAAAACCCGAGGTATAACTCCTGGACAAGACAAAAAAAAAATTTCTTCAAAAAAATACCATATATTCTGCCGATTATAGTATATTACCGAGAAGTAAAATAATCCAATGTACTTGCATCAAATCTCAAAAACTACAATTTATATTTTTGTTTCAGTAAAACTGACATTTTTCTATTTATTTTATTTATTATTTAAATCTTAATTACTCTACTCCTTTGGTTATTTTAATAATCGATGGATATGATACTAAGTTTTAACTATACAAATATCCCTTCACTTAGTAGTACCCCGGACCTAACTCATTTACGATTGCTTCATACTCATAAACATTATTCTTTGGGATTGAATAAGACATAAAAATAATTTGGTTCTATGTTGTTATTCTTCTAATACCATCCTTAAATAAAATATTTTTCTATTCTTGCAATCTATCTCAAATAATATTGTTTTTGTTGTTGATGCTATTGTTGTTATTATTGTTATTGTTGTTGTTGATGCTATTGTTGCTATTATTGTTATTGTTGTTGTTGTTGCTAATATTAAATAGTAAAAGAAAACATTGATATATTTTAGAATAACTTTTCAATGTTGCTAGTTAAAGAAATCATTCTGTAAAATAGTGCTTTCATCGGTTGAAAAATTCATGAAATTTATTGCTAATCATACTGTAATTTTGTTGTTTCCTAAAATAAGATTTTGAAAATTTTATTTAGAATTTAATCCTTTGTTTGATAGCAGCAACACACACATAAATTGGTGAATGTTAAAAATTGAAGAAAAAAAAAACAATATATATTACTTTTAATTTTTTTTTACTCACCATTTTTTTAACAATAAAAATAATCTATTATCTTGATTTTTTTAAAATTTGAAGAAAAAACTTTGTATTTTATTTATTTAATTTTTTTAAAAGTTAAAGTCTTGTACCTCGTGTTTTACACTCCACCGAAGAATAAAGTGAGCATGTTTATTAAATTTTTTTTTGTAACATAAACAAATATTTTTCATCTATTTATATTAAATCAACACTCTTAAAATTACAATTTCAGTAATCCATAGAAATCATAATATTACTACAAGTATTCTACTGCTGCACTTTAATCATTTTCTAGTGGTGCCTGTTTAACATTTTTTTGAAACATTTCTTTTAAAATCACTCTCCTATAATATATGTATTATATTGTTTCTAATTTTTTTATGTTGCATAGGCTTTCTAATTCTATGCATATTACTCATTATTATTTTTAGTGAATTTTCATAATTAAAAACTATATAGTTAATAACACTTTTGTTGAAAAGCAACTCAAATTATCATTAGACTAAAGTAAAAGTTAAGTAAATGATAATATCAAAATTATATAATTTAGAAAATTCTGAGTTTTACTAAGCCTTTTTTTATAGTCATAAATTATCAACTTATAATTAGGAATTATTACAATTTTACTTGTTAATTTAAACCAACCAAAAGAATTTAGTTACAAGTTAATAATAATTTATTTAAATTCATTAACTTAATAAAAAATAAAAATTAATGTGTATTAAAGTATAATTTATTAATTTTTTTAGATTATAGTCTAGTAGCTGTTATTAATTTTTTTAGATTATAGTCTAGTAGCTGGAATATACGCCTCTGCAAGTATCCGTTCATAACTATTAACTGAGCTGATTTAATAGAACAAATATAATTTATAAATTTAATTAAATATTTTATAATAATTTCTTAGATACTCATAATTTTAGTTGAGTATAAATATCTCTAAGCAAAATAAAATATTAGAAAAAAGAAAAAAATGAGACATTCAATGAATGAGAGATAGATAGATATATATATACAAACATTAGTATCTACGGCTCCCTAGTATTTTGGACAAGATCTGCCATTGGATCCGCGTGAAACCGTTTTGAGAATTGTTGAGAATACGAACGCGACAGTATAGTTTAATCACATATAGACTAAATCACACTCATTAGTAATGAAAATATTAAAAATGAAAAAAGTAAAATTTATAGGAGTCTAGAAATAGTCTTTCAAAAGGATTGTATGAGCAGAAAATATTATTAGTTCAACGTTTATATTTTTTATATAATCTCTAGTCTTTATACATGATAAATTAGTTTTCTTATCTAAGTTTTGTTTAATTTTTTATATCCATATCATATGAATGAGAGGTGATTCAAAATACACTCCAATATAAAAAATGAAGAACATTCCATGATATGATCTTTTCCAAGATACACAAGGATACTGATTGAGATGTTTAAGAATTCTTCTTCAAAATTGCACTCGTAATTTTAAACAAAAAAATATAAAATATTAAAATTATTTTTTATTTTAATATGATTTTAATTTATCCCTCACAGCGGGAAAGAAAACGATCGGAAATAATCTGACGAAAAGGTATAAGACAAGGTCATCGCAACCATGTCTGGATTCGGGAGTCGGTTACGCAAGGGGAAGGTATTAGCACCCTTCACGTCCATCGTACTCGACGGGATCCACGCTTGTTGTGTTTATCTGATGGGTTTGTTAAATCTATCTACGCTAAAGGTCTGGTCTGAAAAGAAAAGAAAATGACTCGACAAAGTGTCGCACTTTATGCCTACGTATTCCCGTCTGGAACGAGAAATCAGAGTCAACGTAGTTCGCCTAACTACGGGGGAAGGTTGCTCGCCAAGATATCGCATCTTGTGCCTACGTACTTTCACACGGCGCGAAAGATCAAAGCAAACGTAGTTCGGGACAACAAGGGACACAAGTTTGTCTTTTTTTATCCGAGTAGGGGTAACAGACGGTTCCAGCAGTTGGTGTATGCAGCTCGCTCGACGGAGACTTAGGCGTTTACCGTTTGCGGTAGAACCGGGAGTTAACAGAACTCTCCTTCTGAAAAAGGTTTCCCAAGGGATTAAAGGTCCAAGAGGACAAAAAAAGTTTAATCTTTGTTTTCTGTTTTTTTAGAGAAGTGTCTTTTATGGATGTTTGCAACTGATATCGCACTAGAGACTATGACCTGAGAGTGAATGTGTCGCATGTCACCCAAAGGGTACCATACTAATCATTCAGATTGCTGAAAAGAAACTCTTCAACAATCCTTTCTCAAGTAGCTTAAGGCTCGTAACGTACGACGTCAATTAACCTTTATTACTGTATTTCGATTTTGTTTGTAGATGAGAAGAGAAAAAGACGCACTAAAGGGGAACTGATCCAATCCTAAAGTTGTCATGCAAAATGGACCTACAGTTGAGGTTAGGAGGGAAACTACCTAATGTTATCATGCATGGTTAGAACCCTAATGTCTGTCATAACTTCTCTGGAACCAGAGAAGTTAGAGTTCCTAGGGGAACATGGCAAGGGAAAACAAACAGTAAACAAATTAACTGAAAAGAAATTACTGTAAACAAAATGCTGTAAATAAAATGCATGTTATGCATCACACAAGCAGAAGGAGCCAAGCTCAACTTCTAAACAAACAAGGCACAAAGGCCACACACCACACAGGCAAGGGAGCTGAGCTCTACCAAATACCAGCAAGCAAAGCCACACAGTAAAAATACAAGCAGAGGGAGAAACTCAACCTCTAATGCAATACAAGCAAGGGGAGAAGCTCAACCCTTAAGATGCTCTTAGGCCTATGATCATCTACATGAAGCCTAAAATCTAATGCAACACTCCAAGCAAATCACATCAATACAGTTGAACAAGAAGAAAACAGACAAACAGGGAACACAAACCAGCAATCTCCACAGCAGAGCAATCTTCTAACAGCAATCCAATCCAAAGTCTGTAACTGCTCTTCAAGTCCACACCATATTCAAGAGAAGGAAAGGCATACTCCATCTTCAAACTTTAACAATGCACTCCACCAAGAATGAAGAGAATCAACAAGATGAGTATTTGATGATGGGAAGCAGGAAGGAAACCAAAGGAATCCCACCTGACACTTAACTAGTCATCAGAGAAAGGCATCCTCAAAAGTTCTACTCATTGTAAAGTGTCACACATCCCTCCAAAGGAGAGATGAGACTTTCACATGAGGACTTTGAATCATAGGATGAGAATGGAAGGTGAATGAAACCAACCATTATTTGAAGAAAAAACTACTTCTAAAGCTCTCTCCTAAAAACCCTAATCTTATAAGCCACAAAAAACTAACAAAAAGGAAATAAAAACTCCAAGCCAAGCTCCACCAGCCACTCCACAAAAGCTTCATCATGTCCATGACATCATCCAAGAGGAACCAGAAACCCAACATGCAAGAAAACCCCACTTTGAAGCCATTCCAAAACAATCACCAAAGTTGAAGCACCAAATGAACAAACAACTTGAATATTCTAACTAAAATAGCAAAACACATCTTAAAAATCTAATTATTTTTCTATGGGAACATGCATTTGCTAATGATCTATAGTTCAAAAATCAGGACCTAATTCAATTCCTAAGTCCTCCAATAAAATCCTAAATTGAAAGGTATCAAGGGAAACCATTAATGGGGAAAGGCTCTGAACCTATCTCTAAATCAGAAGCTACGATTTTCTAAAAAATGTGAGAAAATTCATATGGGAGCATACATCTCTAACCTAACAGTTATCAAAAATTCACAACAAAAATCTAAACCAAATGAGAGAACAAAAATCAACAAACAGACATCCCAATTATGCAAAATTAAAGAAATATCCAAAATAAGAAAAATATGAATTAAATTGAAAAATAAACAAAAAATAAATCTAATTCTACAGAAAAATCACAAATAAAGCAAGGATCATGGGGATATTTTTATTTTATTTTTCTGACAATTATTGAAATTAAAAATGATTTTAGAAAGAAAATAGAATAAAAGAAAATGGAAAAATGAATTAAATGAATTAAAGCTGGGGAATTATCATGCGCGTTGGATGAGAAGACCAAGTAATCTAATCCTAAGGCTGGAGATCACACACGCGTGCAGCCACGTAGCCAGCTGAGTCAGATGCCATATCAAAAAATGAAACGCAACGTTTCATCTTGGAGCGAATCCTCAGTTCAAATCTCAACCACACGATGTCATTACTAAGTCCATCCTTCAGTTTGATCCAAGGGCCATCAAACCTTCTTCTCCATTGAGCTCAGGCGAGAGGAAAGAACCAGACGGTGGCGCCACCGTCTTCTCCGATGAAGAGGTAATTACAGGTAACCAAAAATCACAAACCTTATACCTATCTTGCTCAGAATTTCACGCTGATCACGAATAACCTATCCAAATTAACTGAAACCTTCTAGATTTCCAAAACCGAATCAAGATCCAAATTATGTCATGTCATTCATCCTCACCAATTGTACAATTAATGGTATAGAAATGATCCTCCTACTTCACTGATTAACCTAAGCTATTCATTGTGTATTAATTCATCCAGATCAGAGAGTTTCGAATCAAAACAGAAGTTGCACCTCATGATCAAACATCACCAATTGCTACCAATTCAAACCTAAAACGTGTTACATTTCACATAGATCATAGCCACATGTTAATTTCTAACTACATCATGCTAGATTAAGAGGAAATTTGAGATTTACCAACCTGACTTGAAGCTTCAAACAGAGGTGTCTATGGCTCGTTTCTTGCTATCAAAATCTCCAGATTCCTTCAATGAAGTGTAAGAAAGAGGATCCAATCTTCAATTTGCTCTGAAAATGGCTTGAACTGAGAATTCGAATTTGAGTTGAAGCTTGAGAATTTGAGTTGCAATCTCTTTATTCAGCACCAATGAATCACCAACCCTTGCCCAAATGAATTTCTGAACATATATAGAACTAGTTGGAACCTTCTAGAGGTCCAGCCCAGGCCCAATTCCAAAGATCCAATTTCAAAATTTCTCCAAAAATTTCAACATGCCATGTGCGAAATTTGGCTCAAAAGCTTGCTTGGGAAGCTTTGGCTAGCTTGCATAACACATTTGGAATGAATTCAGGCCACAAGGAGCTTCCAAATTGGCTTTGTGAATGATTTCTTGTGATGTTGCTTATTAGTGAAGAAACATGTCAAAACACCATGGATTATATGTCAATTGCAAATTCTAATAATGCCAATGTTTCTAAAACATCATTTCTGATCAAATTGAGTGGTCATTTGCCTTTGTTTGAGCACATAACAATTTATTTGAATTTCCCACCAAATAAGGCCTTTAATTTCTCTTTTTTTCAAACCAATTCAAGTCAACTCTTACTATGGACCAAATCAATTCCTTAAGAGCTCTTGGTTGACCTAAAAACCATATTTTGAAAAAGTTCCATGTTGAACAAAATTGCATTTGAGATGTGCAAGTTGGAGATTTTGACCTATAATTGAAAATGGCTTATAATCTCACTTTCCCAAAATACCCCTAACTTGTAAACCTCATAACTTGAGTTCTACAAATCAGATGGAAGACTTATAATACAATTTGGAAAGCTAAGATCAATAGGAATAACTTTCATGTTGGCCAAAAGTTTAGGAGAAACACCCTCCTAGGTCAAAAGTTGCTTGGAAGTCAGATGATTTTCACAAACAAATTTCAGAGGCATCTGAGGACCTGTAACTTGTCTGGATCATAACTTGAGTTCTATAAATACAATGGAGGACTTCTAGTACTCAAATTAAAGCTAAGAGCATGATCTACAAGTTTCATGTTGGCCAAAAATGGAAATGAAACTTGTGTCTTGAGATAAGTGGTCTTGAAGTTAGGCACTAAATAGGGGATTTTACCATGAGAACCCTAATTTAGCAACTCCTCACACCTTGAACTTTTCTGGCATAGATCTTGAAATATCATCTCATGTGTCTCAACACAACTATCCATGATTGCAAAGACCTATAATTAAGCTTTGATCCTCTTCAATTGGTCAGTTAGCTTAGGATTACTCAGCTGAAAACCCTACTTGCAACACCTTCAATTGTGGCTCTTCAAACTTGGCACATTGACTTGATTGAGCTCCACCATGGTCCTCAAGGCACTTCAATGAGCTCTACTCACACTTCCTCTAACCTTGGTCAAGACCTCACCATCCCTTGATAATCTTCAATTGGTCCTTAAATCAAGAGACTAACCCCATACAAACAAATGAACTTCTTGAGACGCCAACCCTCTTCCTGATGATTATGATGACTTCTCAAACTTGCATAAGACCTCTAGAAAGGCTCCACACTTGATCCCCTCTTAAATGAATAATGCTATGTTATGAAAATGTTAAATCAATGATATGCTAATGCAATGAAACATAAACCAAGTAAGAAAAGGTTAGGCAAATTTTGGGGTGCAACATATGATAGTAACACAAAGTCCAAATGCTTAAAGTTTTTTTTTATGGTTTTTCCATTCTATCATGTTTTTGTGTTTTGAAGATAAAAGAAAAGGAAAAAAGCAAGAGATAGGGCATAAAAGAACATAAAAACGCTTGAATGTAAATGCTCAAATCTAAATGACATAAAATAAATTGCACAAAAGTAAAAAGCAATAAATTAAATGCTTGAAACTAAAGTTAGGAGTTAGTACAATTATGAGGAGTTAATGTTAGTGTTAGTGAGAATCAAATCAATTCGGGATAAATTTAGTGCTATGTTAAGTAGTCATATTTGGACTTATGTAGAAGTCATAACCTTATGAGGCCGGCCAATAACAATCTATCTGTCATAAAACAATAAAGTACAAGTCAAAACAAGACGAAGAAAGAGATTGAGAGAGGGATGATCAACCACAAAGGCACAGGGGATTATCTATCATCAACTTCAATCAATCTCTTCATGATACCTTGAGATAAACTTATCATCAATCCAAAGTACAAAATTGATCAAATGATCATTTAATAATAAGTTTGAAATGAAGAATGTGCAATTCATCAAGGCATCACTCCAAAGTCCAATTAAACAAGATGAAGTACCAATCAACCATAAAAGATCAAGGTCAACACAAGTCAAAGCACAAAATGAACCAAATTAATAAAAAAAAAATTAAAAACAAATTTAAAAAAGGAAAGTAAAGATAAAATACCAAAGAGGCATCAAAACATCAAATAAATGTCCCAAAAAAACGAGAAAATCACAAATATTATAACTAATAAGATCTCAAAAGTTGGGATGAAAATTTTTTCAAAATATTTGAAAATAAATTGTTGAATGGAAGTTAAAAGAAAAATAAAGAGAAAATAACAATAAATGATAAAAATCATTTTAAAAATCTAGAAAAAAACATATGTGAAAGAAAATATTTATAGAAAATTATGAAAACAAAAATGGAATAAAATATCATTTTGGAGCTATTTTTAATGAATTTTGAAAGAAAATGAAATTAAATGAAAAAATAAAAAGAAAAAAGAAAAATGAAAAAAACGGCTAGCATGTTGGCACTGTAATTGGCTGGAGGATTTGAATTTCCCTTTGAAATGCGAGAAGAGCTTCGTCTTCAACCTCTTGATTTTTTATTTTATAGGTTCATGAACTTGAAGATTTAAGCTCTAACACCAAACGTGCAAGCTTCTATTTCATTCTTCGTCCATGTCTCTCTGCATTTGAGCCATTGATTGGCTCCAAGCAGAGAGAATTCTCAAAAATACACAGATAACCCTAGGGTTTCAAAGTTAAATTAAATGACTAATACATAAAATAAATCAAAGGTAAGTGAGGGCTTAGCATCATAAGATTAAGACGAAGAGAGTGTTAACTTGTTTGAAGTGTCATTTTACTCGTATATACCTTGTCCAAATTCCAGCACCTGGTTGAAGATGGTGAAATCGGGTTCAAAATTGTATAATATGTTGAACTCTTGTAATGATTTAAGTAGCTTTAGGTGATTCCGTTGAAGGATTAGGGGCAAAGATTTGTGTAAGAACAGAGTATGCCTAAGAGGGGGGGGGGTGAATTAGGACTTTTGAAATTTTTCCGGTTTTTATGGTATCTTGAAATATTACTGGTTTGTGTTTTTGGTTATGAAAGCAGAAGAAGAAAAATAAAAGAACAATGGACACCAGGATCTATAGTGGTTCCCCTCACAATCCGAGAGTACTCCATTCCCCTTTCAACATGAAAGAGAGTTTTCACTATTGTTTAATAAAGTACAACCTATCACACCATCAACCGGTGAGGCCTACTATCAAACAATAAAACTAACAAGTGTACAAGAACAATCCTCTTGTAAACACTCACCATTGTGTCCAACAATCCTGGATCACAAGTCAAAATACACAAGTTTGTAAAGATTTTGACTTGAGAGTAATGATATCAAAGTTGATCTTCTCCAAATGATCAGAATTCACTCTTACAATTTTCAATACAAGTGTTCAAGGATGAATATGAAATTTATGCACATATGAACACTTAATGAAAGTTTTTGAAAATGGTGAATTTGATTCTAAGATAATTTGAAAATGAATGTAGAAAGTGTTTGGAGATTGAAAAGTTTTTTGTGTTGTTTTTCAAAAATGAAAAACTCAGAATTTATATGAGTAAAATACCCTTTCAAAAAGGTGCATTTGAGTAAACCTTTTAAAAATGAAATGGTATAATTTTTAAATAATTTTTGAACTTGAAACAAGGCAATTTTTCACTGTACGTTCAGTGTTAATCGGTTAACCCATATGGTTAATCGGTTAACACTGGTACGTTAGCCCAGAAATTTCAAAATTCAAATTGGTTAACTGGTTAACCTATATGGTTAATCGGTTAACACTGCTAATTTTCAGAAAAATGCTTTTTAAAATTAATGTTATACCAATTCTAAGGTTTCAAAAACATGTTTATGTATTATGTAAAAATGCTTGATGTTTTTGAACACTTGTATATCAAATTATAAGGGTAGAATTTGATATACCGGTAATGCATCCAAGTCTGGAAGAACCATAGTTCCATATGTAGTTTGACTTGAAAGATATCTTGATTTGATCTTGAGATCTTTGAACGGCTTGTCTTTTTACAATCAAGAGATGACCTTGAGTAGTATTGACATCATCAAAACTTGAGACTGAAGCATGCTTCTACATTCTCCCCCTTTTTGATGATGGCAATCAAAAATGTTGTGTGATATCTCTTGGTTCTTGATCTGATTCTCCCCCTATGTCTAGCAACTCCCCCTATCTTAACAGAGGAAAAAAAATTTGCACACAGAGAGACATTAACAGAACCAAGCTCTTCTCCCCCTTTGACATCAGCAAAAAGGAAGAGCTTTCAAAGAAATCACAAGATAGCAGCATATATAGTAATAAGCACATGCAAAGCCAAGTAAACACAAAGCACAAACAGTAGTACATATAAAATGCAGCAAATAGACATTGTACTTGTTACAATAAAACATAGTTTAAATGAAAGCATAAAAACTTAAGACTAGAAAGCAAAGCAATAAAAAACAACAGCAGCAACATATTCTCTAAAAATCCTCATCCGCCATATCCTCCTCCTCTTCTTCCTCTTGACCTTCATTTCCTTCATCAGATACAACAGGGTTGTCAGGGTTGGTGTGGTGAGAGGAAAGTACAAGGTTCCGGAGAGAAGCAATGGCCCGGGAGGTTTCTCTATGCTGAGTCATGATAGTTTGGTAAAGGAACTCGTTTGTGATGCCTCCTTCAGGTACGGGAAAGGCCTGGTTAGCATTGGCTCCTTCTTCTGAATACTTGTAAGTACCGTCATTATCCTTAAAAATTCCAGTATTCTTGACAATTGTAATCTCGTTGATCTCATTGTTGGTTGATTTCATCTTGATGGTTGGTTCACGGTTAAGATCCAAAGTAGTCAGTTCCAAAATTCTTGATACCAGCCGTGCATAAGGAAGACGGGTTGAAAGAGATAGTTGTTGTTGAAGGTGATACATGATGGTCAGAATCCAATTGACATGAATCTTGTTCTTGATGGCGAAAAGAAGTTGCATTTCCAGATCATTAATTTGTGCATGATTCGAATCCTTGGGAATCAACACATAACAGATTATGTAGTGAAGCATCCGATCAGAGACGGTAAGATTCTTTGCATAGCACAACAGACGAGCAGTACGTTGGTTGGCGATAATCATCTCCTTTGGAAATCTGCAGATCTGATAATAGAACTCCATCTTGTCGTAGTTGGACCACGGCCCTTCCACGTGGTTAACTCCCTTTCTCAGAAAGTACCCAGATGATGGTATGTTCAGCATTGCAGCAACATCAGACAGATTTTCTTCAACAGCACAGTCTCTAACAATTGTTTTCATAATATGCTCATCATTTGCATTTAGAAACACAGACAGTTTATGCAAAAAGGATTTGACAAGATCCGGGTAGCAGTTTCCAGAATCAGACACAAATTTATTGATCCTCTGATATTTGAGCAAAGCAGGAAAATCAAAAGATGATGCGGGAAAAGCCTTAAGATTCACATACTTTACCGGAAGGATAGAACGAACTCGGACTTTGAAATTCATTCTGCGCTTCTTGGTTGTTTCCATAGGAATATCTTCATCAGATGCAGAGTGATGTTCTGGAAGTTTTCCCTTGCCGCGGTTTGATGCTGAAGCCATGGATGGAGGTTTGAGAGAACTGGGGTTGTGGGTTCTGAGGAAGTTAGGGTTTGAGAAGTTGTGGGGAGTTTTTCCAACTTTAGAGAGTGGGAGAGAGAAGTTAGAATTTTAATAGGGAATATGGATTTTGAATATGGATTTGGATATTTAAGAGAATATGGACCACACAAAATATATTAAAAAATATAAAATTTTTCAAAAATTTTAATTAATTTTCGTTTCTGATTTTTTAGAAAAATTAACAGTGTTAATCGGTTAACCATATAGGTTAATCGGTTAACACATTAAAAAATTTAATCAGAATTGAAAATTCAACAGTGTTAATCGGTTAACCCATATGGTTAATCGATTAACATGCTCGAATTTTTGAAAAATACTTAAAAATAGAATGCATACACATGAAAACATATCACAAATAATGCATACATATAATAGAGAAAAAGGTCAGATGTCACCTTCATCAAGAATCCCAAGTTCTCTCCGAATTTTGTAGAATGGTTCTTTTGCCAAAGGCTTGGTGAAGATGTCGGCGAGTTGGTTGTGTGTGTCGACGAAAGTAACATCAACATCTCTGTTTAATACGTGATCTCGAAGGAAATGATGCCGGATATCGATGTGCTTTGTTCTGGAATGCATAATCGGATTCTTTGTGATATTTATGGCACTAGTATTGTCACATCGTAGAGGAATGCATCCGAGGTCAACACCATAATCCAGAAGTTGTTGTTTCAGCCATAAAATCTGTGCACAGCAACTTCCTGCGGCGATGTATTCTGCTTCGGCGGTGCTGAGTGCTACACAAGCTTGCTTCTTGCAGGCCCATGATACTAGAGCATTTCCGAGAATGTGACATGTACCACTTGTACTTTTTCTATCAGTTTTGCATCCTGCATAGTCAGCGTCAGAATAACCAACTAAAGAACAAGTACTACCTTTAGGATACCATAATCCTACGTTGGTCGTTCCTTTGAGATACTTGATAATTCTCTTCACAGCAGTGAGATGCGATTCCTTCGGATTTGCTTGGAAGCGTGCACACAAACAAACACTAAACATAATGTCAGGACGGCTTGCCGTCAAATATAGTAATGAACCAATCATACCTCGATATTTAGTAATATCAATTGGAGTACCAGATTCATCTTGATCAACATACGTTCCGGATCCCATAGGAGTAGACATCATCTTGCAACTATCCATATCGAATTTCTTTATTAATTCCTTACAGTACTTGGATTGGTTGAGAAAGATTCCATCCTTGGTTTGCTTGATTTGTAGTCCAAGAAAATAATTTAACTTTCCCATCATGGACATCTCGAATTCTTCTCGCATCATGAGTGAGAATTCTTCGCAGAGTTCTTTGTTTGTTGATCCAAATATGATGTCGTCGATGTAGACTTGTACTAACAAGGTGTTACCCTTGATCTTCTTTATAAACAGCGTCTTGTCAACCTTTCCTTTTGTAAATCCTTTCTCACATAAGAAGTTGCTAAGGCGATCATACCATGCTCGTGGTGCTTGTTTTAAACCGTAGAGAGCCTTCTTCAGTTTGAAAACATGTGAGGGATTTTTGAAGTCTTCAAAACCCGGAGGTTGTTTGACGTAGACTTCCTTATTAATGTATCCATTCAGGAAAGCGCTTTTGACATCCATCTGGAATAATTGAAAATTCATAGAACAAGCGTAAGCAAGTAGTAATCTAATTGCTTCTAACCTTGCTACCGGAGCGAATGTTTCATCAAAATCAATTCCTTCCTCCTGGTTGTAGCCTTGTGCGACCAATCTTGCCTTGTTACGAACTATAATCCCATTCTCGTCAAGTTTGTTCTTGAACACCCATCTGGTTCCTATAATATGCTTATTGTCTGGTCTTGGTACAAGGGTCCAAACTTGATTTCTTTCAAACTGATTAAGTTCTTCTTGCATTGCTATAATCCATTGGTCGTCGCCTAAAGCTTCATCGATCTTTGATGGTTCAATTTGAGATACAAACGCCATGTTGAGACAAGCATCCTTTAAATTAAGTCGAGTTGCAACACCTTGACTAATATCACCAATAACTTTATCAATTGGGTGATCTTTGTGTGTTCTCCATTCTTTCGGAAGATCTTGATTTTCTTGAGTAACATCTTCTCGTAATATTGTTTGATCATTTGAAACAATTTCTTCATTTTGTGGAGTATCTACAAAATCATCATCATCATCCAAAACAATATTATCCTCTTTCGAGGGGTTAGTTTCATCAAACGAAACATGAATAGACTCTTCAATGGTAAGAGTTCTTTTATTAAAAATTCTAAAAGCTTTTTTATAAAGAGAGTAACCAAGAAATATACCTTCGTCGGATTTCTCATCAAACTTATCGAGATTGTCCTTATTGTTGTTGAGAACGAAGCATTTGCAGCCAAATATGTGGAAGAATGATATATTCGGTTTCCTTCCCTTGAACAACTCATACGGAGTCTTTTTGAGTAGCGGTCGAATATTCACGCGGTTGCTTACAAAGCACGCCGTGCTTACTGCTTCTGCCCAAAAATATTTTGGAAGATTTGTGTCGCTGAGCATTGTTCTAGCAAGTTCAACTAGTGAACGATTCTTCCGTTCTACGACGCTGTTTTGTTGAGGAGTTCTTGGTGCCGAAAAATTATGAGAAATTCCATGTTCTTCGCAAAATTCTTCAAAGTCTGAATTTTGAAATTCTCCACCGTGGTCGCTTCTTATGGAGGCTATAGTGAGTGACTTCTCGTTTTGAATTTGTTTTGCATACTTTTTGAATGCTTTGAACGCATCATTTTTCTGCGCTAAAAACATTGTCCAGGTATATCGAGAAAAGTCATCAACAATAACTAAAGCATAAATACTACCTCCAAAGCTCTTCGTTCTTGATGGACCAAAAAGATCCATGTGCAACAATTGAAGTGGTCTTGATGTAGAAACCACTTGCTTGGATTTGAAAGTTGTCTTGGTCTGTTTTCCCTTTTGACATGCATCGCATAATTTATCCTTGATGAATTTTATCTTCGGAAGCCTAACAACCAGATCATGCTTGATTAATTTGTTTAGATGCTCCATGTGAATGTGAGCAAATCTTTTATGCCAAAGCCATGCCTCGTTGTTGTTTGCCATAAGACATTTTACCTTCAAGGAAGAATCATCAAAAGAGATCATAAAAATATTATTATATCTTTTACCTTTTAGCAGAATCTCATGAGTGACTTCGTGTTCGATCAAGTATTCCTCCTTTGTGAAGTTGATTTTGAACCCTTTGTCACACAATTGACTGATGCTAAGCAGGTTATGCTTAAGGCCTTCAACAAAAAGAACGTCTTCGATAATTGTACATGGAGGTGCACCAATGGTTCCAACTCCAAGAATTTTTCCTTTATTATCATCACCGTAAGTGACGTATCCTTTGGCCTTTAATGATAGACTTGAAAATTTGTTTATATCTCCCGTCATATGCTTCGAGCAGCCACTATCAAGATACCATTGGTTTGTGGTTGTCTTCAAGCATACCTACAAAACAAAATTAGGTAGTGTTAGGTACCCAAATTGCTTTGGGTCCTTGATAGTTAGTACCCTTTTCCACCCACACATAATGCCCCTTTGCAATACCAATATTACGTACATAGCAGGCATTAGGTGTGTGCCCTTTAATTCCACAATAAAAACATGTAGGTTGAAAATGACTTCTATATCTAGGAATATAATTCTTTTTCTTATTAATTCTTTTCTTGTTATGATTTTGATGCTGAATTTTAGAAGTGCTTGTCTCTTCCTTAACAATTTGTTCACTTGCTCTTACGAAAATAGTCTCATTGGCACTTGGTTTTGAAAATTTAGAATATCCCAATCCACTTTTATCATTAGGATACCTTTGATGTTTAAGAATCTCTTCCAAGCCAATTTGACCTTTTTCGTATCTTTCTAAAACTCTTTTAAGTTGAACAATTTGAAAAGACAAAGACTCGCAATTCTTACATACAAGACATTGTTTTTCATCCATCACCTTTTGTTTTTCATCTTCAATATTTTTCAAGAAATCAGAATTTTGTTTTTCTAAAAGTAAAATTCTTTTCTTTTGTGATGAGATGTTTTTATACAAAGTCTTGCACTCTTTTAGAAGTTCATCTATAACTTCTTGAGCATCATTATCATAGACAGAAAAATTACTACTAACCTCATTTTCGTCATCGGAATGGTGAGAGGCCATTAAGGCAATATTTGCGCATTCATCGCTATCTGATTCCGATGATGAACTCACTTCGTTATCGTCCCATGCGACATAAGCCTTCTTTGTTTTGAAATCCTTTTTGCCCTTGAATTTTCCTTTATTTGCGAGTTTTGGGCAATCTGGCTTTATGTGACCTTGTTTCCCACATTCGTAACATGTAATTTCTTGGTTTGATGTGGATGCCTCCTTTTTCCTGAAATGTCTATTCTTTTTAGAAAAAGAAGAAGTTTTATTATTATTAAAAAACTTACCAAGCTTCTTTACTAGAAGCATGAAATTTTCGTCTTCGGAAGATTCGTCAATTTTATCATCCCTTGTGTCAGTCTTCAAGGCAATTCCTTTGGACTTCTTGTCTTGACTTTCATGTTTCTCAAGCCTTCCAAGTTCCAGTTCATGCTCTTGAAGTTTCCCGAATAATGAAGCGGATGTCATTGTTGAAAGAATTTTCTTTTCCGAAATGGCGGTCACCTTCGGTTGCCATTCTCTTGTCAAGGATCTTAGGACTTTTAAGTTGAGATCATCATTGGTGAAGGTCTTCCCAAGAGCAATCAGATGATTTGTTAGATGAACGAACCTCTTTTGGAAGGCAACAATAGATTCACCGGGCTGCATACGGAACATCTCATATTCTTGACTTAACGTGTTAAGTCTTGATCTTTTTACTTCTGATGTTCCTTCATGCATTTCTACCAAGGTATCCCAAATCTGTTTTGCCGATTGACACTGTGATATGCGAAAGAATTCATCCATACTGAGAGCGCTTTGAAGTATGTTGATTGCTTTCTTCTCATTCAAGATTCTCTTCTTGTCATCTTCATCATATGAGGATTTAATCTTTGGGGTTCCAACACCATTTACCACACTTGTAGGAACATGTGGACTAGTTTCAACGGCTTCCCATATACCATCTCCTTGAGCCTCAAGATGTGCCTTCATACGGATTTTCCAAAAATCAAAGTATTCTCCAGAAAAGAGTGGTGGCTTGTTACTACTTCCACCATCTTTGAAAACCGGGTTGGTACTTGCGGAAGCCATACTGAATCGTTAGGAACAGGTTACCTTAACCTGCTCTGATGCCAATTGTAAGAACAGAGTATGCCTAAGAGGGGGGGGGGGGGGGGGGGAGGGGGTGAATTAGGACTTTTGAAATTTTTCCGGTTTTTATGGTATTTTGAAATATTACTGGTTTGTGTTTTTGGTTATGAAAGCAGAAGAAGAAAAATAAAAGAACAATGAACACCAGGATTTATAGTGGTTCCCCTCACAATCCGAGAGTACTCCTCTCCCCTTTCAACATGAAAGAGAGTTTTCACTATTGTTTAATAAAGTACAACCTATCACACCATCAACCGGTGAGGCCTACTATCAAACAATAAAACTAACAAGTGTACAAGAACAATCCTCTTGTAAACACTCACCCTTGTGTCCAACGATCCTGGATCACAAGTCAAAATACACAAGTTTGTAAAGATTTTGATTTGAGAGTAATGATATCAAAGTTGATCTTCTCCAAATGATCAGAATTCACTCTTACAATTTTCAATACAAGTGTTCAAGGATGAATATGAAATTTATGCACATATGAACACTTAATGAAAGTTTTTGAAAATGGTGAATTTGATTCTAAGATAATTTGAAAATGAATGTAGAAAGTGTTTGGAGATTGAAAAGTTTTTTGTGTTGTTTTTCAAAAATGAAAAACTCAGAATTTATATGAGTAAAATACCCTTTCAAAAAGGTGCATTTGAGTAAACCTTTTAAAAATGAAATGGTATAATTTTTAAATAATTTTTGAACTTGAAACAAGGCAATTTTTCACTGTACGTTCAGTGTTAATCGGTTAACCCATATGGTTAATCGGTTAACACTGGTACGTTAGCCCAGAAATTTCAAAATTCAAATTGGTTAACCGGTTAACCTATATGGTTAATCGGTTAACACTGCTAATTTTCAGAAAAATGCTTTTTAAAATTAATGTTATACAAATTCTAAGGTTTCAAAAACATGCTTATGTATTATGCAAAAATGCTTGATGTTTTTGAACACTTGTATATCAAATTATAAGGGTAGAATTTGATATACCGGTAATGCATCCAAGTCTGGAAGAATCATAGTTCCATATGTAGTTTGACTTGAAAGATATCTTGATTTGATCTTGAGATCTTTGAACGGCTTGTCTTTTTGGAATCAAGAGATGATCTTGAGTAGTATTGACATCATCAAAACTTGAGACTGAAGCATGCTTCTACAATTTGAAGTTAAAAGAAGCTTAAATTGAAGTTAGCGTTTCTGGTTTATGAGTTTGTTTGGAGTAAAAATGGAAGAGGTTACGTGGCTCTCAAAGCTTGTAATGAAGGAATGACGATGCTCTATTTATAGGGAAGAGAGTGAGGTCAAGATATGTTCCAAATGAGATCCCAAACATGTGAACCAAATTTGAGAAATTTCTAGATCCTAACCGTGTGAAAAATGGCACGAAATATGTGAGTTTTGGAACTCTTCAAGTCATTTTGTATTATGGTGAAACATGTTGTATGCTAAGGAACCAGTTTGCACATGGTTTGGGTGGTCCCAAGCTAATTTTAACATGATTACTAATTATAGGTCATAATTCAAAATAGAGCTCAGGTCACCATGTTCATGCCTAGGGCAGTTGAAATCTATTTGTGCGTTTTATGATTTTTCTTGAGCTTATTGATCCTTTCATGGAGAAGAACATAATGCAAAAAGAATCAACTCAAAAGGATGCTTGAGGTGAAAATGGCATGAGTTGAAAGTTGAGGTTGTGGTACTGAAAAACAGGTCTGGCATTAGGTCAAACATGTCATGGACCTAACTTTGCGCACACATGGACTTTGAGCAACTTCAAAAGTTGATGGACTTAGAGGCTGAATTGAGTGTTGACCCTTGAAGCAAAGTTGTATAAGACATTAATTGTGACATTTGGCTTAAAGAAATTCCCAAAAAGGTTGAGAAATGAGAAAGTTATAATGTTTGGACCAAGTGACGTGCCATACTTGATTTTAGGCCAACCAACCATGTGCCAACTTGATATGTCTTGCTATTTTCTTGAATCTAAAGGAAAAATAATAAAAACTTGAATACCAAATGAGGGGACTTTGATTGTCCTTTAGGAAATCTTGATAATTGCTTTGAGAATTGGATGAAGATGGAATGGAAATAAACACATTAATCATACTTGAATCATCTTTAAAATCATGTACCAAACTTGAACTTCTCTTGATCAAAGAGTGTTTAGTGAACCTTGACATGAATGTGACCTAAAATTATAGGTCATGCCTTAAGATAAAATCTCTTGTGTACCATTTATTGACCATAACTATGACTCAGGGAAACAAAACCCTAATTTAGAAACCCTTCTTGATCCTTTGATTATAAGACCTTACCTTGCATAATAAGAAAAGGAAACAACACATATTTATGTATTTTGAGTAAGGTTAGTACACATGAACAAACATAAAGGCAAAAAGAAACAAAATAGGTGCTTGGTGGTTTCTTACAAAAGACAAGCCTAAGGATGGAGTTATGAGGGAACGATGCTTGTGATATTGACGAAATGAAAATGATATGATTGGTGGAATGTTATGGGTAAAAATTATGGTATGACGGATGACCCAATTTTTAACCCTAAGATGTTGCACAATGCTGATGACATGAATGAAAATGATACAGATCCTATAGGGGAAACGCTGCGGGAGCCACAACTTGTACTGTTGGATAAAAAATAGAAGGGAGTATACCAAAGAGACATAACCCACTTGGGAGTGGAAATACACCACAAGGATTCATGTTGGGGAAAAAACCCAAAGTATTGCCAGAAATGAAAGGCGACAATGGAAAACTCTACTAGGGAAGCAAAATACAAAGATAACACTGATCTTACTAGGGAAAGACCCTGAGTAATTCGTTGAAAAACTGAATTACTACCAACTCATAGTTGAAGGAAGTAAGTAGGATAATACTGACTAATAGAGATTGACTTAAAGAGATTGGCACTCTATCGAAGATTGACTTAAAGAGATCTCCATTTTGATATATTTGAAACATAACAAGCTTTTATGTCAGAGATTGACTTAAAGAGATTGTTACTCGCTACAGAAATAAGGATTGATATGCTAGGATTAAATAAGCGTCTCAGATAAAGAGATTGAAGGTGATAAAAATACACAAGAAAGGGGGTTTAATTATGTTTGCCAAATTGTTTCTACTTCTGAACCGGAGTTCAGATTCTTAACAGAAGTTTAGAAACTGATAAAAAGTGCAGCGGAAAAGTATAACAAAATTAAATAAAAATGGAAAAGCACAAACAAATGTTATATTAGCTCCTATCCAACTGAGAGTAGTCTAGTCTCATTGCAGTAAAAGAGATTTCCACTATAATCAAACAGATTACAACTGCTTATACCTTCAAGTATACGACTTCTGCTCAGGTCTACAGCGTAAGACTTCCTTGCTTAATTAGCTCCTGATCAAGACTTTTCTGCTTAGATCCTCAGATCCTAAGACTTTCTTTCTTAAACCCCTTAGGTTCAAGACTTCCTTGCTCATACCATCGAGTACAAGACTTCTTACTTACAACAACACTTGATTAACAATCAGAGGTATTCAAATATAATACAACACACTTTAACACTAAGGATTCTTAAGCTATACAAGAATAAGAACTCTTAATAGATTATCTTCTCTTGAGCTAATATGAATGAAGTAGGTGTATATTTAAGTTGTAGTTGCATCCTTATTCTCTTTGTTGAACTTCAATTCTTCTGATTTTTTTATAGCTGAAGAAAATAGAGTTGTTGAAGGATCCTCAATGGCTATAATCAGATCAAATATGTTAGTACATCTTCTTTTCTAATAGAGTAGGTGTTGGAACTTGTAGACAAAGAATTATCCACTAAACAAGTCCATTGTCCATAGATCTCTTCTATGAAACAAGTACAACACTATCTATTGAAGATAATGTTAACAATTCTCGAGTGCCGTGTTTACATAGTTTAAGGTGACATTACTTAATTTTAGAGGCAGGTAATGCATGCTTCTGATTCTGAAATGTACTAACAATAACTTTCTTACAGACTCTCTTACAAGTACAAGATCAGAACTGGGCCATAGTTAGAAATCAACTAGTTATAAATCCTAATTGTTTTTCAAATACTTTGTTATTATCCAAAGTTTAGAGGATACATGGTATGAATCAAATTTGTCTCAACAATCTCCCCCTTTTTTATAATGACAACCTTAAGTATTTTAAAACAATCAATTATAGATTAGTTACTTAACAACTTTCAGGGTGTGAGGTTTTTAAGCTCTCGAGTGTCAAACAAATTTTAGAGGTGAGGTTTGTAACCTCCCCGTGAGTCCTATTTGTGAAGTCTAAGAGATGAGGTTTGTAAGCTCTCTTTATAGAGAATAATTAAATCTACTTCAGGATGTGAGGGTTGTAAGCTCCCCCTTAAATAGGCTAACTAAATTCATTCCAGAATTAATTTAGAAGAATACTTAATCCATTCGCCCCATTTGTCATTAACAAAAAGATAGAAATAAATTGACTTCAGTGATTAATAATGGTTTTTGAAGTACTTGATCGCTTCTAACTTTTAAGATTTTCACTTTCATTTCAGATTGTACTTGAATGTAGTAGATGCTAAACACTTTGTATGTTTCACCTTTAGATCGAAGAAATTTTACCCAAGTCCATCTGCTGAAGTCATCAACAATGACTAAACCATATTTTTTACCACTGATTGAAGCATTTCCAATAGGACCAAACAAATCAATGTGAAGCAATTCTATGGGTCTAGAGGTAGAGACGTTGTTTTTAGTTTTAAAAGATGTTTTCACAATCTTTCCAACTTAGCATGATCCATAGAGAGAATTTGAGTGATAGTCAAGATCTGGAAACCCTTTAACAAGTTTTTGCTTGCTAAGTTTAAAGATTC
This sequence comes from Lathyrus sativus, assembly GCA_963859935.3. NCBI lineage: Eukaryota > Viridiplantae > Streptophyta > Magnoliopsida > Fabales > Fabaceae > Lathyrus > Lathyrus sativus. Next base: position 481,363,664 of record OZ012736.1, on the reverse strand, counting down.
ATTTCCAGTTAGCGTGATCTAACCTTTTGTGCCAAATCCATTTCTCATCACTCGTTGTCATTAGGCAAACGACCTTCTGATCAGCCAACTCAGAAAGATTGATTTTATAAACATTTCCCTTTCTTTTCCCTTTGAATACAATGTTTTTGTCAGTATTAACAACAGAACAAAAATTCTCATTAAAAATTACTTCACAACCACTATCAAACAATTGATTTATGCTTAGTAGATTATGCTTTCAGCCATCTACCAGCCAAACTTTATTGATAAGAGTTTGAGAGTTACCAATGGTACTTGTACCAATGATATTTCCTTTCTGTGCTTCTATAAAACCTACACTTCCTTCCTCTTTTAGATTCAGGGTTTGAAACACACGCCTTTCTCATGTCATATATTGTGAGTAGCCACCGTCCAAGTACCACGATTGGTTTCTCATCTTTTCCTTTAGGAATATCTACAGCAAAGACAATTTGAGATTTAGGTACCCATAAATATATGGGTCCTTTCATGTTAGTTTTAACAACTTCTCTCTTATTATGTCCTTTTGCCATGTAGAAAGGTTTAGCTTCACTCCACATTTTCTGTTTCCAGAAACTTTTACTGGAGTTATTTTTAACCTTGGTTTCTGAATCTTTCCTAACCTGTGACTCAGATGTTTTAGATACTAATGTGATCAAAACATTTGAACTATCAGGTTCTGACATTACAATACCCTTCAAATTCTGATCAATAGGTTCGGTTAGATTCATAAAATTTTCATTATTAGCAGTCGGAATAAAATAGTTACTTAAAACTGTCTAAGAAATGCTAGAGGAGCAAGAATTTGGGATAGCTTTATGCAATGACATATCAGAACTAGAACAGTCTTCATCATACCTCAATCCTTCTCTACTGTTTTTACCGATTCCATAAGTCATAGATGCAAGTTTGGTTCTATCACTGCCAGATTTAATGACTTATGAAATGCTAGATCATGCTTACCTAAGGTGGAATATTCATTTTGAGATGTGTTGATTTCTTTTAATTCTTTTTCAAAATGAAGTTATATCTTTTTTAAAATTTTGATGTGACTGGCTTGATCTTTACAATGATTAATGAGGTCATTCATGCATAAAATAAAGTCAGAATAAAAGTATACCTCATCTTCATCTTCAAACTATGTTTTAGGTTGAAGTCCTTCTTCAGATGTGTGAGCCATCAACGCCAGATTAGCTTCATCCTCATTTTCTGAATCTTCATCATATAACTCTTCCCATGTTGCCATAAATTTATTTTTAAATAAATTCCTAAAGTTATCTTTCTTGAATTCCTTTCTTTTGATTGTCTTTCTGAATATCGGGACTATCATTTCCAAACTGGCCACGTTTGTTATAGTTGTAGCAGATCTTATCTTCAACTTTCTCTTTGAAATTAGATCTCCTATTGATTTTAGAAAATATTTTATTTCTTCTGGCCACTTTCTAAAATCCTCTGATGAAGCAAGCCATATCATCATCATCAGATCTACCATCAAAATCTTCTTCAGAAGTTTCATCAAGTTTATTGATCTTTGAAAGTCTTTTGGACTTTTCACCAGATTTTTAAGAAGTAGATTTCAGGGCAAGAGATTTGAGTGTCTTTGAAGACTTATCTCCATTCATTTCCATCTCATGGCTCTAAAGATTTCTGATTAAACTTTTAAGAGACATCGTATTCAAGTATTTAGCTTCCTGAATAGTTGTTACTTTAGGCCTAAACTTTAAAGGGAGATTTCTCATAATATTTTTGATATGATTTGATGTAGAGTAACTCTTGTTTAGAACTTGAAGGCCTGATACAAGAATCTGTGATTTGGAGAACATTGTTTCAATATCCTCATCATCCTTCATTTTGAACAACTCATATTTTTGTACTAATAAGTTAGCTTTTGCTTCTCTAACTTGTTGAATCCTTTCATAAGTAGAGCACAGAGATTTAAAGATAGTCTTTGCAGAAAAATTATCAATGATTTTTAAATACTTAGCATGTGGTAGGGAATCAACCAGAATACCTCTGACTCTATGATGTTTTCTATAAAATTTATTTTGAGTCGGAGTCAAAGCTTTTCTGTCAGATACCATACCAACACTGTCAACCGTTATCTCAATGCCATCTTCAAGTATATCCCATAGCTCATTATCGAATCCAATGATATACGTGTACATGAGGTTTAAAAAAGTAATGATCCCTTTCAGAACTATTGTAATCATAGGAAAATCCTCTCTTGAGGTGGTAGGATACTTAGTAGTCATATATTTCTCATTGGATCATTACCTATACCACTGCTATGTTTGAATATTCGTTTCTACTTCTGAACCAGAGTTCAGATTCTAAACAGAAGTTCAGAAACTGATAACAAGTGCAACAGAAAGGTATAACATAAGTAAATAAAATCGGGAAAAAAAACACACAGTAGTTATACTAGTTTCTCTCCAACTAAGAGTAGTCTAGTCCCCTTTCAGCATAAGAGATTTCCACTATAATTAAATAAATTACAACTGCATATACCTTCAAGTTTAAGACTTATGCTCAGACCTACAACCTAAGACTTCCTTTCTTAATTAGCTCCTAATCAAGACTTTCCTGAATAAATCCTCAGATCCTAAGACTTTCTTGCTTAAACCCCTAGGAATCAAGACTTCCCTTCTTATACCTTCGAGTATAAGACTTCCTGCTTAGACCTACAGTCCAAGACTTCCTGCTCAGACTCCTCAAATCTAAGACTTCAATGCTCAAGCCCATGGCAAGATACTTTTATTCAAACAGACTATTTAGAGAAGGAATAACTTACAACAACAATTGATTAACAATCATAGGTGTTCAAATATAATACAACACACTTTAACACTAATGATTCTTAAGCTATACAGATATAAGAATTCTTAATAGATTAGCTTCTCTTGAGCTGATATGGCTTACTAGGATAAGGAATAATTAAAACATGAGTAAATTTCAACCTTTCCTTCAAACCCATGAAACTTTGATCACACCTTGACTTCCAACTAAAATAAATCTCTTTCTGAATAAGTTGAGTCATTGGTAAATCCAACTGAGAAAACCCTTTAATGAAGTTTTGATAGTAACCTTCCAATCCTAAGAAACTTCTGACTTTGGAAGCATTCTTCGGTGTTTACCAGTTAATAACTACTTCAACTTTATATGGATTCACTGTTACTTCTCCTTATGATATGACGTGACCAAGAAACCCATCTTCGGTCATCCCAAATTCACACTTACTTAACCTGGTAAAAAGATGCTTCTCTTACAATACTGACAGAACAATCCTTAGGTGTTCTTTTTGCTCTTGTGGAGTAAGAGAATAATTAAGAATGTCATCAATAAAGCTCACCGCAAACTGGTTTAAGTAAGTTTGGAATATCTGATTCATATAATCCATGAAAATAACATGAGCATTCGTCACTCCAAATGACATTACAAGGAATTCATAAGGACCATATCAGATTCTAAATGCGGTCTTAGGTATATCTGAACATTTAACTATGATTTAATGATAGCCTGATCGTAAATCAATCTTCAAGAACACACAATATCCTTTAAATGGATCTAACAAATCGTCTATCCAAGGTAGGGGATGCATGTTCTTAATGGTGACTTTATTCAAATGAAGATAATTAATACATAAATGCATACCACCATCCTTCTTCTTTACTATTAACACTAAAAATTCCTAGGGTGAAACACTAGGCCGGATGAAATTCTTGGTCAATAACTCTTCCAATTGATTATTTAACTCTCTCATCTCGAGTGGTGCCATATGATACAGAGAGATGGATATTGGGGTCATCCCAAGTATCAGAGCAATAGATATTTCCACTTCCCTTTTAGGAGGAAGATAAGTGACATCCTCGGGGAACAATTATGTAAATTCACAAACTACAGAAATTTGTGCAACCTTCAGATAATCACTTGATTCCTTGGTGAGAACCAAGAGAACAAATTTTTCTTTCTTGAACAAGAAATTAACCATGCCAACCATACCTTCCAAAGTAGTAGTCATCATATCCTCTGGGGTAGCTTCATTAGATGGAATGATAACTAACTTTTTTTTATACCCAATTAACACTGAATTGGCAGAAAGCCAATTCATATCCAAGACTACATCAACCATGTTAAGTGGTAAACAAATAAGATCCATCTGGAAAACTCTACCATTTACCGAAAACAAACATTCTTTTAGAAATCAACGATGTCTCTACAATATCTTCCATGGTGATAGTCACCACCATAGGAGGAGACAAAGAAATTTATTTCAGACCAAGACGCTTCATACATTGAATCAATAAAAAAGAATACATTTCTCCACAATTAAATAATACAAAACAAGGATGATCATTTACATGACACGTACCAACAATCAAAGCATTGTTACCCTTAACCACCTTCGCATCCAAAGTATAAACCCGACCAGTAAGCCTTCCTTGCATATGGGTCTTATTTAGTGGACACTCTCTAACCATGTGACTTTCCCTTTACCAATTAAAACAACTAATTACACCACCAATATACCTACCAAAATGAAACTTCTTGCACACTCAAAACATGGGAGACTAGGTAGGTTTTTCATGGTACACTCATTTGCCTTTGCAAGGTTGAGGTCTAGGCCTAAATTGATGACTATGTTTACCTTGGTTCTTCTATCCAAATCTATATTGATCCCTCTCCCCTTGAAGCTTCTTCAAATTGTTGTCAACCACAAAACATTATTTCTGCAACTCTGCATAGGTATTGAATTACCTTTCTACGTTGGGTATCCACCCATGAGCTTTCACAGGATCTAATCCACCATAAACCTCAAAAGGATTCTTGTGAAAGAAATCCCAGAAACTATAACCAACAACTTCTTGTGGAATCACCCAAAGGTGCAGACCACCATTTAACTGTTGCATCATCTACTGCATGAATTAGTTTTGTTGTTGTTGTATCTGTTGCACAAATTAAGGCCACTGAACACCTTCATTGTCGCTTGCTGGTTCTGATTCTAAATTCTAAGTTCTAGGCCTACCACGACCTCTGAACCTGTCAGCCATGGTTTTGAATGTCTTACAAATAGGATTAAATTTATCAGGCTCAATACTATGAATACGATATCAAGAACAATTATGACAACACACATATGAAGCAAAAAGAAATACTCATAATATTTCATGGCTAGGTTGAGGATTTTCGACCTGCTCTGATACCAATTGTAACACATGTATAAAATACATGTCTATAAATATATATTTTACACATCTGTAATGTTGATACTTAAATACATAAGTGCCTAGTGGAAAAATTGTACATTTTATATGACCAAAAAGAACTACAACAAGATCCTTATAGAATGATCTCAAAAGAGATATTTACACAGAAGAAAATTCATTAAAAACATCAAAGAAGCAAGGATATTAAGCTATCTTGTCCTCACTCTTCACCTACTCATAACTACCCAAAAAATAATCAACAAATATGGGGTGAGATAATAATTCCAAAGGGTTCCCTATCTTATTGGTCCGCTCGACTCTACAAGCTTCTAAACAAATCATAACCCAAGTTACAAGGGGGAAAGAATTGAGTACACAAAACTCACAATATATGAAAACATGCCTCTTCATTTCATTAAGTTATATAATCACTAATCGGAAACCATATCAATGTACCTTTCCCAGGCCAACCCTAAGTCTAGGATTATTGACTCAGGTCATTAATCTATGTATCATACTTTGTGATACACATGGACTTTGAATTCTAAGTGATAACATCAAATTCAAGAATCATCGCTCCCTATGGGACTCCAAGCCCATTTCAAGCCTTTTACCCATATGGGAATCACCCCATAATATATGAAAACATGCCTCTTGATTTTATTAAGTTATATAATCACTAATCGGAAACCATATCAATGTATCTTTCCCAGGCCAACCCTAAGTCTAAGATTATTAACTCGGGTCATTAATCTCTATATCATACTTTCTGATACACATGGACTTTTAATTCTAAGTGATAACATCCAATTCAAGAATCATCGCTCCCTATGGGACTCCAAGCCTATTTCAAGCCTTTTACCAATATGGGAATCACCCCACTTTGGGATCTACCACCTTTGGGATTCAAAACTAATTCATTTAAGTATCAGTGCCTACATCCTAATTCTTAATCTATATAAGCAACACAACATGGGACGACACAATCAAGGGTTCGTTTCTAGCCACATAATTAAATTGAAACACAACATGATTGTATTCAACAATTACAAGGTGATCACATTCATCTTAATCACACAGCAACATAACATGTTTCATACAAGGCATCTCACTCTCCACTATGGCGATTATCCATCCATAATATTCACCTAGGTATCATATCAGATAAAAAACACCATCTAATGTTATCTAAGTCATATGTCTAACTTCTCAACTTAATTAGATCACTAGGTTAACTCACTTAGTTCATTAAGTATTTCTCTTAATTATTATTGATTTAATCCATACATATTACAACATATATCATGACGAACACATAAAAAAAGAGTATAATCCATTCATCATTAAAAAAATGCAAGAAATTATCATGACTATATAGATATATATTTTAAAATAAGCTTTCCAACGCTTCATACAGTGCGTTAATCAAATATACGGTTCTCGAGTTATGATGGAATCATGAAGCAAAATATTTTTATAAGTGAAAACAAGTTCACTTAGTGAGATTCAGCAAACTCCCGGCAAACAGACTTTGCTGAGCGAACTCCTAGTGGACCAAGTAAGTAGAAAACTTCCCCTTACTTCTCTTAGCGAAAGGTAGCAAACTGTAGCGAACTAGAATTGTATCTAGACACATTTAGGTGAGAAAAACACCAAAAATCATCATCTTGGTGCATCCAATGGTCCAAAACAACATGTAACCAAAGATGAAACAATAACAAAAATATGAACAAGAACAAGAACAATTTCATCAACGTGAGAATGCAATAAATATATCAAGAACATGGTAGAATCATTGTTCATGGAAATTTTCATGATCAAGAGAAAACACTTATCATACTTTGATGGATTTCTCTAACTATCCTATGATTCAATAAACCCTAACTCCTAAATATCAAAAATTTCTAACTATAAACCATATTTCTAATGAGATGAAAAAGATTTTTGGAATATGTTGAGATGAGTTGTTGAGGATGATTTCAAGCTTCTTGATTCTCTAAGTTTTCTCTTCTTTTCCTTTCCCACAAGTTTTTCTTCTTTTCTCAACTTTTTGCTTTCCTCTATTAGAAATTATACTTATAAGTAGAATAAATGATACTTTGAAAAATTATCTTACATGTGGTGGTAGATGGCAAAAGGTGAAAAAAACTTGTGGTCATAAAACGAAGGTAACATTGTGTGGATAGAAATGAAAGTTGGTAATAGAAAATATCCCAAGTGCTACTAACTTTATTATTTGTTCTACTAGAGAAATTGACCCATTATTAATATTATCAAAATCTCACTTCTTACACCAATTAATAAAGGTAAGTCTCAATTAATATTAATTAAGTCAATCTGATTTCACTAGTTACTCTATTTATCTCAACGGATAACTTTCAGAGCATATTGGAACTCAATTGATATCAACTAATATGAATTTGAAGGAAAACTCCACTTTGGTTTTCTTATTTGAAGCACACAAAGTTCTCAACCCAATATTTTCGATTACACCAAACCTAATTGGATGTTATCAACCCTAATCTAGATGGTCACCCAATCGAAAAATGATTATGTGTAGTTCAATTGTGTGTATGCATATATAGGTACGTATGTGAAGAAAATGGACAAAAGGATGAAAGAAAAATAAGATGCAATATTTTTTAAAGTTTTAAGTTACATAGGACGGTCTATGAAAGTCATAGGTCGGCCTATGAAGGAGTTCAGGTCGGCCTGTAGGGCAACCTATGGACAGAACCTACATACTTCGTTATTAGAGCGTGGATGGCGACATGAAATATGGATGTGTCATCCTATGCAGTTATTTTGACACACAAACATGATTTTTTGATGTGTATGACATGCCTAAGAGCTATAAAACTTGTTTAAAGACTCTTTTTATGCATCCTAAGGCTAAGGGGATAAAGGAGCATCTAAATATAGGTTGATACCGTCCAATATACAAAAACGCTACGATATACTACCTTCCTTGTTTGAAATAATTCAAAACCCATTTAAATTTGTAGTTAATACTCAACATTCACATATTTGGTTGAGAATAAAAAGTCATCCGCCCTCCATGGATGAGCCAAGAAGTATATAAAGAAATGGTCGCTTATTGGAATTCGGAGGATTTTAAGGAAATATCTAAAAGATCAAAGTAGCGTATTGCATTTGAAAAAGGAGTTTCAATCATAGAGCTGGAAGCATTAGTATCGCCCAACATGCTTAACGGATGGTAATTATACTTTCATCTCACTACTTTATTAAAAATTATATTCCTATTTATTATATATTTTTAACTAAAGTTAATTGCATTAGTTAGAATATTGAGAATGGAATAACCCCTTTAATAAATGATATTTATGTGAGAGGACATATATAAGGAGAGATGGAGAGTATATCAACGAGCGTGCTAGAAAAACTCAGGGAAAAATATATTAATATTCAAATATTTTATTTAATTGAATTGTCTAAATTTTATTATTTAATTTATTTTTTAAGTTGAGTTTGTTAGGAGGAGTACAATAGATGGAAGGAAAATTTTCTATTTCAATACCTTGAGTTGGATCATCTGAGGGGCCCACATCCTAATGATCCAGTTGTAGATGTTCATGTTTGGATGGATCTAATTGTCGGAAAAAATAAAAATGGGAAATCTTATGGTGGTAGACCTTTTGCCTCCAACTATAGAAAATAAGATAGAATGTTATTTGCGAGAATGGATGAAACAGTTTTGTAATTAGCTCTAAGTGAGGCAACACATCAAGCTGCGTAAAAGGCTGAAATTGAAGAATGAGAAAAAGACAATTTAAGTTGGAGGAAGCCTTGAGATTTTCACAAGAGCAAATAAGAACTACGCAACAACACATTTAAGAATATATGCTCTCACAAATGAATCTAACTTATGGTTCTATGGGTGACAATCAACGTTACGGTGCATATGACGGAGTTTGCGAATTTGGAGCGATTGGTAACCAAGGAGAGATAAGCGAGGATGAGAATGAAAAACAGGAGAGTGATGAAAACATCATGGATAGATGAGTACTAATATTTTAATATTAATAGATATTTTAAATTTAATTTGTAGAATATTTAAGGTAAAATAACATTTTTCGTCCCTTAACTTTTGTTCGGGGTCCATGTTGGTCCTTTATCTTTAAAATGTGGCAACTTGGTCCTTTAACTTTTAAATTGGTGTCACGTTTATCCTTCCGTGTGTTGCCGTTAGTCAAACTTTGAAAAATTGCCATGTTTGTCCAGGTGGAGCTGCTGACGTGGATATGAAGTGTCTTAGAGGAAGAAAAACTCAGACTAACATTTCCATTTCCCACCATTACCCAGAAGAAGAAGGCACGACAAGCTTGGAGAAGTGTAATAATATTTTGGAGTCTTGGAGAATTCATTGAGTCATTAAAGACGATTCAAGGTTTTGTTAATGCGGTAAAGCAGCAAGCAAAAAATATTAAGAACCCAGTTTTGACGTCTCCACAGGGATCAGTGCGATATGAACGCCGTTCAACGATTTCTACATTTCTAAGCTTGATTTTCAAAAGGTTTGGTTTAAAGGGTTTAAAGGGTTCAAAGAACCATAAATAAAGACAAAAAATATAAAATAAAGACTGAAATATAAACGGAGCCTTGTTGGGATTGGATTTCATCAATTTATAACACATGCATTCTTCTGATCAAATTAAACACAAAGCAATCATTCATCTAATATCATCACGTATCACTCATGGCAAAGCTTATCTCTAACGCGGCGTTGAGAGAAAAACCATGTTGTCTCATTGGTGATCTCTCACCCAAAGAAAATACAACACAGAGCATTAAGATCTGATACTCACGCAAATGCTATGCCTAAACCTATCTCTAGAATTTAGGACCTAACAGGAAATCATCCTAGATCCAGATCTGAAGAGTATATCTCTATCACGGTTCAAATCAAAGATAAACAGGAAAGCAAAGATAACACCCATATAGGATAAAAGATTGTTTCATATAAAATACAATGATCAGAATACGTACACACGCTTAACCCTTTTTACATGTATTCATCTAATTCGCCAAATGGTTGTGAACATCATTCTTCATCACTATTATGACATACCCACACAATATCATATTGATCCTACCCATGCTACTTAATCAACACAACACCATAGAAGATAAAATGAATATCAACTTCAAAACCATGTCAAAAGTTTGTTCATTGATAGAAGAAAATCTGAGATCAAAGATGTGAAAAGGTTTTGTCAAGACCCACAAATACATAATCAAAGATATTCAATCAATAGAGAATCCAAAATAAGTTCACAAACATATATTATATGAAATACATAAGGTATCAAAAGATTACAATCCAAACCCCAACAAGAGATCGAAGATCTTACCTCTTCCCCCTTAGGGTTTTATGTTTCTCTCTCTAGAAGAAATGAAGAAAAATCAGTTTTGATGTCTAGAATGGAAAAATACAAGTTGTGACCTAAAATGGCAAGAAAATCACTTAAATACTCATTCAGGATCTGTCACGTTCGCCTAGCAAACAACTGACTTTTGGTACTTTCAGATCTATCCAATTCCGGGCTCGTTCGCTACCTGCTCGCCTAGCGAGCAAGCTAGCGAGTTATTCGCTAACTGCTCGCCTAGCGAGCATGACAGTATTTTGCCACTGGAAGTGTTCGCTGGAGACTCTCTATGCCTTCGCCTAGCGAGTGCTCGCTACTCCCTCGTTGCATCTTCGCCTAGCGAGCTTGCTGTTTGTTTACTTGCTTTCTTGGTTCCTTTGCCCATTTCTTGTGTCTTACTTTTCACTTGTTTTGTGCCTAATTCCTGCACAATAGCACACAAATCAAAGGTACCAAGAGATTTTCACACTATATTGCAAACTAAACAAAACAAGAGTGGTTTTCAACACTTTCTTGACGAAATTGAGTGAAAGATGCCAACTTTTGATAGATCAAATAAGTGAAATTTGACATCTAACAGGTTTGCAGACGCGAAGATTCAAGACGCGAAGGATTGAGGGTTTTCTGATTTAGGATTAAAGACGATTCAAGAGACATAATCAAAAGGTTAGTTCATTTCTCTCTGATTTAGGGTTTTCTGGTAGAGGTTCAGATTTAGGGTTTATGTAAATTTGTTAGTGTAAACGTTAATTACTTATATGATATGATTAGGTATCATGGATGAATACATAACTATCAAAATTCATCATAGTGGTGAGTTCACAGATGAAGGTCGTAGTGTATATGAGAATGGAGTAGTAGATGATTTGAGGGTAGATGTAGACATATGGAGTTATTTTGAGCTAGTTGGTGTATTGAAAGACTTAGGTTATAGGGAGTTTGAAACAATATTTTACAAGGACCCTCAATTTGGGATGAATCCACTTGTTGATGACAATGGTGCTTTAGAAATTGCAGATCTGTATAGGGTGCACCAAAATGGTGATATTTATATTGAACACACATTGTCTCAACCTGACTATTATGATGTTGTTGTTGATGAAATTGATGAGGACCCTGCTGAAATTGTAGATGAGGTAGAGGAGTTACTTAGTCAACTGCATGAAGAAGTTGTGGAAGTTGAACAAACCACTATTGGTTTGGAGGAAGGTGATTTTATGGTTGATGAAGCCACTGTTGGGTTGGAGGAAGGTGAAGTTAGAGTTGATGAAGCCACTACTGGGTTGGAGGATGGGAATCCTGCAGGGGATGTTAGAGTTGATGAGGATCCTGCAGTGGATGAACATACTGTTGGAGTTGAAAAAGGGAGTGCTACAGGGGAAGAAGGTAATGTTGGAGTTGAAAAAGGGAGTGCTACAGGGGAACAAGGTAATGTTGGAGTTGAAAAAGGGAATGCTACAGGGGAACAAGGTAATGTTGGAGTTGGAAAAGGTAAAGCTGCAGTGTATGATGACTTAAGTCTATCATCTGATGATAGTGTAGATGAGGACTACAATTATGATAGTGCACAAGATGTTGCTTTTGAGGATGAGTCTGATGGGTGTGATGAGATTAAGGAGGATGAACTTGATGCCCTAGTTGGTCATGAAAATGATGGTAATGGAGAAGTTGTAGAAAATAATGGTAAAAGGAGTGACAATGACAGTGAGGAAATGCAAAGTGGTTGTGACATTGATGATGGAGTTGTACGAAAAAAACATCCAATTTTCAGACAGCCAAAAGACATGTTAGATTACAAGTGGGATGTGGGAATGTACTTTAATTCAAAGGGTGATATTCAGACAACCAAAAGACATGTCAGATATGTTCATGCATAAGATGGGAACTCACAGGGCTCCCATGTGTTCATGCTCATTCTACTATGAAGAGTAGGAATTTCAAAATTGATACTTACATTTCAGATTATTATAGGGTTTCAAGGTACAAGGTAATTTATAAGCATATGATCTACCCTGTTAATGGAGAAAACTTGTGGGTTAAGACACCATACCCAGATGTGCAACCACCCAAGTTTAGGAAGATGCCTGGTAGACCTAAAAAGAGGAGGAACCTAGAACAAGGTGAAATTGATGGGTCTGCTCGCAAATTGAGAAGAACAGGTTTTCTGGTGAAGTGTAGTAGGTGTAAGAAAGCAGGACATTACAAATCTACTTGTAAGGACACAACAACTCAATAACCTAGCCAACAATCAGCCCAACTCAATCATACTCCAACTCAGACTGCTCAACAACCTAGCCAACAATCAACCCAGCTCAATCAGACTCCAACTCAGACTGCTCAACAAACTAGCCAACACACTCCTACTTCAACAACTCAGCCTACTCAACAATCTAGCCAAGCATCTCAGACTTCTAATGGAAAGGCTGCTAAGGGCAAGACACAAAAGCTGCCTGTAAGGAAGCCAATAAGACCTTTTGTGCCACCTGGTCCTACAACTAGGTTGAGTGCTGCGAAGAATGTTGTTGACCCAGTAACAAGGAGGTCTACTCCAACAAAGAGGACCACGCCAAAGAAGAAACTCGAAGTTGTGGAACATGTGTATTTAGTTACCTAGAACAAGTTTATGTATTCTACTGCTTTCGTTTTAGAACAAGTTTATGTATTCTATTGCTGTCGTTTTGGAACAAGTTTATTTATTCTACTGTTGTTGTCATGAACAAGTTTATGTGTTCTACTGCTGTTGTTTTGGAACAAGTATATTTTGTGTATTCTACTGCTGTCATGAACAAGTATATTTTGAGTATTCTACTGCTGTTGTTTTGGAACAAGTATATTTTTATGTATTCTACTTCTGTTGTTTTAGAACAAGTATATTTTGTGTATTCTACTGTTGTTTTGGAACAAGTATATTTTGTGGAAAGTATTACAAGTTTATGTATCCCGCTGCTATTGTTGTTTATAGGTACTATGAAATAAACCTAAAAGCAGAACCAACTTATATGTATCCTGCTGCTGTTGTTGTAAACATAAAAAACATAACATACCAAATATATCATTGACAAGCCAAATTAACATACTCTTTAACTGTTGTTATGCTTTGATAGACCAAATTAAAAATACTTTGACATGATAGAATCCAAAACTGTTATATTCATGTGGATTATGCTTTGACAGACCAAATTAAAACACTTTAACTGTTGCATACCAAGTTAACATTATCTTTAACTGTTATATTCAAAAATGATACAAACTTTAACTAAACATAAAAACATAATTCTTACAACCAAAACTTAACTTAATTCTTACAAACAAACCATAACATAATACTTCCAAACAAACCTTAATACCCTAACTACCCATAACAACTAATACAATGATAATCATCACAAACATCAAATTCAAAATCTTTTTCCACTTCATGATATTCTTCATTTCACTTTCAAGTTTCATCAGCTTTTTCCCTAATTCTTCATTCTCCATTGTCGCTTTTTCAATGTCCTTTTTTGCTTCTGCAAGTCCCTTATGCATCCAAAATTACTACACCTAGCCTATGCATCCAAAATTGCTCCTTCTCATCACCCATCTCCTCATAAAACCAATCAAAGAAGCCACAACCATCTTGCATACCTCCCTGTAAGTTTCATTGTTTAGAGGATGATGGATAATGAATTTAAAATTAAACAAAAATATAACTTATAATTTGGACAGAAACAGAAACATAACTTGATCAAAAATAGAACTTCAACATAGAACAAAACCAGCTTGCATACCTTATAATTTGGACAACCCCAAAAAAGTTTTCCCATATTCTTAACAGTAGTTGCCCTTTGAAGAACAACCATGTCTCTACAATAACACATGGGCTTCCATCGTGACCGACTACAAACATCCGAATCCCAACTTTTCGATTTCGAAATGGAGGAGGAACATCTGAATTTCATGCTTGCCAAATAAAAAAAAAACCTAGATTAAGTTAGGGATCTGGGATTCAGATTATTTTTTAGGGATTTGAACGGAAGAAGGAAGGAGAAGGAAGCAACATCATGAACAAAATTAGAGATTTCATGCTTTCCAGGTCATCTGCCAGATATGCAAAATAAACGGACGTTTGGGGACAACTGACGGTGCGGACTAGAATGACACCATTTTAAAAGTTAAAGGACTAACTTGCCACTTTTTAAAGATAAAGGACCAACATGGACCCCGAGCAAAAGTTAAGGGACGAAAAAGGTTATTTTGCCAATATTTAAATATTTTAAATTAGTTTTGAATTTAAATATTTTTAATAAATTTTTAATTTAAATATTTTTAATTAATTCTTAATTTAAATATTTTTATATAATTTTGAATTTTAATATTTTTATTTAATTTTGAATTTAAAATATTATATAACTACAAATTATTTATAATATTTATATTATTATGAATATTAAAATTATTATTTTTAATAATTGAATAAAATAAAATATTTTTTATTAAATAAATTTTTAATACGAGTTGTAAAACATTCTCCAAAATCATGATTTGCGAGGTATTTTTCACCATGAAAAGACATGATTTAGGAGGTGATTTTCACCTTTAATAAAAATATCATGCATCTACATGCGATACTGAGTCACTGTTCTAAATCCGGTCTAAAAAAGTTATAAAAGGAACCTAACAAAATTGTGAGGTATTTTACCTAAACGTTGCGAGGTGATCTTTATATGGAAAAAAAGGCATAGCCTATGGGTTGGCCTAATCGCATATGGGTCGGCCTATGCAGTTATTTTGACACACAAACATGATTTTTTTGCTGTGTATGACATGCCTAAGACCTATAAAACTTGTTTAAAGACTCTTTTTATGCATTCTAAGGTTAAGGGAATAAATGAGCATCTAAATAGGTTGATATCGTCCAATATACAAAAGCGCTAAGCTATACTACCTTCCTTATTTGACATCATTCAAAATCCGGTTGAATTTGTAGTTAATACTCAGCATTCACAAATTTGGTTGAGAACAAAAAGTCATACGCCCTCCATGTATGGGCCAAGATGTATATAAAGAAATGCTCGCTTATTGGAATTCTGAAGAGTTTAAGGAAATATCTAAAAAATCAAAGTAACATAGTGTATTTGAAAAAGGAGTTCTAATCATAGAGTAGGAAACATTCATATTGCCTAACATGCTCAACGGATGATAATTATATTTTCATCTCACTACTTTTTTAAAAATTATATTCCTATTTATTTTATATTTTTAACTAAAGTTAATTGTATTAGTTAGAATATTTAGAATGGAATAACCCTTTTAATGAATGAGATTTATGAGAGGACATATATGAGGAGAGATGGGAAGTATAACAACGAGCATGCTAGAAAAACTTGGGTAAAAAGATATTAATATTTAAATATTTTATTTAATTAATTTGTCTAATTATTATTTAATTTAACTTTTAAGTTGAGTTTACTAGGAGGATTACTAGGAAGAATTTCTATTTCAATATCTTGAGTTGGCTCGTCTGAAGGGCCCACATCCTAATGATCCAGATGTTCATGTTTGGTTGGATCTAATTGGCGGAACAAATAAAAACGAAAAATCTTATGGTGGTAGACTTTTTCTCTCCATCTATAGAAAATAAGATACAACGTTATTTGCAAGAATGACTGAAACAGTTTTACAGTTAGCTCTAAGTGAGACAACATGTGAAGCTACGTAAAAGACTGAAATTGAAGAAATGAGATAAAAAAACAATTTAAGTTAGAGGAAATCTTGAGAGTTTCACAAAAGCAAATAAGAATTACACAACAATAAATTTAAGAATATATGCTCTCACAAATAAATCTAACTTATGATTCTATGGATGACAATGAACGTTTCAGTGGATATGACGGAGGTTGCGGATTTAGAGTGGTTGGTAACCAATGAAGGGTAAGTGAGGATGAGAATGAAAATAAGGAAAGTGATGAAAGCATCATGGATAGATGAAAGCATCATGGATAGATGAATACTAATATTTTAATATTAATACATATTTTAAATTTAATTTGTAGAATTTAATTTAAATATTTTTAATTAATTCTAAATTTAAATATTTTTATTTAATTTTGAATTTAAAATATTATATAACTACAAATTATTTTTAATATTTATATTATTATGAATATTAAAGTTATTATTTTTAATAATTGAATAAAATAAAGTATTTTTTATTAAATAAATTTTTAATACGAGTTGTAAAACATCCTCCAAAAACATGATTTGCAAGATATTTTTCATCCTGAAAAAACATGATTTAGGAGGTGATTTTCACCCTTAAAAAAAATATCATGCATGATGCCACAAGCGATACCGACTCACTGTTCTAAATTCGGTCAAAAAAATTGTAAAATGAACCTAACAATTCTATTTTACCTAAACGTTTGGAGGTGATATTTATCTGGAAAAAAAATGCATTATAACTTTTGTTAGGTGTTTGCTTATCTCACAAATAGATTTCCTTTTTGTAATGGATGGAGGTGTTTACATTTTTGTGTTTCTTATATATTGATAACCTCATGATTAAGTAAAAAAGAATACATTATATAGTGGCAAGATAAAAACAACAAACACAAAGATGATTTTAAGAATATAAATATTATATATTGATAACATCATCAAAGTATAAATATTATATAGTGGCAAGATATAAAACAACAAAAAAGATGATTGACTGTCAAGTCCTTTATTGATTTACACCCAAAATCATTTTATTCATGAGATTTATTTCTTGAAGGTGTATCTTAAATGATGATATTATTAGTTCCGAGTGCCGTCAACTGCAGCACGACCAACTATACCACGACCAACTATACCACCAACTGCAGCACGACCAACTATACCACCAAGTACATGAGGATTACCGGGGTAGCCACCATCTACAAACACAATATTATATAAATATGTATTATTGTACTTTATGGGTTTTGATATTAATTTATACCAAACTTTAAAAACTTTAGTTTCAATTGAATAAATATTGTATAACTCACCCATTTTGGTATTAGAGGAAGTCTCAGTGAAGACTCTAGCGGACACTTCTGAGGAGATAAGTACAGCCAAAGCCAAAAGGCCTAGGATGTGGATACTTGCTATCTTCGAATTCATTTTAAATATAAAATAGAAAAATTAATTCAGTTGCAAATTCTGATAGTAAACGATGAGGAAATCAGTAAGAGAGTGTGTGCTATATATAATGAAGAGAAAGATGGAAGGCTATGAAATATTGAAGCATCGCAGTTATTGAGACATAGCAGCTACTTAGATACATAGAAAATAATCCCCACACTTTTACGAGTTTTTAAAGTACAGGTGGCCCAGTCTACAACTAGAAAGAAATTCGCGCCTTGATATAAGTTTTTAAAGTAATATTCTAAAATTTAGATTTTAATTTATTATTAATTTATACTATTTGCAATTGATTTAACTCAATTGAATTATCCATTCAGTTTCAATTATTTATAATTTAATAATATATTATAAAATATTTTTATAAAATAAATTTTAAACTATAATTGAAAATTTATGGTTTAATTTTGTAATATGTATCTGTAATTATAATTCAAAGTAGTATATTAGAAATAATTTAAAGTATTTATATGTTTATTTGAAAATTATAAGTTAAATTTGAAAGAATTGTTTGATAATCATTTTTAGAATTTTTATAAGATTTAATATTTGAAGTTAAATTTTGTAATATATAAATGCATTTATAACTAAGAATTCTATTTTAACAAGAATATTAAAGTATTTATTTGTTTATTTAAAAGTGTTGTTTGACCATTTTATTTTAAATATTGTAATGTGTTTTTTACGTCGTTATTATGATTTTAAAATTGATACATGCAAACGATTTATTTTATACAACTATTTTATGCACCATTTTTTATGGAGAAAAATATAATATAATTTTTTTTAAAAATATTTCATCTTAAGACGATATCAATTATCTATTTTTTTTTTTTACTTTTGAGTGATTGAAGTAGCGACAATGTTATCATTTTTATTATGAGACAAAAAAATATTCATTTTTATTGAAATTAAATTAATTCTCATCTATTTTTATCAAAATAGTTAAAAATTGATTAATTTCATTTTTATAAGAATTAAATCAACTCGAATAGTTTTTAATTGAATTATTCAAAAATAATTAATTTATGTGAGGCCCTAAGAATCAAGACTTCCCTTCTTATACCTTCGAGTATAAGACTTCCTGCTTAGACCTACAGTTACCGGTTCAAAAATAATTATTCATTTTTTTATGTGGACCCCTAAAAAAAATTTGTATCTTAACAAAAATTATAACGTTGCCACTATTTCAATCACTCACATAAAAAGAGAAATTTAATTTCGTCACAACAATTATAAAGATGCAGATACATATTTTCTTATACTAATTATTATTTTTATTTTTTTCGTATGTATTTTTTTTCTCTATCAATATTTTAAAAATTATATACCTTAGATTATATTTTATTACATAGAAAAGATGCATAAAATAGTTTTATAAAATAAAACATCCGCTTGTTTTAGTTTTAGTTCTTATAAAAATGGAAATAATTTTTTTGATTTCTATTAAAAACTATAACATTGTCACTACTTAAATCACAATAAAAAGAGATGATTTATTTCGTCACAACAATTATAAAGATGCAATTAGTTTTTTTTTATTCTAATCATTATTTTTATTTTTTTAGTATGTATTTTTTTGCCTCTATAAGTATTTTAAAATAATACATTATATAATATTTTATACTCCATAAAAAAAATTGTGCATAAAATAATTTTATCAAAAAAATTGGTCGGAAGTGTTAGTTTTATAATCATTATAACAACAAAAAATATCGCATTACAATGTTGAAACTAAAGCAGTTAAAAATACTTTAAAATAGACAAACAAATATTTTGGCATTCTTTTTAAAATATAATTCTTGATTATAAATGCATTTATATGTCACAAAATTTAACTTCAAATATAAAATCTTATTAAAATGCTAAAAAAATTACATACATTTTCAAATTATAATATATTAAAACTGAATCTCACACTTGATAATTCATTCTTTTATTTATCACATCACTAAAAATTTGATGTGACACTCTTCAAAACATATCATTTTAAAATATCTACTATTTATTTGAGAAAAGTGTGTAACATTTTATTTATAAATATTTTTTAACAAAAACACTTCTATTTTCATATTCCATAACTTATTCCTTTTAATTCTTGTAACTAAAAATCATTAATTTATATATGTTAAATAATGCTATATACTTGTACAAATTGTACATACATATAAGCTACATGTTATTATAAACTACACACATATACAAATTATATATCTCCCATACATCAAAACTCAAACTATTAAAATTTCAATCTATTTTCTATTGCGCAGCCTAATTTTTTATTTAAAAAATTAAATTAATTATTTTTGAATAATTCAATTAAAAACTATTCGAGTTGATTTAATTCTTACAAAAATGAAATTAATCAATTTTTAAATATTTTGATAAAAATAAATGAGAATTAATTTAATTTCTATAAAAATGAATAATTTTTTGTCTCTTAATAAAAATGATAATATTGTCACTACTTCAATCACTCAAAAGTAAAAAAAAATAGATAATTGATATCGTCATAAGATGAAATATTTAAAAAAAACATTATGTTATATTTTTCTCCATAAAAAATAGTGCATAAAATAGTTGTATAAAATAAATCGTTCGCATGTATCAATTTTAAAATCATAATAACGACGTAAAAAACACATTACAATATTTAAAATAAAATGGTCAAACAACACTTTTAAATAAACAAATAAATACTTTAATATTCTTGTTAAAATATAATTCTTATTTATAAATGCATTTATATATTATAAAATTTAACTTCAAATATTAAATCTTATTAAAATTCTAAAAAAAATTATCAAACAATTCTTTCAAATTTAACTTGTAATTTTCAAATAAACATATAAATATTTTAAATTATTTCTAATATACTACTTTGAATTATAATTACAAATACATATTACAAAATTAAACCATAAATTTTCAATTATAGTTTAAAATTTATTTTATAAAAATATTTTATAATATATTATTAAATTATAAATAATTGAAACTGAATGAATAATTCAATTGAATTAAATCAATTGCAAATATTATAAATTAATAATAAATTAAAATGTAAATTTTAAAATACTCGTTTAAAAACTTATATCAACGTGCGAATTTCTTTCTAGTTGTAAAATGGGCCACCTGTACTTTAAAAACTCATAAAAGTGTGGGGATTATTTCCTATGTATCTAAGTAGCTGCTATGTCTTAATAACTGCGATGCTTCAATATTTCATAGCCTTCCATCTTTCTCTTCATTATATATAGCACACACTCTCTTACTGATTTCCTCATCGTTTACTATCCGAATTTGCAACCGAATTAATTTTTCTATTTTATATTTAAAATGAATTCGAAGATAGCAATTATCCACATCCTAGGCCTTTTGGCTTTGGCTGTACTTATCTCCTCAGAGGTGTCCGCTAGAGTCTTCACTGAGACTTCCTCTAATACCAAAATGGGTGAGTTATACAATATTTATTCAATTCAAACTAGAGTTTGTAAAGTTTGGTATATATTAATATCAAAACCCATAAAGTACAATAATACATATTTATATAATATTGTGTTTGTAGATGGTGGCTACCCCGGTAATCCTCATGTACTTGGTGGAATAGTTGGGCGTGCTGCAGTTGGTGGTATAGTTGGTCGTGCTGCAGTTGACGGCACTCGGAACTAATAATATCATCATTTAAGATACACCTTCAAGAAATAAATCTCATGAATAAAATGATTTTGGGTGTAAATCAATAAAGGACTTGACAGTCAATCATCTTTGTTGTTGTTATATATCTTGCCACTATATAATATTTATACTTTGATGATGTTATCAATATATAATATTTATGTTCTTAAAATCATCTTTGTGTTTGTTGTTTTTTATCTTGCCGCTATATAATGTATTCCTTTTTACTTAATCATGAGGTTATCAATATATAAGAAACACAAAAATGTAAACACCTCCATCCATTACAAAAAGGAAATCAATTTGTGAGGTAAGCAAACACCTAACATAAGTTATAGGACATTTCTTGTTAGGTAAAGATCACCCCGCAACGTTTAGATGAAATACTTCACAATTTTGTAAGATGGAATTCACTTTACAACTTTTTAGACTGGATTTATAGCTTTGAATCTACGTCACATGTAGCATGATGCATGATATTTTTTTCAAGGGTGAAAATCACCTCCTAAATCATGTTTTTTTAGGGTGAAAAATACTTCGCAAATAATGTTTTTGGAGGATGTTTTACAACTCGTATTAAAAATTTATTTAATAAAAAATCTTTTATTTTATTCAATTATTAAAAATAATAATTTTAATAATCATAATAATATAAATATTATAAATAATTTGTAGTTATATAATATTTTAAATTCAAAATTAAATAAAAATATTTAAATTTAAAATTAATTAAAAATATTTAAATTCAAAATTTATTAAAAATATTTAAATTCAAAATTAATTTAAAATATTTAAATATTCTACAAGTTAAATTTAAAATATGTATTAATATTAAAATATTGGTATTCATCTATGCATGATGTTTTCATCACTCTCCTGTTTTGCATTCTCATCCTCCCTTACCTCTCTTTGGTTACCAACCGCTCCAAATCCGCAAACTTCATCATATCCACTGAAATGTTGATTGTCACTCATAGAACCATAAGTTAGATTTATTTGTGAGAGCATATATTCTTAAATTTGTTGTTGTGTAGCTCTTATTTGCTCTTGTGAAACTCTCAAGACTTCCTCCAACTTTCACGTGTTGTCTCACTTAGAGCTAATTACAAAACTGTTTCATTCATTCTCGCAAATAACATTCTATCTTATTTTCTATAGTTGGAGGCAAAAGGTCTACCACCATAAGATTTCCCATTTTTATTTTTCCCGCCAATTAGATCCATCCAAACGTGACACATCAACAACTAAATCATTAGGATGTGGGCCCCTCAGACGAACCAACTCAAGATATTGAAATAGAAATTCTTCCTTCCGTCTATTGTAATCCTCCTAGTAAACTCAACTTAAAAAATAAATTAAATAATAAAGTTTAGAGAATTTAATTAAATAAAATATATAAATATTAATATCTTTTTACTTGAGTTTTTCTAGCACGCTCGTTGCTATACTCTCCATCTCTACTCATATATGTCCTCTCATAAATCTCATTCATTAAAGGGGTTATTCCATTCTCAATATTCTAACTAATACAATTAACTTTAGTTAAAAATATATAATAAATAGGAATATAGTTTTAAAAAAAGTAGTGAGATGAAAATATAATTATCATCCGTTGAGCATGTTGGGCGATATTAATGCTTCATACTCTATGATTGGAACTCCTTTTTCAAATACACTATGTTACTTTGGTTTTTTAGATATTTCCTTAAAATCTTACGAACTCCAATAAGTGAGCTTTATATACATCTTAGCCCATCCATGGAGGGAGGATGACTTTTTATTCTCAACCAAATCTGTGAATGTTGAGTATTAACTACAAATTCAACCGGGTTTTGAATGATGTCAAACAAGGAATGTAGTATGTCGTAGCGCTTTTGTATATTGGACGATATCAACCTACATTTAGATGCTCATTTATCCCCTTAGCCTTATAATGCATAAAAAGAGTCTTTAAACAAGTTGTATAGGTCTTAGGCATGTCATTCACATCAAAAAAATCATGCTTATGTATCAAAATAACTGCATAGGTCGACCTATACGCGATCGGGCCGACATATGGAAGCCTCAGCTTCAGTATAGGCTAACACATCGATATTTCATGTCGGCACTCACGCTCTAAGAACGAAGCCTGTAGGTTCTGCCCACAGGTCGCCTCTCAGGTCGCCTTACAGGTCGGCCTGAACACCTTCATAGGTCAACCTATTACTTTCATAGGCCGACCTATGCAACTTAAAACTTGACAAATTATTTTTGCATCTTATTTTTCTTGCATCCTTTTGTCCATGTTCTTCACATACCTATATATACTCATACATGCATCTTCTTTTAGGTAAGGTTCCTAGTAAATAAAGCCTAAACAAAACCAGATTATAAAGTTGCCCACCATCTTCATTCATTCTTCTATGCATACGCACACAATTGAACTACACATAATCATTTTTCGATTGGGTGCCCATCTAGATGAGGGTTGATAACTTTCAATTAGGTTTGGTGTAACCGAAAATATTAGGTTGGGAACTTTGTGTGTTTCAAATAAGAAAACCAAAATGGGGTTTTCCTTCAAGATCGAGTTGATTTGAAGATTTTGGACAAGATCAGGTCAACATAGATTCGACCAATTGAAGGCCTTGGGACAAGGTGGTTTTCTTGCAAGGAAGTACCGCGAGACGGTGAATTGTGTTCAGAAATCTTGGGTTTCAATAAGTTGTGTGCTGGGGATAATCGAATGATTATAGCCGCATTATTGGTCACTTGATCAAGCTTTGATCAAGGGTTAGAGGTGGAAGAATCAACAAAAATAAATAAGGGTTTTTGGGGTTTACATTCTTCATCTCTTGTATAAACGATTTCGCAAAGAAGAGATTAATAATAATATCTCAATTCGATTCCGATAAACTATTGAAGTTACACGTGTTAGTCTTGAAGTTTTTACTGAAAAGATGTCACAAAATCCTGTGAACGAATCACTAACTAGGATCCAACATTGGCTCTTGAATTCATATACTATACAAACAAAGATCTTTGAGCACAACTCATGGGATTTCAAGAACTCTGTCTCGTTGAAGTATCCTTTTCAAATTAAACCCTACTTCAATTAGGTCTTTTGAGGGCTGTAATGTGGTTTGGTTCACGGTTTTCAGTAAAAAAGGACTTTTTAGGCTCGAAGCTTATTTGTAGCCACCCATTCTTGGTGATGTTGTTCTGTCTTGCGTTCAACTAATTTGACATGAATGTTCATCAACTCATATTTTTGTGCCATACTTTATACTTGCAAAACATATTGTCTCAACAAAAATCTTCTTTCATTAATGATCTTACCACAAAAGTGATTCCTTGAGAAATCCTCTAAACCCCTTGAAAGGTATTAACTTGTGAAGCAAATAACTAGGAGAAACCTTGAGATGAATGATGAACTTGCAATAGAGAAATTATAGTGCTGAATATAATCTTGAGGTGAAACCATAACATAATGAACTTCACTTGAGGAACCATTATCAAACTTCATGCACAATGAATAGAAATCCTAATTCCCTTGACCTTTGAATGCACATTTCCTGAGAAATAGCCCACTAATGCGAATAATATGTAATTGAAGTTATGCCATGATGGTTTGACCAAGATTAGGGCAATCCTCCATCTGGTCTTGACTCGAATGTTTTAACCACATTTATCTTGGAAACAATGCCCTTGCTCTTTGACAACTCTGCAAAACCCTAAACACATAGAGAAAGAAAACAGACATTTGCAACATGTTTTTTGTATTTTGGTTAGTAATGTTAAAAATAAATAGGAAATAAAGACAGAAAGAAACACAAAGGTGCCTGGTGATCTCTTCCATAAACAAACCCAGAGAAATAAGGGTTAGGAAAATCCCATGTTTGTGATCTTGATGCATTGTAAAGATGAAAGTGAAATGAGATCTTAGGGTTAAAAATTAGGGAATGATACACCCCTGTTTGATTAGTTTCTTATTTATTTACTTGATTTATTTAATTTATTTAATTATTATTTCATGTGATTTTGAGCAATTTGGCCGGTTAGTGGGAGTTTTAGGTTATTGTGCTAATTAATTAGATTTTAGTGGAATTTAATGAATTAATTAATTAAAAATTGGTAGAATATTAAGAGTTAGACTGAATGTGTATATCATAGAAATAATGAATTAGTGGAGAGAACTTATATGTTAGTTAATCCATTATATATATATATATATATATATATATATATATATATATATATATATATATATATATATATATATATATATATATATATATATATATATATATATATATATATATATATATATATATATATATATATATATATATATATATATATATATATATATATATATATATATATATATATATATATATATATATATAAAGAGAACTTAATTAGGCTATTATATATTTTAAGAGGAATATAAAATAGGGGTTTTAGGGAGCTTTAGAAGGGAGCTAGGGCTTTGGGAGAAAAGATCATAGGAGCTTGCTTCCTTTTTGCTTTTGCTAGAATTACAAGGTAGGGAGAGATTATTCATCTAAGGGTGCCCTAATCATGAAAGGGTAGAGAAGTTTCCCTTAACCTCCAATAGGACTCTCTTTTCTCTATTGTTTGATGTTAATATGATACATGATGTCTGAGATTCTAATTTTATGTCGTTAATTGATGGAAAATTCATTTTTGATGTTATGGTATTCTATGTTCACGAGTTAACTGATTTATTGGTGGATTTGTGTTGAAATTGAGGTTAGTTCATGATAAAAGTAATGGATTAAGTGTTTAATCATTGGGTACTCGATTTATTGATCATAGTAGAATATGTATATGATGTATTTGAATGTTATGATGAGACTTGGGATGTTGTATGAGAGGTAGGCAATGGGGAAGGTGAAGTTACATTTGAAAAACCGAGACTTTTGGATGTTTGACTGATGTCAATCGATTGACATCATGTGTCAATCGGTTGCATGAGTGTAAAATCTGAAAATTGAACTATGATAATAAATTAATTCAATGAATCAATTGATTGATCTCAGCCAAAACATGAAAATTGAAAAAACATAATGTAATAGTAATTAATGTCAATTGATTCCACCCATAGGTTTATCGATTGATGCTAGTTGATTTTTGAAAAGTTTACTGAACGAAATCATATATGTTTGCCCGTAAGTCCATGATGAGGTGCGATTTGATGCGTTGGAAAGCCAAGGCGCATAAGTACCTGATGGTAGTTCCTTGTAAGATATATTTTTATATTATTTGAATAATTAATGTATCTGATTTAATATTATGCCAAATACATTGATTAATGTATCGAATTTAATATTATCCCTTCATCCATGTCACATGCATGCTTGACAACACTCTGCATGCTTGACAACACCATTACATGCATTTTCATGTGACTCATGTACTTAGAAACTTGAACATTTCAGCATGCATGCCAACACCACAACATGCATTTTCATGTGACTCCTGCACTTAGAAACTTGCACTCTACATGCCTACACTTGAATGCATGCTTGACAACACCATAATCTGCATGAATGAAAACACTACACTAATTTTTTTTTACCTCACATGCATGACAAGGCTAAACTTGCACGCTTCCCTTCATCCATGTCACATGCATGCTTGACAGTACTCTGCATGCATGACAACACCACAACATGCATTTTCATGTGACTCGTGTACTTAGAAATGTGAACTCTACATGCCTACACTTTCATGCATGCTTGACAACACCACACAACTCTCATAACATTTGAGGATTATAAATAGATGTTCATCAACTCTCAAATTCTTCATTCAGCAAACTTCACCCAGCAAAATTCACTCAGCAAACTTCACTCAGCAAACTTCATGAAGCAAACTTAACTCACAATGTCTCTACTCACAACGGGCAACGATCATAGAGGCACAATTGAGAACATCGCTGAGTTTGTAGGTATTTTTCTTTTTGTTTTCGATATTTACGAAGTTTAATTTTCGTTTAAAACTAATGCCATTTAAATTCTTTTGCAGGATGTATCAAGGTTTCCCTGTCGTGTGCATGACTACATACCACACGACCCTTTGATAGAGGGATACCTTAAAGCATGTGGGTTCGGTGATTTGATTAAAATCAAATTGTACTCACTAGATCCCTAATTTGTTCTAGCGTTGTTAGAACGCTGGAGACCAAAAACACACACATTTCACCTACCTTTCGATGAGTGTACCGTAATTTTACAGGATGTATACATATTACATGGCCTACACATCAACGGTAAGGCCGTCAACGACAAAGTTGGTGTTAATGACCAACTTTGCAAAGATTTACTGGGCGCCCCTCTATGTGTCGACACACGTCAACCAAAACGTGAGGGTCAACAAAGGGGGAAAGGTATTAATTTGAAATACCTCAGACAATACTACAACAGTATTGTGTTTAATGAGGAGTCCACCGAACATTAGAAGATACTTAAAACTCGGTGCTATGTTATGATATTGTTTGGCCATTTTTTATTTCCAGACAGTATTGGAAATACTGTAAATATTATGTATTTACCGTTGTTGCATAACATTAACAAAGTGTCAACATATAGTTGGGGATCAACTGTACTCATCGCCCATCTATATAGTGCATTATGTAAAAATGCCAAAAAAAATTCTTCTAATTTTTATGGCTGCGCTTATCTCCTTCAAGCGTGGGGTTGGTCTAGGATGTCAACACTTGCTCCAGTCAACCGCAATCCATTCACATTCCCATACGCTAACAAGTAAGTTTATTTGTAACTTAATTATTTGTACGATGTGTCTTAGTGTCTAATTTATTTGTGTTTCTTTTTTTTAGATGGTCTATTCCGGGGATGAATTACCAAAGATGTCTCAGGAACTCCATAGTCCTGTACTGCAATCTTATTGAACACATTGGGTCAGATGATGTAATTTATCTACCTTTACTTTATCTAATTGATAAACACAAACTTGTATTTCTCATTGCATATATTGTTAATGTAGTTTGTTTGGATGCCTTACGAGGGTCTCGACCACCAGTCCAACGCCGATGATGATGTCGTGTGGACATCTAAAACACTTATCATTAGGTTCCCTATAGTGGAGATGCACCAAAGTGACCGGGTGAAACTACAATTCGGGATGCATCAGGGTATTCTAGATGCTCCGACATCATTGGGACACTAGCATCAGCTACGGGTGGATACACAATGAAGTGTTGGTCATTGGAAGGACTTTGCAAAAGAGATGTGTCTGCATTGGAAGAATCGACGTCAACACATCTTAACCGACCCTATTGTGGAAGGGGCTAAGCCAAGTTATCAATATATGATTTTGTTTAGGTTGGTTACAACCTCACAACTATTTCTGTCTGAGCCGACATATTTGATTGACCCGAGACAACGTGCGTCTTCCTCGACTCTACATCAGCAACCCAATGCCCAATATCAAACACCATGTTATACGCAACATCCAACTATGCCCACCCAAACAATCTTCCAAAACCGTAACCCATACATGCCACCAACTCAATCACAACAACAAGAGCCTTACCCATATCGTCGGCGTTCTGAAACCGAAACCACTTCTGCATATAACCCTGATACATCTTTTGACCCTACCCCATCCACCTATAGCCCAGATAACTCTTTTGAACCCACACCATACATTCAATCTTCCTACCAACAAAATATCTATCCACTTTTTGAATACCAAACCCCACAATAACCAATACATCGTTCCCAAACTAATTCGACCTACCAATTCGGACAACCATACCGTCCATACTCCACCCAACCTCCCCGACAAAACCACGAAAACATGGGCATTAAACTTAATTACGGAATCACTGTTGATAGTGACTCGCACGGCTATTAGGGTAAAATGCTTCAAAATTTATCTGATACGTCGGGGTCATCCGAACAAATACCTCTTCCACGGGTCAACACGCAAAGACCAGATACACCCCAACAACCTCGTGGTAGACCTCGACGTCGCGCGCATCCTCCATAATGTGGCACCGGTGGTCGTTTAGATAGAGCCGACCATTAATTTTTTTTTTTTATCAGTTGTAATTTTTATTATATTATAAATTATTATATTTTACTATTTCTTCCATTTATATATATTTTTATATTATTTAAATTACAAATATTATTTTAATTATTTTATAAAACTAAAATTAAAACCTAACAAAAATTAAAATCTAAAAAAAAAAGAAAAAAAAAGAAAAAGAAAAAGAAACCATACAAAAGGGAGTTGCCAAATGGCGCATTCTTTATAGGGTAGGGTCTAAAAATTGCACCCTTACACCATATGAAATGGCGACTTAGGTCAATTGACCTTAATTAGTCATTTCATATGACGACTTTATGTTGAATGTTAGCCATTTTTGTATTTTTTTTAAACCTATTTTTATTTGATAATTTATTTGAACAACATGGTTATTTTAAAAAAAAATCCCCAAAATCCTCTATTTATTTTATTTATAACTAATAGTGGTATATTAATGTGTTACAGAAAGTTACAATTTAATGGATAAATAACTGCAAGTAAGGATAAGTGTGGAATTGAGTCAAAAATGATAAATTTAAAAAGGGCAGACCAGACCATTCCCTTTATCTATACTTATATACTTGACATTAGAGAGGTGCTAAACATCCCAACTGTATTGGTGCCCTAAGATACCTCATTCCTTTGCCCATAGCTGATATATATATATATATATATATATATATATATATATATATATATATATATATATATATATATATATATATATATATATATATATATATATATATATATATATATATATATATATATATATATATATATATATATATATATATATATATATATATATATATATATATATATATATATATATATATATATATATATATATATATATATATATATATATATATATATATATATATATATATATATATATATATATATATATATATATATATATATATATATATATATATATATATATATATATATATATATATATATATATATATATATATATATATATATATATATATATATATATATATATATATATATATATATATATATATATATATATATATATATATATATATATATATATATATATATATATATATATATATATATATATATATATATATATATATATATATATATATATATATATATATATATATATATATATATATATATATATATATATATATATATATATATGAAAATTTTCTCATGATAGATATGCGACCAATTTACATTAATTATCCCATCTATTCCGTAAATCCAAAGGAGTTGTGTTCGAGTTTCAGAAAGCCTTATTAGCTACATGGAAATCATTTTCGATCCAAATATTCAACCAACCATTAGTAGCCGCATTTTCCAGAGCCAATTAATAGCCATCAACTCCACGTGCAATTTCGATTTGTATTCAGTTTCGAAGCAATGGCACCCTAAGACCAACTCCAATGGGAGTTCTTAGAGTGGGTTTGCCAACATGACACTCATATTTGTTGTTTCCAAGATTGCCATGCTGTTGAACGGTGCTTAATTAAGCAACGGTTCTTCAACTGTTCTTGTATTAAAATACTAATTTTATAATATAAAAATTATAATTTAATATAAAATTTTATTTATCATTTTAATTATCATATGAAAATTATAATTACAATATTAAAATATTGATTTTATAATATGAAAACTATATTTTAATTATAAGTTTAAATTATAAGTTTAATTTGAATTTTATTTATTTTATTTTTATTTATTTTAATTTTTAATTTTAATTTTTTTTATTTTATATCAAATTTAATTTAAAACACTAAAATTAACTAAGGAGAGATTGCAATATTTTTTTAAATTTAATCTAATTTTTTTTAAGTTTATATAGTAGAATGAAATATTTTTCCTTAAAACAACACTATATACCGGTTGGACTATATAGTAGATTGAAATAATTTTCTGTAAAAAAATTAAAATTATTATTTTAAGTGATATAAAATTTAATATTAATAAAATATTAACATATAAAGTAAACTTGTGGGACCCAATATGAGTTCTTCAGAATTGCACCATTGGAATGAAAAATTAGTTGAGTTGCTTCAAGCTGACATGGCTTAATAGGTCCCACAAAGAACCCAAAAATGAGTTCACGGTTGGAGATGCTCTAATAAAATTATCCAAATGATGACGCAAGATAGCCCCGCATGACGCAAAATCATCAGCTGTGAGCCATCCGTATTAATTCATCCCCAAAAAATATTCGTCCCAATCCAAAGCACCAACGATTTTTTTAGAGAATTCAAAGAGTGTTGAAGGATAGGGATCCCTTAATGAATTTGCATATCTGACTGATCGCCAACTATAACCGCTTTAGAAATACTGGCACTCATGACAGTTGCTATATGAATCTTTATTTTAGCCGAATGGAAATAAGATTGAATATTTTGAGGTCATCCATGCAGTATGAAAAGTATGGGCAATAGTTGATATAGAATTAGATAAAACCTGAGAGCTCCACAAAGTGTTGCAACTCTGAAAAATAGATAAAATAGTCTTACAATCAAAAGAAATGCCAAAAAAGTGATCCAGCCAACTCCAAAGCTCCACGGCGTAAGGACACTATAAAAACAAATGCTTATAACTTTCTTGATTTTTACAAATGCCTTTACAAAGTTACCAAATATAACTTCAAATATTAAATCTTATTACAATACTAAAAAAAATTATATCCATCTAGCTAGAAATTATAATATATAAAAGTTAATTCATACACTATTTTATTGAAAATTCATTCTAAAACTTCTACTATTTATTTTA
Organism: Lathyrus sativus; assembly: GCA_963859935.3. Lineage (NCBI taxonomy): Eukaryota > Viridiplantae > Streptophyta > Magnoliopsida > Fabales > Fabaceae > Lathyrus > Lathyrus sativus. The sequence continues at coordinate 481,331,386 of OZ012736.1, read as the reverse complement.
GAAAAATGTATAACATTTCATTTATAAATCTTTTTTATTAAAGACTCTTCTATGTTCATATTCCATAACTTATCCCCTACTAAACTTATCCCCTACTATTCCTCTATCTAAAGTTATGTATACTCATTGATTTATTTATATTGTTTCTCCATTCCATTTATAATGCTATATACTTATATAAAGTGTACATCCACAATACATAAAAACTCATATTATTATAAGTTATATACATGTACAAATGATATATTCACCATATATCAAAATACAGACTATTAAAATTTTATTCTATTTTCTATTGCGCACACTCATTTCTTAATAACAAATTTAAATAATTATTTTCAATTAAAAACTAGTAGAGTTGATTCAATTCATACAAAACTTAAACTACTCAATTTTAAAATATTTTGAAAAAAAACTGCAGAACTGGAATAATACTTTACAACTCCAAAAAATCAAAACGAAAGCCTACAATGATCTCAAAGCTCAGCAACTAGTGGTTCCTTGGAGGAAACTATATATTCTTCAATAACCCAGCTAGACCAGGAGCTATGTTCACCCTTTGATTGGCTTGTCATATCAAGCTAGCAATCAAGGAGAGACTTCACAGATTTTCATTAATTATACAACATAAATCAGATATCTTGCAACGGCTTTTTCTTAGCAAAAATCATTTTAATGGTAATAGTATGCATAAAACAACGACAAGGGCTAGTCAAGAACGAAAAATACGGTATCGGTTCCTTTCTCGACGATACGAAATTACAAACTTTTGTTGAAAATGTTGTTATTCCTTCAAATTTGAAGATGGTGATGAGCGTTTCGTTAGGGTTGAAACTAGTTTTGTTTTATGGGGTTGAAAATGGTGTTGTACGTTTTGTTAAGGTTGAAAATTGCATTATTTCGTCAGAGGTTGTTTTTTGATGGAAATGAAAATATAGAATTGAAGAGACAAGTTAGCTAGCTCTGCTTGAAGTGATTAAATAATACCACCACGATTGTTTATCAAAACCATTGTGATATATCATGAAATTTATTTTTAAAAATGTCATCTCTTAAGCAAAGATGTTCAGACCTACAGAACGTGATTTGCCTCTACTACAACCCCAAAACTCCTTCAATTCAGTCTCAAACATCTTCAATCGCCCATAATCACATATTATAACACCATTAAAACATATTAAATCACAATATTACATCATATAATTCTTCCAATCTCATCAATTCATGTTTATCCAAAACATTTAAAAGCGTCAAAAATGGTGGAAAACATCAATACCTCAAAACGGAAAATAACATACATATAAACACACAAAATTCATCCGTAAAATAACCAACAATCATCACAACTTCATATAAAATTTAGAATCAATCACATCCTAATTTCCTTAAAGAGAGAAAAGACCTCTCATTTATACCCCATCATGCAAAACACCTGAATTGATAGTTCTTTCTCCCCTCTTACCTTAGATATTTTGCAATTGATGATGAATTGTACAACTTTTATGAGTTTCCTTTCCAATTTTGTAACTTTCTTTTCCTCTCCTATTTTTGCCTCTTTTCAACGTGTATATGTTGTTTCTCTAAAAACCTAGCTTTTTCCCCAGTTTTAAAATATATACTCCCCCACCACTTTGTTCAATTATGAAATTTTTCCAACCCATTACTAGCCTCCCTATTTTTACTACTTATTTTTTTCAATTCTCACAAATGACACAATTCTATCATTTTTATTAATTAAATAATAAATTCAAATAAAATACTATTTATTCTAATAATTAATTAATATTATAATTAACTCTAAACAACCACGCCCAACTCTTACTATCTCTATATATCTATTCTAAGGATACTTCTCCTCACAATCACACAACAAATAATTCAAATACCAATTAATTAAATAAAACTCCACATAATTAAATTAAATTAATTAATTGACTTTGGGGTGTTACAACTCTCTCTTTAATGCAAAATTTGACTTAAATTGAATCATCTTTCTTTACATTTTTCAACTCATTTCTCATGTTTTAATATATTTATTTCTTGTTCTTGTGTGATTTTTAAATATATTGCAAATACCTTTGGATTCTTTAATATGTGTGTTATTGTGTAGAATATAGGTATAAAACATCAATAATTAAGACACAAAGGAGTGGACAAGAAAGTCAAAGAAATGAAGAGGAATCAGCATGTTCGATGTACAAACATCAACGAGCAGCCAGTGAATATTCGTTAGGCGAAGTCTGGGCGAAGCCGCAACGAACCATCTCATATTAGAGGTAGTAGGAAAAGGACCCAAAGTTCGTTGGGCGAAGTTGAAGCGAAAAAGTTCACTATGCGAAGAAGTGTTTGCATGCCGAACTTAGATGTTTTCCAATGGCGGATTAACTGTTCCTGAGGCACTTGAAGTGCCCAAAAATAGTCTTCACTAGGCGAATAGGTTGTTCGTTTGGCGAACAAGACATAATTTGTAAATATTATATAATTATTTTTCTCACTTTTTTAGAAACATATATTATATTTTCAGATCATAAGTTTTTCTCTCTTCATTTCAAGCATATTTTAGAGAAAGAAACACAAACCCTAAGAGGAAGAAGGTAAGATCTTCGATCTCTTGTTGGGTTTGAATGTAATCTTTTAATACCTTATGTATTTAATCTAATATATGTTTTGTGAACTTGTTTTGATTCAATATTGATGTTGTCTTTGATTTCTTATTTGTGGGTCTTGACAAAACCTTTTCAAATCTTTGATCTAAGATACTCATCTATCAATGAGCAAACTTTTGACATAGTCTTGCAAGTTAAAATTCACTAGTATCACTTTTATTTTATTGTGTTGATTAGTAGAATGAGTATTATGAGTAGGATCAATACGGTAAAGACCACGACAATGTTTTTGACGCGAACGATATTGTGAAGATGTGTGATAATAGTGATGTAGAACTATCTTCACATACATTTTGAAAATTAGGTGAAGGCACGTATGTATTCTGATTTTGGCGTTTTATGTGTATCAATCATGAATCTGATATGGGTATCATATTTGGATACCTGTTAGGTTCTAGACTCTATACATAGATTTAGGCTTAGCATTTACATGAGTATCAATTCATAATGCTCTGTGTCGTTTAGTTGCATGAGACATCACCAATGAGTCAATATGGTTGTTCTCTCGACTTTGCATTAGACATAACCTCGGTTGTGAGTGACGCGTAAGGATATCAAACGAATGATTGATTTTTGTTTAACTGATCAGAAGAGTGCATGTGTTATCAATTGATGGATTCCAACCCCAACAAGGCTCCATTTATATTTCAGTCTTTACTTTATATTTTTTCGGCTTTATATTTTCTGCCTTTATCTATTATATCTTTGATCTTTCAACTATTTTGTAACAACAAGCTTACTAATGTAGAGACCGTTGAATGGTATTCTTTCCCTCGTATCAATCCCTATGGAGACGATATAAATTCCGGAGGGAAGTCTTACAAAACTAATTTTTTGTTTCTTGTCGCTTTATTGCAGTTCGAACACTCTCCCCCAATTAGAAAAATTTTGTCCTCAAAAATTACTTGAAGGAAATATAGTAGGATAGGACTATCTCATCTGACTCTCAAGCTTCTAAGTTATACTCCCACCAGTTGTTCCTCCTCACACTACCTTCACCAAAAACGATTTCTTTACCACACAACTTTTCACTTTTCGATCCTCTATCTGCATGGGCGATGCGTCAACGACAAAATTTTTTCCTTCATGCCTCATTCTATGATTTATAGAGTCTTCCCCCTTCCCCCTCCCCCAAGCTTCTCTGAAACAATGGAACATTGAGAAACAATTTCTATTTCCCAGAGAAGACATTATCTAATTTAGTAGCAAGGATCTTCTCATATCTAACATTAAGGAATCTATCGAATCTATAGCACTTTTCTTGAATGTATGTCTTAGAATGAGTGATAACCTCGTTAATGTCCTTATAATATTTAAACACATTAAACAGCCGCTTAGCTCCACATGTCATTGGAATTGAAGTAAAGAAATATGTTTTGGCCTCTTCGAATCTATCTCTGCGCCTCTTGGTTTAGTTGTCTCATTTCCTGTGTTTGAATTTCCTACAATCAACCCGTCTCTATTGCTCTGCTTCTTGCTTCACCTTTTGTCCCATACAGGTGTTTCAGTAGTACACAAATTTCGTCACTAAAATAATTTCTGATAAAATTTTAGCATTAGGAGACAAATTTGTATCCTCTTTAAATTTAAATTTTTTAGTTGTGCTATAAGATTTTAACTAAATCTATTTCTTTTTCCTTCTATCCAGCAACAACATTTGAGACACATTAAAATGTTTAATGATGCATAGTCATTTTAAATAGAATACAACCATTAACACAGACCTATCCTCATTCTCAAAAGTTGTACACGTAAAACACAACATTTTCTAATGAACTACGTGAGCATCTTACTTCATGTGTTGCATTTTCTCGACATTAAACATTTTCTTAAAGTTTTTCATATCATTTTAGTAATCTATTAGTTATCTTCTCAAGTAACAATTTTTTAAAATATTAACATACAGGAGCAAAAGATAAAAGCTAACGTTGAAAGAGTTCTAGTAAACTTTTATGCACAGCTGTACACTATGAAAAGTTTAGACTAAACCATTTGTACTACACTCTAAAAAGCGTGGGGATTATTTGGTATGTATTTAAGTATCTGCATGAGATGGCACATAGACATAGGACCACCAATAAACGTTATGCTTCACTATTTCATAGTCTTCTATATTATTATTAAAAATGTATATCAAGATGAAAATAACAACTATACACATCACAATTTTAAGATGAAAAATTGAATTAAATAAATACCAACTGCCAAATAAAGGTTCCGTATTAATCACTCCTTCCCTTCATTATATATATCACACACTTTCTTACTGGTTTTCTCATCGTTTGCTACCACATTTTGTAACTGAATCACTTTGCCTAGTTTAAGTTTTAAAATGGATTCGAAAAACGAAACAATCCACCTCCTAGGTCTTTTGTTTTTGGTTGTTCTTATTTCCTCAACGGTTTCAGCTAGGGTTTTCACTGAGACTTCCTCTAACACCAAAAACGGTGAGTTACATGGTATATTTAAATTTTATTTTTTAAAATTTTGGTAACCCGTTATAACTATCTAAAAGGAATGTCATATATAATTTTTATGTTAAGAGATTTCTTTGTTATCTAGAAATACAAGTGAATGTCAAAACCTATAGAAATCAATTAATACAAATTTATATAATATTGCATTTGCAGATGTTGAAAAGATAAATGAATGGAATAAAGTTAGCTATGGTGATGGAGGCTACAGAAGTTTTGGTGGTGGTAGTTACAATGGTGGTTACATGAATAATGGTGGTGGATATTATAATGGTTACCCGAATAATGGTGGCGTTTATCCAGGCAATGGTGGTTATGGTGGTGGTTACCCAGGTAATGGTGGTTACAGTGGTGGTTACCCGGGTAATGCTGGAGGAAGCAGTGGTAATGATTTTCTCGGTAACATTGGTGGTATTATTGGTGGTATTGTGGGTAATATTGGTGGTATTATTGGAGGTCGCGGTGGTGGTGCCGCAGTTGCTGGGCAAACTAAGGATAACACTCGTAACTAATAATATCATCATGAATAAAATAAGGTTGATGGTAGATTAAGAAAGGATTAAATTGTGAACAATCTTTGTTGTTATTTTCAATCTTGCAGCTATATAGTATTTATATTTTCATGCGAAATAATGTATCAATGCATAATCACTATGTGTATATGATGATGAGCTTAAATTTGAAAGTAAGTGATGAAAGTATTATCATGTGTTATATAAATATCGCCGATATATTGATAAAAAAATTTGAGTTAACATCATCAAGAGGTACCATTACTCACCCGCTATGTTGTAGATGGTTTCCTATGCTCGAAAGTTAGAGAAAACTAAAAACAACAAACAATTTTAACTTACAAACTCTACAACCAACCACTTAATCAAAATTGTTTTCATTAGCATAGCATAGATCCTAAACATGACCGACCCAATTAATTTGGGGCTGTGTTCTAATTTAAAAAATGAGTTTAAATGAAAAAATATATAATTTAAATAATTAAAAATAACGCACAAAAATTAAAATTATATATTAAACAGATGAATCACCAAAAAAAACTTAAATTAGTGTTTAAATTATAAACATCATTTTATACAACTTAAAGTATTTAACTATTTAAAAAGAGTCTTTTTATATTTTTAGAAATAAATTCACTAGCTAAGTCTTCATATTTTAGTGTTATTAAAATATGATTTTTTAACTATTATTAATGTCAATCCATTAAGTTTTTCTTGTGACATTGTAGACCGAACCTGTCAAAGAAATAATCAATAAAATTCTATATGCAATGATTGTATTAGAAAAACAATTAAAGTCTTTCGAAAATAATAATTTATCATTAGGTCTTATGATTTTTGCAGACAACATTTCTCTTAGTAATTTAACTATGCAAAAAGTTCATTCTCATCAATATCAGTTTACTCATTATTTTTCAATACTCGTTCAAAGTTACTACAACAAGATTTTAAAGTTGCATCAGTCACTGATTATAAGTTATGATAAGTAAACAAGAAACCAAAATACTTTCACATATTCTTGGTATTGTTCAAATTTCTTATTAAGAGAAACAACATCTTGATCAACAAGATAAAGAAAATAATTAATCCTGAAAGATTACTCTTTAGATAGCTTAAATGCTAGGGTATTCAAATTCTCATCAAACTGTCTTTTTCCATTAAGAAAATGTTGGGGCCATATTTAATTCACGTGATTTATTTAGCATTAACCAATGCATTATAATACATATTTCTATATATCCCACAAAATATGAAATCAACCCATTTTTTTGAATTTTGAAATCAATCCCTTTATTTTTTTCCATAAAAACATCAATAAATATATCCTTTTTCTGTACAAGCTTGCTAAAAGAATTATTTGCAGATAAAATTTTAAGCTAAATCATTATAGCCATCAAAAACATAAAATCACCAAGCTCATTTATTGCTAAGGATTTAACTTAATTTTATATTTTGGGATCAAGATCACTTTAAGTATAGTTGATGTATAACCTAACATTTGATTTTTATATCTTTGATACTATATACATAACTCTCCAAACGAGTATATGACAATGATTTTTGAAACATCCTTTTTAAATTATCTTTTAAAATTTTCAATCTCTTAGTAGAATTGGCAAAAATTGTATAAATGTGTTGAACAACTCCAAAAAATTCACAACTTTATTACAAGAGTTAGTTATATCACACTATGGTAAATTAACATTATGGCAACCACAAGGAGTATAAAAAACTTATGGATTCATGTCTAAAAACCTCTTTTGTACGCCTTGATGTTTTCCTTTCATATTTGACCCATTATCATAACCTTTCTCTCACACATAAATAAATCGAGACTAAGTTCTTTCAATTCATTTTGTAAAACATCAAAATGTCCTTGACCGTTTGTATTATTTACATTCAAAAATCCTAATAATACTTTTTTATATGCAATGGATTCCTCAATGCTATCAGAAGATGAAAAAAATATCCACATATCTTATTATCAAAGGCATTGCTCTTGGTGACAAACAACAGGAGTACAATCAAGTATTACTGATCAATACTTTACATGTTTCATTGTTATAATAATATCAACTTTAATTGCAGAACCATGCTGCGAAATAAACTCATTTTATATTTTAAGCTCAGGATAATGAACTTGAACTTGTTGAGTTGTAACACGTCTAACATGTCATTCGATGATTCGGTCAAATGCAACTAACATTTCAATCGAACCCAAAAATTTGTCATTATTATCTTCGAACAATTTCTCCTTAGAACCACAAAACGACAAATATTACTTAGCGAGAAATTTCACTGCTGAAATATCTCTTTTAGTCATTTTCTTTCTCAATTAATCTTTTAGTCGTTTTATTAGTAGTTTAAAATTTATGCAGTCTTTGACGATGCTCATACCAATTAGTCATATTTTTAACATGTTCCATGCCTAACTCATGCTCTTTAATTCTTCTAGGTATGTACACTAAGGAGTTAGAAGAGTTGTTACTTCTGTTGCAAAATTGGCATTCTGTTGAAGACAAGTAGGATAGCTTCCAAAGGGTTGCTTCTGAGTCCTTTTCTTTCTCTGTCTGCTCTACTTATAATGTATTGATGCAATATTCTTAGATTGGAGTGGTCGATGAGGATCTCATCTTGGCTTTATCCGAATTGTGGAGAGCTAAACTATCGTTGAAGGTTCAAATTTTTCTTTGGAGGTTGTTCTTGAGTCATTTAACATCAAAAGATCAGTGGAGATCCTCTCTGCATATTCTATTGTAGAAGTGAAGAAAATTCGAGTCATTTGTTGTTTTCTTATGCTATTTCGATGGAAGTCTGAAGATGAGTCGAAAGATGGTTAGTGTTCTGGACTTGGTTTGTGGCTAACCCAGCGTCGAGCATAGCCCATCCAGTTCTATGTCGAGGATGGTCAAAAGTGTTGGCCTAACCCACTAGGGCCAGTGGAGATCATGTTCTCCACGTGCCCCTCACTTGAGGAAACATCACCAATTGACACGCACGCCTCGTGGAACCATTATACCCTTCAAAACAGGAAAGTCCTTTCATTATCCAAGGAGTGCGGAGCGTTGACCCAGGACGATGAACACGAGCTGCTCATCCCTACTCTCACGTGAAAGTCTGGGCAGTCATCCGTTGTGGGCCTAGATACTCAGCCAACAACGTGTACCATTGGTCATGCGTTGGCGGTTCACTATAAAAACCCTCCTCTACAAGAGGGTCACATATTATGTTATTTACCCTTTCTTTCTCACCTTTTCACCCGGATTGACTTAAGCATCAGAGTGTCTGCAGGTACCTCCATTTTCCGTCGATCGTCAAGTCTGTGAACATGTTGTTGGCCACCTATTTTGATCGACAGGTTAGATGAGTCAGGTTTCGAAACATAATTCTAATGTTGTTGCCTTTTTTAATGATTTCCAAAAATCTCTAAGGAGGGTATAGTAGAAAATACTGCATGATTAGTTATTTGGGCAGCTACTACTTGGCAGTTGTGAATAGGTAGAAATAATATTATCTTTAGGAGATCGGGTTATTCGATGGAAGATTTTACTTGCTCGATCAAGTTGTTGTCCTGAAGATGGTTAGGGATTAATTCTAGATTACCAAAATCTTGTATATTTTTTTATTGGTTCAATTACCCTGCTAACTCTTTGAAGAGGATGTAGTTTCTTTATTTTCTTTGTGTGAGGGTTGAAATATCCGTTGTATTTGAGTTTATTATTTCCATTGCCTCCTACAGTATGTTTGAAATGATGAGATTGAATGAAATATGATGAAATGGAATAGAATGAACTTAAATTTTGTGATTTAGATTAATTAAAAATGGATGGAATGTAGCGAAATCCGATGGAATGCATACTATCCCATTCCATCACTTTTTGTACCCTTCAATTTGGGCGGAATGATAAAATAGCTTTGTTCCGTCGTAAAATACCCAAACAACAAAATAGTATCTTTATTCTATTACACACCACTCCATTTCATTTCACTCCGTTCGACTCTATTCAACTTCATTCGTTTCACTATATCCAATTAAAAACAAAACATTTTTCTTGTCTCTAGGAGCATCTTACTCCCTTTGTTGTATTTACTCGACACTAAACATTTTCTTATAGTTTGTCATATTATTTTAGTTCTCCATTATTTATATTCTCAAGTAACATTTTAAAAAAATATTAAACCACACCTTCAAAGTAAAATTAAAAAGAAAATTAATGTTAAATTAAAATAGTTCAAGTAAACTTCTGTGCACAGCTTTACTCTATCAAATGTTTAGACTGAACCATATGTACCACGCTCTAAAAAGTGTGGGGATTATTCCGTATGTATTTAAGCATGTGCATGAGATGGCACATAGACATAGGACTGCAAATAAATGCTCTGCTTCAATATTTCACAGTCCTCGATCATAATACTCAAAATGTATATCAAGATGAATAAAACAACTATACACTTCATAATTTTTAAGCTTTAAAATTGAATTAAATAAATACCAACTACCAAATAAAGATTCCGTATTGATCACTCCGTCCCTTCATTATATATATCACACACTTTCTTACTGATTTTCTCATACTTTACTACAACATTTTGCAACTGAATCAATTTTTCTACTTTGATATTTAAAATGCATTCGAGGCCAGCAATAGTTCACATCTTAGGCCTTTTGGCTTTGACCGTTATTATTTCCTCAGAGGTAACAGCTAGGGTTTTCACTGAAACTTCCTCTAATACCAAAAACGGTGAGTTATACAGTTTTTTTCTTTATTTTTTAAAAACATTTCGAATACAATTTTTTTAAACCCTTAATCAATATTTAAAGCTAATGTCAGTTATGATTTTAATATTAGAGATTTTTTGTTATTTACGAAAATAAGTGAATATCAACACCCATAAAGTTCAATTAATACAATTTTATATAATATTGTATTTGCAGATGTTGAAAAGATAAATGAAGCAAATAAAGTCAGCTATGGTTTTGGAGGCTACAGAGGTTTTGGTGGTGTTTACCCGGTTAATGGCGGTTATCTGAATAATGGTGGTGTTTATCCGAGTAATGGCGCTGGATACTTTGGTAATGGTGGTTACGGTGGTGGTTTTCCGATTAATGGTGGTGGTTACCCTGGTAATGGTGGTTATGGTGGTGGTTACCCGGGTAATGTTGGAGGGAACAATGTTAATAATATTCTAGGTAACGTTGTTGGTAGTATTGCAGACTTCATAGGTAATATTGGTGATCTTATTGGAGGTCAAGGTGGTGCCGCAGTTGCTAAGCAATCTAAGGACAACACTCGTAACTAACAATATCATCATTTAAGATACAACTTCTAAGTAACAAATCTCACGAATAAAATAATGTTGTGTGTAGATCAAGATAGGATTTTATAGTCAACCGTCTTTGTTGTTATTTTCTATCTTGCCACTATATAGTATTTATAATTTTATGTGAAATCATGTTTAAATACATCATCACTATGCATATGTGATGAAGCTAGAGTTTAAATTTCAACAAATGAAAGTGAAGAATGTATTATCATGTGTTATTTAAAATTTGTCTTTGCTTTATATCAAAAAAATAATATATATATCGTCGATGATTTTATCACCCTTAGATGAATTCAAATTTATTTGCAAATTCATGATAAAAACAAAAACAAAATATGTAAAGAAATTATTTATATTTAACAAATGAATAGAATGTAGTAGAAATTATAATGAGAATACCTTCACATTCTTATTCAATTTTGTCCGTTGCTTTCAATAATTCACACTATTACCTTTTCCTACTAAAAATAATACATTTTATTTTAAAACTTTCACCTCAACTAATAAATAATTGAGTTATATGTTAAAGATAAAAGTTGAAAATTTGAATTGGAAAAGCATGATAGAAAAAAGGGAATTTGGAATTAATCTCCTCTATCTTTTTCATTGCACACGGGTCCCTTAAATAACAAGGTTCTAACTGCTATTTTTCTTAGATTTTAGGGTCCTATGACACTTGTCACCAATATGTTATGTTGATCACAATACAATGATAGCTGAGTACAATTTGTTTAATTTAAAAAGTGAAAATAAATTTAGATTCCTCCTTATCGATAACGAAATGGCATTTTGATATTTCTTTTGGGCTTACTACGGATTTTCTCTTCTGACCCACTATTGTTAGGTTGAACCGTATCATTACCACCCGAGGCAAGAGAGAAATTGTCCTCAAGGTCAAAATTAAGATAAACAATTTCAAACTCATGTTTCAACTCCCACGTGGCCTCTTCAACTAAATGTCTTTGCCACCAAATTAGTAGTTATGGATGTTCCCCTTACATGTGATTTCCTAAAAAACTTGAAGGGACTTTCTCATCGTGTAGTGGTGGTGGGTAAAGCGAAAGTGGGTAGATTTGAGTATCTGATTCAGTAGAGCAAGATTTCAACTAAGGAGACATCGAATACCGGGTGGATTCGTGCCGGAGGAGGAAGTTCAAGCTCGTATGCAACAGAGCCGATGCGGCAAAGGATATGAAAAGGGACATAGAAGTATTTAGCAAGTTTTCAGAGGCGTGACCCATGACGGAGGATTGGTGATACGGTTTAAGCTTAAGGTAAACCCATTGATTGACTTGAAACTCTTTGTCATGAAATTCTGGTGTGCAGATCACAGATGTTCTAAAAGATGTCGAGACATTGATCTCTGCATAACTAAATAAGGACCTAACACAACATACCAAAACAAACTGATATGTCAAAAACAAAACAATGTAATGACAAATGTTGCAACATCTGTTAAGACATGTATTTTACAGCAAGAGACAAAACTAAAATATTAATAACAAAATGATAAATAATGCCAAGATATGATGACCCAGTTCGATATACGACAGCACCTACATCTAGGGGCTACCAAGTCAGGAATGAATCCACCATTAGTAGTATTAATTTAGAGATAAACTCGCCCGTTTACAACTCCTCACTTAGTCTCTACCTAGTACAATTCTATCTAAAAATCACCATCTAGATATGAGAACCCCATCTCAATTTCTAAATCACCTCAGTGATATCTAACAGTCACAACCTCTGATGACTATATCAAACTGTTCTATTGAAAAACACCCCTCTCAATATAAACTTCATTCAAGACTCTTGACTAACAATAATACTTTAATTTTATTAATAGTTTCATCCAAGAACAATATAAAATTCATTACCTACAGACTTCTGAATATCAAAAACTATGTCTACCACAATGTATCAACTGATACAAAGGGTGACTTACAACATATGAAAGTACACGACTCTCAATACCCTAAACCCTATAATTACTTTTCAAGAATTCGTTACAAGGTTTTTTCTCTCTCTCTCTCTCTCTCTCTCTCTCTCTCTCTCTCTCTCTCTCTCTCTCTCTCTCTCTCTCTCTCTCTCTCTCTCTCTCTCTCTCTCTCTCTCTCTCTCTCTCTCTCTTCCTTAAGTCTTGGTCTTCCTTTTATAGACATCAGCAGTACATGGGCTTCAAAGTCTCTGTCCAATCTTTTCTTAATCCACATTATGATTGCACCTTAAATCTTGGAACAGATCTGCAACAAAATTATTGCACCAAACCAAGATGTCGAGTCCACAATGCTAGGACATCTTGTCTGACATGTTGTTATTTAATGATTTCTTCTTGTTGGAACATTTAATGCAACATCATGTTTTACCAAAATTTAGTCAAATCGTTAGAGCCTTAAATATCCCCCTTTTGACAAATTTTGGCTAAAACTTCTTATGCACAATAAACCCAGGAAGTAAGGAAGAGAGGAGTAGAAAGTCCTGAAGTCATTTAAGCCAACCTGTAATGAACCTCCTAGAAGCTTTCATTCTTCATGTACAACATGCACCACCTATTGTACGACGAGTATCCTGAACCCTGGTGTACATGCAGAAGAAGATGTAAGCCACTCCCCCTAAAAACCAGTCCCAATATAGCAACCTCCATTATCATGGACAGGGTTTAGAGGAGTATACCCTAATTCTGGATAACTCAAAATACAAGACACAATTGTGTTCATAACTCAGATCACAAGACACAAAAAGAAGACTCAGAAAATAAACTGAGACACAGATAGGATGTCAAAACATCTCATCCAACATCCTTGCAAAACAACTGCAAGAATAGACTCAGTCCCCAACTAGAGATCAGTTATGTGTTGTAATGTGAACCACACAATTGGGATAAACATGGAACCTATCTCCCCCTTTTCCAAAAATTGACAAAGATGCTCAACACAGGTCCATACCCACATGGTACTTACCCAAACCCGAACAAAAACCATTTAGACTTGACACATCAAAAAGAAACATATCCTGAAATAAACGAAGCCAAAACCTCTTTTAAATACTCAAGCAGTTTCTCTACGAATTAATGTTCCATAGAAGTTACCGAAGAACAATTCAATGAGGATATAAATTTAGATAGATAACTTCATCATAAATGACTGTGTAACACCCAAATCAGATTTGACTGTTTCAACTTTAGGGAGAACCGTCCAAGGAATGCACATGTACCAAGACACGTGTTTTGTACGCTTTCTTTAGAGCACGCTCTCCATCGTCCAAATAGAGCTACTTTGAAACAACCATAAGTTCTAAACAATGTCCTGACATCTGGTCAGACTTTTTTTAGTCTTTCTCTTGTCCATTTTAAAGCATAGTCAGAATGCTTACCAATGGACTCCACGCATACTCCTTTCATATAGAATTAGAAAGTCCTAATCATGATGTCCAGGCAGTATATGTGACATCTCACATTTATCAACAGAAGCTTCCATTGACCTTATTCTAAACTGTAGAGGAATATAAATTCTCCTAGACAATATCCAATCCTATTCATCAGGTCTCTTTTAATGAACATAGTCGAATTACTTCAAAACCTTAATATGTCAAAATCACAAGCAGGACATATTAGGCTAAAGCACCAACACACCATGATGTTAAGACACTTAGTCTGACATCACAATCTCACATGAATCACATGAACACCTTCATGCTCATGAGAGAAAGAAACAAAACAGGAGCACTCGTCTTGTACCATAAACAATAGACTCTTAGATTGAGATCAACAATCGTCATTGATCACTCTCCCCTTGAACACATCCACACACTATACAAGTCCATCTTGAACCATACAACCATAGAAAATGTTGTTCTTGAGATTAAATCCAATCAAGACTGGAATGTTCACATTCCTGAGAGAAACATACACATTCTCTTAACCCATTGGTTAATCAAGATATCATCCACACATGAAAGTCATCAAACTCTTTCACCTAATGAAGAGGAAAACCTCCTTAGCTTGTTTCCTTCTCAAGACTCAATCTTCTAGCAGAACTAACCATCTACACACAAATAATCAGAATCCACAAAGTCTTGACCATTCTTCACAATGAATAGATAACTTACTTCTGATCAAAATGGTGAGAACCAAAAGCTTTCCTTTCCAAAGAGATCGTCAACTGAAATGATGATTCAAACACTAGTTGAGACATCATCCTCAATCAAAGGACACATTTGTTTAGGTACTGAAGTCAACATCCATAGTAATAATTCTTTGCATGGTAACCTAGACACTTCCTTTTGCAACGAACACACGAGGATTCCAATAGAACACAGTTGTAGCAGTTGATAAACCATCATCGAAGGCATAATCCCAAAGAGAGAAATAAAGTCTCACAAGCCTCATGAAGCTTCAACCCAGAAGCACAATGTTCAGACATCCTACCTGACATTACAAAGTCAGCACCCATCCTTAAGCATCCAAAGATGAGAATCCCTCTGACAGATACCATTGTGACTGACAATAACCATGAAGATATATATTGAACATTATACCAAGAATAGACTTCTCTGTGAGATCTATTTCTCCACTGCCCCTCAATCTTATATTCTCCTTGCACAGTCCATCATACGATAAAGTACATAAGTACTAGCAAGGGCTAATGTTTAATAGGTGATGCCATCATAAGCCTAGAGCAACATGCTTGAGAAGGAAGCTTCTTGGGGTACACTCAAATACCACCTTCCTTCATACGTGACCAATCATAATACCCTCCACAAGGTCCTTGATCACGTGGGAACAACATACTGTAGCTTCCAGTACTAACACCCCGTTACCCAAGACAGAACTCTGGATTGCCCATTCCAAACAACTTAGATGAGACACCAAGCAATCATCAACTCCCTTGAGCTTTTGCCATTGCATGATTCACAAAGGTTTAAAAAAAACTTTGGCACCACCCATTCTGATGTTTAGAACAATGCTAGAACATTTGATTTACATCAATGACTTGACTATCCACACATCCCTTAGATTTCCAGGATGGAGGTTGTCTTTTCCACAATAGCAGAACAAGAGTTTCATATTCTCATAGACTTGATCATGAAATCAAGTTTGAGTAAACAACCTCCATTCTGTATATAAACGAAAAAAACAACAACGAGTCCTTTTCTAGATGACTCGAATACCTTGATGAGAGTCTGTTTTAAGCACAATTCTCCAAGAGAATCATTCGAACAAGATCAGAGTCCACACCAAAACCAAACCTAATAGAGAAGGTATTCATAGGATAGACGACTATCTGCAAGATCACCTAGGTCAGCCAGAAAAGTCTCTAAGATGTTAGGCTGAATGTCCTAAACATGCTTCCTTGACTTCCATATGCACAGAATATAGTAGAGATGTCTTCACAGTCCTTCAGCATAAATCAGGCCACAAGCTCCTTCAAAGGATAACCATGCGCCTATCTCCAGATCAGAAATAAACTGACCTTAAGACAACTCACCAAAGCTAATAGTTTCTTGATCTTCATCTTCACCGGCATACATATACAAGACAAAACTCTTGTATAGAGGCTTCCTAGATTACAGACCAAAAGACTCTTCAAGATCAATCTGAAGAAGATTCCCAACACTATTGATAAACACACATTTGTTTATCCTCCAGAACATATGATACATCTCTCCTTTGCCCCAGAAGTTCACTTCTTGGATCAACAAGATTCTGCACACACTCTTCAGAAGTGATGTTTCAACATGTGGTTGAACATCAGGTCCTTTTCCCATGAATAAGTCATTAGATCTTGAGTTCTTGCACTGTCTGAAGTTGCACCTTCAGAAGTGACACTTTTGACATCACCGATCAAAAAGGATAATCAATGAAATACTTGTTAAGGTCATAAATAGCAATTGATTTTAAATTCCAATTTTGTATTCTTCAGTCACAAAATGTCGTAAGACACTCCTCCTTACTCAATTAACAACCTATAGAAATATCTTTTAGGCATAAATATTTCTTAAAATACCATCATCTCTTCTAAACACATTCGACAGTGCCTTTATAAGTAGACTTGAGAGAGGACTCAAGTATTGGGATACCTTTTTCCTCCTAAAACTTGTTTAAAACCTTTTTCCTATAAATCCTTTAAAGAAATGATTTTTCACTAAATATGAACTGCACTTCCTCTGGAAAAAAATGACATTTTTCTTCAATGTTTTTAAATCTTAATTTAGTTTAGTGATCTCACTCAAAACAACACGAGTTTAGTGAAGAAATGAAACTAGAACCATGATTTACTCTGCAGTAGGTTTTCTCTTATATTTTTTCAGTGTTCTTTAGTTCTTCTTAATTTATCTTCTCAAATCAGATTTCTTTGGTTTATTTAGTCACGTTTTAAGAATGAAGATGGGAAAAAATTAATGTTGTAATAATTTTAGATGATTAAACTAATGTATACAGCTGTACTCTATCAAAACTTTAGGGTGGACCACTCTCTAAATAGTGCGGGGAGTATCTCTGTGTCTGCATGAGATTGCACGTAGACATAGGACGGCCATTAAAATTAATATCAAGATGAATAAAGGTTCCGTATGGATCACTCCTTCGATTCATTATATATATTACACAATTTCTTACTAGTTTTCTCATCGTTTACCACAACATTCTCCAACTGAATCAATTTGTCTAGTTCAATATTTAAAATGGATTCGAAAAAAGCAATATTCCGTATTCTAGACCTTCTGATTATGGTTCTTCTTTTCTGCTTAGAGGTGTCAGCTAGAATCTTCACTGAGACCTCCTCTAATACCAAAATGGGTGAGCTATTAATTATTTTTTCTTAATTAATACCTAAATTTATTTTTTATGAGTATTTTATAGGAATTTAATATCATTCCTTTCTAAGTTATTATAAATTTATATAATATCATATTTGCAGGAAATGTTGAAAAGATAAATGAAACAAATAAACCAAGTTATGTTAATGGAGGTTACATAGGTTATCCGTATATTGGTGGTGGTTATTCTAGTGGTAATCCAGGTAATAGCGGTGGTTACATTGGTGGTGGTTACCCTGGTATTGGTGGTGGTAGTTATCCGAGTATTGATGGTGGTTACATTGGAAATGGTGGTTATGGTGGTGGTTATCCGATGAACGGTGGTAGTTACTTTGGTAATGGTGGTGGCTACCCTGGTACTGTGGGTGGTGTTATTCCAGGTAACGCTGTTCCATACAATGGTGGTGGTGGTGTTGGTGGTGTTGTTCCGGGTATTGTTGGTGGTGGTGGTGGTGGTGGTATTCCGGGTGTTTTTGGTGGTGTTTCAGGTGTTGTTCCGGGTGGTATTATGGGAAATATTCGTAGTTATATCAGTGGTTATATAAATGGTCGCTTGAGTAATGGTGACCAAGTTGGTGCAAAAACTGATGGCAACACTCGTCACTAATAATAGCCATATCATCGTTTATGACACACTTTCTTCGTAATAAATTTCATGAATAAATAATTTTGTGTGCAGTAGAACAAGAGAGGATTTGATAGGGATTAATCTTTGTTGCTTTTGTCTATCTTGCTATTTTATAGTATTGATATTTCACTAGTGGAAACCATGTAAAAATAAATTATCATTATGTATATGTTATGATGAGTTTAATATTCATCAAAAGAAAGTGCGGAATGTAATAATATCATGTGTTATATTGATCATTGTTTTTATTAAATTTAAGTGTTCTCTTTCCTTTTAAATTTATATCACTTATGAATCAGATTGTCTAAGAAAATACTACCATTTAAAAAATATAATTTTGTTTATTAATATAAATTTTGTAGAAAATTTGTATGTAAATTAAAAAAAAAAATTAAGAGAAAGAAAGAAATTATTTTATTAAATTATTCTTATTACTATCGATGGAAAGAAAGCATACTTGTCGTCATTGTTTAAAGAAGGATATTAGGAGAAGGTCGCAGAGCAAATCAAATCTGTTTTAAGATTCCAGGTAACATAGCAAATCAATGAAATTTTTATTGTTTGACGGAGATGACACGCAACAAATCAAGGTTTTGGAGAGAATGAATTTTGAATTAAAAAAAAAAAATCACTAAGATTGGATCGAATTTGTTCTTAAAGTGAATGTGATTTTGTCGAAAAGGATCAAAGCACGAGATATTTGAGAATGAAGTCAATGTTTTGTTTAATTTTCTGTGTGACTATAGTAGGTTATTATTATACAATAAATAAAAGTTATAAATTATATAATATTTGTTAAGTAGTCAGTGGCAACCTGATATTTCAAGTAGTCATATGACTCAAGTTTTTTTATTTATATTATGTTTTCTTTATGTCAAGTCCGGTTGACATGCAAAAATTGCGAATTTATTCTATTATTTAATCACTGTCAATGACAGCATTGCAAGTATATTCTATTATTTAATCAATATCTATGACAGCGTTTTTATTGAAGCGCTATCGTAAGCTCAAAATCAGTATTTTTTAATTTTAAAAATTAGCATTTAATAGCATTTTTTTATAAAGCATTGTTATAGGTCTAGATAAATTTTTAGGCTATTATAACTTAATAGCGCCTTAAACAAAAGTGTTATTATAGGTTTTGGAATTATATATTTAATAGCATTTGATAATTAAGTGCTATTAAATATGAACTGTTGTATTAGTGATTAAGTGTGTGGCTTTCAAGCAGATTTTGATCTTTGAGAAATTGAAGAATGAAGTTCCTTCAATAAAAAGAGAATGAGCATTTTTCCATAGTTTTCGTTGTGTTTGTCAACCTCTTGAAGAAGAAAAGAATCAAGACTTAAAATCAAAACTGATTCAAGATCGTTGTATTGCCAAGGTTAAAGTCTCAAATTTTGAATATCAAGTTAGGGTAAGATCAAAGATGGTAGCAATGGTAGCTAGTTGCTAACAAGTATCAATCAAGAAGCAAGGAAAAAGATAGTTAGGATTAGCAAATTTATCTTATGTTTCATTAAATTGATGTAACAAAAAATCTGACTCATAACATATTGGAATAAACAATTTTTTAATGTTTCTTCATTGAAGATTGGATTAGGTTTCTACGAGGACAGTTACGTCAAACCAGTTAAATTAGGCATTCCATAATTATCTTGTTAACTCACTCAAATTCGCACT
The DNA here is from genome assembly GCA_963859935.3 of Lathyrus sativus. Lineage (NCBI taxonomy): Eukaryota > Viridiplantae > Streptophyta > Magnoliopsida > Fabales > Fabaceae > Lathyrus > Lathyrus sativus. The sequence goes on along the minus strand of OZ012736.1, from coordinate 481,311,282 downwards.
TTTAATCACTTAAATTCACACATAATTATCTTGTTAAATTACAATCCTCGTGGATACGATATTTTTTTATTACTTCGTCGTTATCTGTACATTTTTTGAGAGGCCGTGACTTCTCTATCTAGATCTTTTCAAACTCGCAATGACTAAAGTTTTAGGAGGAAATTACCATGTTTATGCGGTAGAAGAGGATTTTGCAAGATTCACTTAAACCCTATTTTAAGTTATAAGGAAGAAAGTTTAAATTTTTTTTATAAAATATGCTAGGTTTGTCCAAAACCAATTTAATCACTCAAATTATACCATTGATAAATGATTTTTGTGATAAATTTGTTAATAAATCTTTTGAAATTTTTTGCAATGAAAATGGTATAACCTTTAATTTTTCATGTCTGCCCACTCCGCAATAAAATAGAGTTGTAGAGCATAAAAATCGTGTTTTAGAAATATTATCACGGACTATGATAAGTGAGATGGATCTACCTAAATACTTTTAGGCAGGTGCAATTATTAACGCATGTCATGTCTTAAATTGGGTTGTCATTAGACCTGTTTTAAAGAAGAATTCATGTGAGCTACTTAAAGGTAGAAAACAATTCGTTTTTTATTGCAAATGATTTATTCTCTATAATGGTAAAGATAAGTTTGATAAGTTTGAAGCAAAAGTTGACGAGAGAATTTCCATAATAACCCTCATCTAGTAAAACCTATAGGGTTTGTAATAACATAACCTTAATTGTTAACGTATTTGTGCATGTAGCTTTGTGCATAACAAAACCCCACAACAATGGAATATGGCATACTGCGTGAGTAATGGTCTGTAGTGGAGTGGTGTGACTACTGTCTATTGACTTTGTGGTGTATGCATGAGTTTTGCTGGTCTGATATAAGCTATTGATTGTGTGCTTAGCTATAACTAGTTGTGATCTGAACTTTGTGTTCTCAAATGTTGGAGCATATGACCCTTGTGTGAGCTGATATATTTGTATTAGAAGTATCTATTGATTTGGACTTGACTACTAACTGTGTGTGCATGCATGACTAACTAATCATTAATGATTGCATGTCTTGATTGTTTATGAGAACATCATTGTGTGTATGACTAACGGTTGTGTAGCAACCAACTAATTGACTTTTGACTATGTTATTACTTTATAATGTTTCTCTGATTTGCGTTGTTGCTACTCTAATTTCTGCTGCTGCTAATGTTTGTTGTGAGTATGGGTTGCCTATGATACTCATTTGTGTTATGTTTTAAAGAGTTGTTTTGCCTAAATTTTTCAAAGGGGGGATGTTGTTCTTTTTCGAATGGCTGCATTATGCAAAACAACATGGAGTGTTCAAGTTGTGTTTGTGAAAAAAGAACACATGTGGAAACACATGTCTCAGTATTTGGCTCTTGTCTGCTCGACAAGGTTGTTGTTGTTTGGACACGTATTTCAGTAGCGTTGTGCAACATGATTTGTTTCTATCTTTTAGCAATGTGTGACGTGATTTGTTTTATAGTTGTTTGAATATCACACTAATTAAAATGGAGATTTGAATTTTAAAAATCATATATTTTGTTGGAGACTTTTGTGGAGCAAATCAAATCCAATTGCGTCATCTATAATTCTGGACGAAATCAAAGCAAATTAAATCCAATTGCATCATCTATAGTTCTGGACGAAATCAACGTAAATCAAATACAATTGCATCATCTATAATGATGCCTTAAATACCAATGCTTTTAATATAAAAACGCTGCATAAAGAGGACATACGTTAACGCATTTAAAAGAAAGTGTTACCTAATAATGACATATGATAAGACTTTTAGTAGAAAGCACCGTCTAATGATGTCATACCTTCATCTAATAATGCTTTTATATATATATGTGTGTGTGTGTGTGTGTGTGTGTGTGTGTGTGTGTGTATATATATATATATATATATATATATATATATATATATATATATATATATATATATATATATATATATATATATATATATATATATATATATATATATATATATATATATATAGATAGATAGATGAAGGAGATATAAATTTTAAAATGTATTATTTTCATTCATTTATTGTTTTAAACTTTCATTTATAAATAATTAATTTTTAATTTTTAATTCCATAATCATATTTGAATTGATATCTATAACCTCTCTTCTCCATTTTACATATATATATATATATATATATATATATATATATATATATATATATATATATATATATATATATATATATATATATATATATATATATATATATATATATATATATATATATATATATATATATATATATATATATATATATATATATATATATATATATATTAAATCTAGATTTGCATTTGTCCCAATAACATCTCTATCCTTTTTGCAAAATCACTCCTCTCTTATTTTTAACACATCTTTGATTCTTCTCCCCGTCTCTTTATATGTTATTGTAACTTTATACTTTCTTTTATAATTGCAATTGTATTTTTAAATTCGATTACCATGTCTTGATTTGTGGTTTATGTTTCCTCACCTAGAGTCCTTTCAAATATGTAAAATAGGAAATAACATGTGAGTTACAAATTGTTTCATTGCATGCCTTGATTTTAACTTTTGAATAAAAGAAGTGAATAAGGTCTAGAAGTTAAGAAGACTTATAAAAAAGAGGAATAAGAGAGATAGTGTGACAGAATTTGACAAAAAATTCATAAATGATTCTTTTGATAAACATGCATAATAAAATTTGTAATTTTATTATTGTATCTTTCATTCCTAACAACTTCCATGCATGTCTTAAACAAAAGCCACGTTATAGAATTTTATATATGATACAACCGATATTTTTTTATCTTCTGTCTTCCATAAGCGTTCAGTAGGTTAGGATGGGGAATTGGGATGTTATGCCTAACAGTTATGGGCGTTGTGACGTTCTACTCTTATTGCCTCATGTATATCTGGAAAAAAATCGCATGTAATTTATTTAAAATTAAAATTATTAGACTAATGAGTTTGAAAAACAATAACAACCAATTACACTAAACTTAAACAAATTATACTAATACCAAATTAAGGATAAATGAGAATTATACCTAAGGCTAAATCACAAAGCATATGATATATAGTTTCTGAGATATATAATTAAGGCTATTTATTTATAAATAATTAGGGAATATTTTTCCAAGAGTAAATATATTGAACTATATACTTCAAGCTTAAATATTAGTATTTTTTTTAAATTACCTAATTTAGTATACCTAAGTACTTCCATCTGCTTTCTATTACGGTAGTCCTGATATATAGGTATACCTAAAATCATGATAATTGACACAAACCACAAAACATATAATACTACTTCAAACTTTTATGTGTATGATGATGACAGTCTGATACTACAATGAACAATACATGTGGTTATGAATATTGTGTCGGAAACATTTTATGGCAGTTTATGAATTTTGTATTTTAATAGAGACTTCCAATGTAATGGAGTAATAATTACGTGTAGTGTCATATTTCGTCAATAATTACACCAAATATATCAAATACCCATTGAAAACATCCAAACAATTTCTTAGTATAATCTACAAAACATCCCTGTATCGTATAATTTCCAATTTATACTGGAAGTGCGCATCAAAAGTTATGCAATATTCCAATTGTTACGACAATTTCTTAGCAACTATTTCATAGTTACAGTAATTATCAAGTACAAAAAAAAACTTCCATGTATCAATTAAAAACAAAACAAAAAATGCACGCAAGTGTAACTGTTAGTTTCCATTAATATCCAGAAACGATGTCCATAAAAGAATGTAAATCAATAGAAATGTAAATAGGAGGAGATGTGATCAATTTTTAATAAATTCATTCAATTATATTTAAAAAAATACCTGACAAAAATAATATCAGAATGAGTTTGTTGAGAGTCTTGATATACACTACTTTATACATTCATTCCATTGTATTTCAAACAAAGGTACCAGTGAAGATTGAATTCTCTTGATAAATTATAGATGAAGTAATAGATCAATTATTTGCGCTCCAATAATGGAGGTATGCGATTAATTTGCAAATAGCTTGACAAATTGAGAGAAATAGTTTGTAAGTGGCTTGGAGAGAGACTCACTTTGCATAGAGGAGTTAGTATGAACCTTAATAATAGGAAGGACTATTGGAAATAGTGGGAAGTTATTTTTTACAGTTATTATTTAGTATTATTATTAAATAAATCATGTGAGAAATTAAACATTAAGATAAAGGGTAAATATGGAATAAAAATATGAAATTAAGCATTAATGAAGGATAATTGTGGAACAAAAATAGGTCACACCAAAAAGTTGTATCCCCTTTATATATAGTTAGTAAATTTTATATATATATCATCTTTATTTTGCAAAAATCATACAAAAATATGTTAGTAAATTGGTTCCCTATGTGTGATAACTGATCTTGATATTTTTCTAAAAAATTACGTCTTTCCTAGAATATGGAATGATATCTTTATAGAAGTCTATATATACACACTAAAAAAATTGTTTAATGAAATAAGTAATATTATTATTTTGCCATCTCCAAAGAATAATGTCTATGTGTATATTAACTTATATGATATACTGATGTGTTTGAATACATTGAACAAAACTTTATATGGATATTTTAATTTATCTTTGAAATTGTTACAATCAACTTCATTTTTTTGGATAACTTCATTCTTGCTAGCCCTTTGAACATAATAAAGATAGGAGTATAAAAAAAGTAAGATAGATAATACAAACTAATTTTGATGGTGAGTATAATAGAATATTGATGGTGATACACAACTCCTATTAGCGATGGTTGGTAATTGTCATCTAATGGAACACAGGCTATCGTGAACTCATTTACACTGCTCAAAAATATATTTTAAACTCCCGTATAGATAATATCCTTTTATAAATATTTAATATAGATGCACTAACATTATGAGTTAACTAAAATACAAAATAATTTGGAGTAACATAGAAATATTACTATGAACCTACAAGGAGCAATTGGAACACAGTGAAATCTATTAAACTCCCTTTACTATAACACTATTTTTTCTCATTATTTTTTTAACTAATATATCTTTTTTGTAGTAGTAGGTTTTCATATAATTAAGTTACACTAATTTCATTTCTTACCCCATTTTATATTTTAATGTTTAGTTAATATGCAATCTTTTCATCTATTTGTCCAACATAATTTATGTTTCTTTTTATTGATTACCCATTTTTTTCGTCTTTTTTATATTTTAGTTTTGATTTATATTTTTAACATATATTTTACAAATAATATTTTTTGGTGTAAACTTCTTTTTTTCAAAAACAAATATATTTATTTAAAATCTCGTCCATATTTACCAATATTTTTCAACATAATTAGTGAAATTATGTTGCTTATAAATTGCGTATGTAATTGGCAGTTACATTAAGAAAATGGAAAATAATACCTGTCAGATATCAAGTCAACAGCAAATGGCAAGAAGGGCCGAAAATGAAAGGAAGAGGAGACAATATGAACCTCGAACAAAGAGAAAATTATTTATCGATACGACGTGACAATTATAGGCGGCGAAAAGAGAAAGATAAACAAGGTCAAACATCTTGCATTATGAATAGTCGGAGGAGAGTTCCATTTCAAAATTTTACAAATATGAGATCTCCAATATCACACTTTCAAGGAACTCATGACAATGAAGCCGACCCAAGTAGAATTACACATGTTAATGATGTTGCACTTGGTTGGTGATGATCAATATAGACATTATAATCGTACTTTGTATAATATTGTTTATTTGTCATCCCTCATTTTATGTATTTAAACCCGCAGATCATAATTTCACATCAGCTAACCAACGTATCAACAATAGTGTTGGAACTTTAATTAATTAATGGTGGAACTTTAATTAACTATAGTGGGAATTGGAAACATTTGTTGACAATTAATGAGCAATAAATGAACACAAGTGAGAACTAATATAGAAGTGAATTTGAAAAGATTCATTTTAGTCCCACATTGAAGGGAATGGAAATATTAGTAGTGTTTATATATTCCAACTTTGTCTATTGGGTTGGGCCCTAAAGGGCACCCAATTTTGTGAAAGGAGTGAGGACACACCCATGACCAACAAGACACACACGCGCGCGCGCCGCCGCCGCCGTCCGTCCGGCTCGGCTCAGCTCGGTTCGGTCCAGTCTAGATGAATTATTTTTTGGACCCGAATTTATATAATTTAATTATCATTAATTAATTAATATAATTCGGTGGAAAATTAATTAATAATAAATATTAATTAATTAAGAAAATAATTGGTCAGTCAGTCCTCCACGAATTTCTCAGTCTCCCACCATTTTCTCCACTCCCCACGAATTTCTCAGTCTCCCACCATTTTCTCCACTCCCCACGAATTTCTCCCCACTCAGGTGCAGTTTGCTGCCTATAAATACAGGGTAGAAATTCAGAAGTGGGTACATCGGATTTCACAAATTCACACGAATTTTGATTTCCCTCTTCTCTTTCTCATTTCTCTTCATCTCAAAAACTCTCTTTTCTTGACTGGTTATTTTCACCAGATACTTAGACAGGTGTATTTCTAGAGCGATTCATCAGTGTGCAACTGATAATCGTAAGTTGTTTGAACGGGCTGTTTTATCCTGGAGGCGTCGTCGTAAATTCGACTGCTTTGCATAATTTGGCAGTACGGCGAAACGTCTTAAAGAAAGCGACCTAGTACGCGACTCGTCCCGATAATTTCCTTGTGCCAAACTTTAATTTTCAGATCCGAAGAACAACAATTTAAGACGTTTTCATAACTGCCATGGCAACTGAGGAAAGTATCGGTACTACTGCGGCCGCTTCGGTCTCTGACAAACCTTTCAGGTTTGAGGGTTCCAATTTCAAACGTTGGCAAGCTAAGATGAAATTTTTCTTAACTCTGAAAAAGGTTGCCCACGTTCTGACTGAGGATATCCCGGTTGTCCCTTCTGCATCATCTGAACTACCTAACGGTAACTCACTTGCAGATTCAGACGGGACTTCCAAAATATCTGACTCAGATGCTGCAAAAGCTAAGGTTGCAGCAGATGATCTACAGCTCCGAAAAGAAATCGCCTTATGGCACGAGAATGATTATCTGTGCAAAAATCACATTCTGAACAGCCTTGCTGATGATCTGTACGACTACTACAGTAGCTACAGGACTGCTAAACAGGTTTGGGAGGCTCTGCAAAGAAAATATGATACTGAAGAAGCAGGTGCGAAGAAATTTGCTGTCAGCCGCTACTTGAACTACAAGATGGTGGATGAGAAGTCGGTGGAAGCTCAAAGCCACGAAATACAAAAGATTGCTCATGAGATCATTACAGAAGGTATGCCCCTCAATGAACAATTTCAAATTGCTGTAATTATTGACAAACTGCCCCCTGGTTGGAAAGATTTCAAAAATGTGCTTCGTCACAAAACAATAGAATTTTCAATCGAGAGTCTGATAACTCGCCTCCGAATTGAAGAGGAGGCTCGGAAACAAGATCAGAAAGAAGAAGTCTTAGTTGTGTCTAACAACAAAAAGAAATTCGGTGCGGTTCTGAAGCCTACGGGCAAACCTTTAAAGAATCAGAACCGCAATGCTATGAACCGAACTAAGAATGGGAATCCCTCTAGGGCCCCATCGGCTCCATTTGCTAAGCAACAGCCACCACCTCAAAGAAATGATGCTCCGGTTTTCACTTGCTATAATTGTGGGAAACCGGGCCATATGGCAAAGAAATGTAGGAGCAGGCCTAAACCTGCAGCTGGCTCAAATGCTCAGGTCAACCTGACTGATGAGCAACTCATTGCCATGATCACTGAAATCAACATGGTTGGTGGAAGTGATGGTTGGTGGATAGACACTGGCGCCACTCGTCATGTCTGCTATGATCGTGCTATGTTCAAGACATACATGAATGCTGAAGATAAGAAAGTGTTGTTGGGAGATGCTCACACCACTAATGTTGCTGGAATTGGAGATGTTGAGCTGAAGTTCACTTCAGGAAAGACTTTGATCTTGAAGGACGTCATGCATGTTCCTGAAATTAGGAAGAATCTTGTTTCTGGTTTTCTTTTGAATAAGGCTGGGTTTAGTCAAACTTTAGGGGCAGATTTGTACACCATCACTAAGAATGGTATTTTTGTTGGAAAAGGGTACGCCACTGATGGCATGTTTAAGTTGAATGTTGATTTGAATAAAATTTCTCCTTCTGTTTACTCTGTGTGTGACTTCAATATTTGGCATGGTAGACTTTGTCACGTTAATAAACGAATCCTTTCTAATGCAAGCAACATAGGCCTAATCGCTAAACTAAATGTTAATGATTCCAATAAATGTGAATTTTGCAGTCAAGCTAAAATAACAAAAACTTCACATAAGTCAATTATAAAAGAATCTGACCCCCTAGATCTTATACACTCCGATATATGTGAATTAGATGGAAGTTTAACTAGAAATAATAAACGTTATTTTATCACTTTTATTGACGATTGCTCTGATTATACTTATGTATATCTAATGAAGAATAAAAGTGAAGCGCTTGACATGTTTAAGGTGTATGTAACTGAAATTGAGAATCAATTTAACAAGAAGATTAAGAGACTTCGCAGTGATAGGGGAACCGAATATGACTCCAGCTTGTTTAATGATTTTTATGCTGAACATGGTATTATACATGAAACGACTGCTCCATACTCTCCTGAAATGAATGGTAAAGCAGAAAGAAAGAATAGGACTCTTACTGAACTTGTAGTTGCAATCATGTTGAATTCTGGTGCTGCACCTCACTGGTGGGGGGAAATTTTATTGACTGTTTGCTATGTCCTGAATAGAGTTCCAAAGTCAAAAAGTAAGATCTCACCCTATGAGATATTAAAGAAAAGACAACCAAATTTGTCTTATTTAAGAACTTGGGGTTGTTTGGCTTATGTCAGAATTCCGGATCCGAAACGAGTTAAACTCGCTAGTAGAGCCTATGAATGTGTTTTCATTGGGTATGCAGCAAATAGTAAGGCATACAGGTTTTATGACCTAACTGCCAGAGTAATTATAGAATCAAACGATGTTGAATTCTTTGAAGACAAATTTCCTTTCAAATCGAGAAATAGTGGGGGCACACAATTGAGTCACATTCCTGTGATAAAAGGCACTGAAAGCAGCGACAATGTAGAAACAGAGCTTCGAAGAAGTAAAAGAGCAAGAGTTGCTAAAGACTATGGGCCCGATTATGCGGCCTATAATGTAGAAGAAGATCCAATAAATCTTCAAGAAGCACTGTCATCTATGGATGCAGACTTATGGCAAGAAGCCATTAATGATGAGATAGATTCTCTAGAATCTAACAAGACCTGGCACTTAGTAAACTTACCTCCGGGTTGCAAACCAATTGGTTGTAAATGGGTTTTGAAAAAGAAACTAAAACCTGATGGTACGATTGAGAAATACAAGGCTCGCCTTGTAGCCAAGGGTTTTAGACAAAGAGAAAATATAGATTTCTTCGACACCTTTTCTCCGGTCACTAGAATTACATCCATTAGGGTACTCATTTCAATAGCAGCTATTTATAACTTAATAGTGCACCAAATGGATGTTAAAACAGCTTTTTTAAACGGTGACTTAGAAGAAGAAATCTATATGGAACAGCCAGAAGGATTTGTAATCCAAGGACAAGAAAGCAAGGTCTGTAAGTTAGATAAGTCTTTGTATGGACTAAAACAAGCCCCTAAACAATGGCATGAAAAGTTTGATAACCTAATGATAATTAATGGGTACAAAGTGAATGAAAGTGACAAGTGCGTCTATTACAAATCTGAGAATCGCATTTGTACTATCATATGTCTATATGTAGACGATCTACTTATATTTGGATCAAACATTCAGGCCATTAATGATATGAAATCATTGTTATGCAATAACTTTGATATGAAAGACCTCGGAGAAGCAAGCGTGATCCTGGGTATCAAGATCACGAGATCCGAACAAGGAATTTCTTTGGATCAATCTCACTATGTGGAGAAGATCTTAAAGAAATATAAATATTTTGATTGTAAACCTGCATGCACTCCGTATGATCCAAGTGTGAAACTATTTAAGAACACTGGAGAGAGAGTCAAACAAGTAGAATATGCGAGCATCATTGGCAGTCTTAGGTATGCCACTGATTGTACTAGACCCGACATTGCATATGTCGTAGGACTGTTGTGCAGATTTACAAGTAGGCCGAGTAATGAACATTGGCAAGCTATTGAGCGAGTAATGAGGTACCTTAAAAGGACTATGGACCTCGGCCTACACTATCAGAAATTTCCTGCTGTACTAGAAGGGTATAGTGATGCAGATTGGAACACCTTATCGGATGATTCCAAAGCTACTAGTGGTTATATATTTAGTATAGCCGGAGGAGCTGTATCTTGGAAATCAAAGAAACAGACCATTCTGGCACAGTCCACAATGGAATCTGAGATGATAGCATTAGCTACAGCTAGTGAAGAAGCAAGTTGGTTAAGATGCTTGCTAGCTGAGATTCCTTTATGGGAAAAACCTATACCAGCTGTGTTGATCCACTGCGATAGTACCGCGGCTATTGCAAAAGTTGAGAACCGTTATTATAATGGTAAAAGACGTCAAATTAGAAGAAAACATAGCACTGTTAGAGACTGTATCTCTAAAGGAGCTGTGAGAGTGGATCATGTACGCACTGATGAGAACTTAGCAGATCCTTTGACGAAAGGATTAGCTAGAGAGAAAGTCCATAATACTTCCAAAAAGATGGGACTAATGCCTATAAAGTAATTTGTTACTCATGATGGTAACCCGACCTAAATGACTGGAGATCCCAAGACTTAGGTTCAATGGGTAATAACAAGTTATGAGTAATATGAAAATGATCATGCAAGTAAAGCATGAATCCTGAAGTAATGAGATGATGAGATAATAGAAACTCTTAATGAGATCTATACTCTGTATGAGGGAGTACCTAAGCTACAGGAGTACTCTTGATAGATTCACCTATGTGACTGTGGAACTAGGCCGGTTCCTATGGAATTTCGAGGCAGAATTCCTAGAGCATTCACTAAACCGGGATACACATGCAGGGCCACTAAAGCACGGGCTACAAGAATACACCTTACGGAAAGGTTGTGTGCGGGTCTGATGTCCGAGATAGAGTTCAAGACAATGGTGTCACTCTTGTTGAATCAGAATCCTACTCGCTACGCTAAGGTTCAAGTCGTAGACACCTTTGCTTATGCTCAACCTGAGAAACGTCTGACGTACTTCTAAAATCTCTTTTAAATTCAAGTGGGGGAATGTTGGAACTTTAATTAATTAATGGTGGAACTTTAATTAACTATAGTGGGAATTGGAAACATTTGTTGACAATTAATGAGCAATAAATGAACACAAGTGAGAACTAATATAGAAGTGAATTTGAAAAGATTCATTTTAGTCCCACATTGAAGGGAATGGAAATATTAGTAGTGTTTATATATTCCAACTTTGTCTATTGGGTTGGGCCCTAAAGGGCACCCAATTTTGTGAAAGGAGTGAGGACACACCCATGACCAACAAGACACACACGCGCGCGCGCCGCCGCCGCCGTCCGTCCGGCTCGGCTCGGCTCGGTTCGGTCCAGTCTAGATGAATTATTTTTTGGACCCGAATTTATATAATTTAATTATCATTAATTAATTAATATAATTCGGTGGAAAATTAATTAATAATAAATATTAATTAATTAAGAAAATAATTGGTCAGTCAGTCCTCCACGAATTTCTCAGTCTCCCACCATTTTCTCCACTCCCCACGAATTTCTCAGTCTCCCACCATTTTCTCCACTCCCCACGAATTTCTCCCCACTCAGGTGCAGTTTGCTGCCTATAAATACAGGGTAGAAATTCAGAAGTGGGTACATCGGATTTCACAAATTCACACGAATTTTGATTTCCCTCTTCTCTTTCTCATTTCTCTTCATCTCAAAAACTCTCTTTTCTTGACTGGTTATTTTCACCAGATACTTAGACAGGTGTATTTCTAGAGCGATTCGTCAGTGTGCAACTGATAATCGTAAGTTGTTTGAACGGGCTGTTTTATCCTGGAGGCGTCGTCGTAAATTCGACTGCTTTGCATAATTTGGCAGTACGGCGAAACGTCTTAAAGAAAGCGACCTAGTACGCGACTCATCCCGATAATTTCCTTGTGCCAAACATCTTGCATTATGAATAGTCGGAGGAGAGTTCCATTTCAAAATTTTACAAATATGAGATCTCCAATATCACACTTTCAAGGAACTCATGACAATGAAGCCGACCCAAGTAGAATTACACATGTTAATGATGTTGCACTTGGTTGGTGATGATCAATATAGACATTATAATCGTACTTTGTATAATATTGTTTATTTGTCATCCCTCATTTTATGTATTTAAACCCGCAGATCATAATTTCACATCAGCTAACCAACGTATCAACAATAGTCACTCTGCTACATGTATACAAGATATTGTTTTACTTATGCGAGCAGTAATTTCAACATATATATATATATATATATATATATATATATATATATATATATATATATATATATATATATATATATATATATATATATATATATATATATATATATATATATATATATATATATATATATGTATGTTAATTATTATTTTTGTATCAGGCAATATGGATGTTGATGAAACTTTGGAGGATGCAGTAATATCAGATGTTAACATGGAAGCTGATCTACGGTCGCTCGCGGATCAAAAACGAGTAGTTTTGATAAAAATGTAATATAGCGACAAATGACTCGAAATATCGTTCTCACAAGGATTCTTGTATTATTTCAACCAACTAAAGAAAATGTTTATGGGGGTTTTAAGTTTTGATTTATAAAATAAGAAGAAAAAAAAGTGATTAAAAAAAAGTGATTATCAGATAAACTAAAACGGTTAATCCTACTGATTCGGGTTCCGACTTATCATCGGTTATTATAACATCAATCCCTAAGCGGTACCAATCCTATTCGATTATGATATTAATCAGACAAGCGCTTATCAACATCAAATGAATTATGTTCCTGTTTACCGAATTAAGCAAACGGTTAAGAATATGACGAATTAACGAATTAAGCAAACGATAATACGCAATTAAATTTAGGAACATGCATACAATCGAATTTAACCAATTCTATCCTATGAACAACAATTGAATTAAGCAAACAATTGTAATCAAATTAAGCAGATGACTTCATAGAAAAGGATTGAAAGGAATCAGAGTAAATTGACATAATAATAACCTCAAAGTGTTGAAACCGTACACAGCAGGATTTGCCCGGAGGTATTAGTTCTCCATGAAAACTATAAAACAAAGGAAAAAATTCGGAAAAATAAACTAGGTCCCCGTTTTGCATCACAACAACAACTTTAAATAGAAAATAACTGGGCCAGAAACCTAAACTAGGCCCGCATGGAAAACTACATTGTCACAAGTCAAAAACTTCAACGAATTATTCGAGACTCAAGAAATCCGAATCAGCTCCTTTATGCAACATGAAAGTTGTAGATCTCTTTCTTAGCTTTCCAACGACTGGTAGAATGCCTCAATCCGATTCCTGTAGCTCCAGTTATGAATTTTTCACTAAAAGCTATTAATGCTGAAAAATAACAAACGAAAATTAAATAAAGCTTAAAATAAAATAAATTGTAAAAACATTATAAAATAGGAAATTAAATAAACTAAATGGTAGAAATGCCTAAGTCTAAACATAGAGGAAGGTACATTAAAATGCACTGATCAAATTCCCCCACACTTGAACTTTTGCACTCCGAGCAAAGTATTGTCAAAACTCATGAAACACAAAAACATTCAGCTATTCAATCTAGGCTGTGAACTCCTCTTTGGTCAAGATTGCATTGATAGGTACTACTTTTGCATACTAAGGATATCGTAAGAACACAAATCCGCAATTTTGCGATCATAAGACTCCCTCCTATACAAACCAATCCAAATCATGTCGTTATGCCTAAGTCTAACTTACTCATCCTCCTTTTTGCTCTCTTTCATTCTAGTGCAATCACATTAAGCCCTTTATCTATTCACACGCATGGTAACTAAGCTTGTTAGTGACTGTGATCCATATTTTTTTCAACAATTCATAATTAGACATTTTTCTTTGTCTTTTCTTTTCTTTTTTTTTCACTTTTTGTCTTTTTCTTTTTCTCTTTTTTTTTTCTTATTAAGCACGGGATCATTCACTTATTTGCATCAGCTCAATTACTTAGCATGTGATTTTTAGATGGTGCTGACTGCTAGATAAACTACTTAAGAGCTATTAAAAAACGAGAACTCAAGACTAAGCCATAACAAGTATCTAAATCGATTTCCATATTTTGGAGACTCAAGGTGTTAAAACGATACCGATCTTATGAATTTTTCTCAAGTCTCTACAATCTGACCTCCAATCGATCTACAACCCAAAAATTTCAAAAAATGCATTGTGTTTTTCTGAGTAAACAATTTTTTTATTAAATGAAAACAAAACAAAGAAAATTGAAAGAAATAAAACAAAGTAAATGGTTCCCTCCCCCACACTTAAAGCATACATTGTCCTCAACGAAAGAACATAAATATAAAATAAGAGTGAGAGAAAGGAAGGAACACACCCGAGGAGTCAAGGTGGATAAGTGATCACATATGCATCCTTTCCCAAAGAGAGATTTCCTGCCGTCTCCTCTTCCAAAGTGGGGAGTAACTTTGGATAGCATCCATCGCCCTTGAAATTTGTATTAGTGTCTTCGCCTTTTATTCCAGGATCAAAGAAGAATCTTCGATAAATAAAAGTGTCGAATGGACACGTGAATTTGGTATCCTTTTCCACAACATCAGAGATCAATGGGTTAAGGGGTTGCTTCATTGCTTTTCTTCCCACTTCCATCGAGGTCCATCCAATTCTCTTCTTATGTTTCTTCAAAACCTGTAAAAGTTTATTATCTTCATCAAAATCAAGGTTAGAAGAAATTATAACTGGAAGCTTTTTATCCATATCTGAATAAGCATAATTCAGATTGGTATGAAGTGGTTTAAGCTCCAAGGGGGAAGGTTGTTCAATGGATGGTGAGGTTGGGGCAGCCGTGATGTTAAGAGTTTTAGCTACATAAACAACTTCATCTGCATGAAAAACATCACCCTGTATGGCAGCATTAATCTCAGCACAAACAGAACAAATGTTAGTGTCGGTACATGAATCACAAGAGTAAGTATCATCATAATCTAATAAAGATGGAAAATCAGATAACAACTCAGGATGAATATCATCAACTAAATCAGATGGTAACGCTTTTGGATTCACTACTGTTTGGGCAGATAGTTGGTTTGATTCTTGAGCTTGTTGCATGGCATTCAGTATAGTGGCAAACTGTTCAATCTGTGTCTGCAGAGCCTGAAGACTTGAATCTGTTTGTTGCTGAAACTGAAGATCATTTATAGCCATTTGCTTGACAAGGTCCTCTAATGAAGGTTCAGAAGGTGTAGAGCATACAATTTGGAATTCATTCATATGCTTATTCGGATCCTCACCTGCAAGTCCATTAAGCCTTGGCAACAAGTGTATTAAATCAGATTCCAATTCGAAAGGTACACTAACAACAGGATATTCCATACATAAAGCATTATAGTTCGTATCATAGGCAACAAGTTCTCTAAGAGTTATTTGATTTTTCATATTAAATTTAATAAGAAAATCAACAAAGAAAATAAAACAAAGAACAAATTCGGCAATGCAGCAACAATTAGAAAAATACCAACAATGTCCCTGTTAAGAAAAAGAATGGAAAAATAGAAAACCGAATAAAATTAAATCTAAAAATTATAAAAATATAACTAAAAATCAAATAAAATCAGAATGAGTCAATAAAAAAAATTTCGGATTTTTTTGAAAATATGAAAATAGAAATAAAATAAAATAAAATAGAAAAATAACTAATTTGCGATTTTCAGGGTCAAAATCTTTTAGAATTCTATTCTAAATGAGTATTGTTAAACGATTTATTTCTGATTTTCTGGAAAAAAATTCGGAGCAAATCGAAACAATAGCTTACAAACTCACCTGATAGGCTGAAACGCTTACCACTGACTGCAACCCTGAAAATTTACACACAAAAACAAAAAACAAAAAACAAAAAAAAACAAAAATTCTAAAATTAAAATTTTACATTTGGCTAAAATTAATAAGAGTCCCCGGCAACGGCGCCAATTTGATCTGCGGTCGCTCGCGGATCAAAAACGAGTAGTTTTGATAAAAATGTAATATAGCGACAAATGACTCGAAATATCGTTCTCACAAGGATTCTTGTATTATTTCAACCAACTAAAGAAAATGTTTATGGGGGTTTTAAGTTTTGATTTATAAAATAAGAAGAAAAAAAAGTGATTAAAAAAAAGTGATTATCAGATAAACTAAAACGGTTAATCCTACTGATTCGGGTTCCGACTTATCATCGGTTATTATAACATCAATCCCTAAGCGGTACCAATCCTATTCGATTATGATATTAATCAGACAAGCGCTTATCAACATCAAATGAATTATGTTCCTGTTTACCGAATTAAGCAAACGGTTAAGAATATGACGAATTAACGAATTAAGCAAACGATAATACGCAATTAAATTTAGGAACATGCATACAATCGAATTTAACCAATTCTATCCTATGAACAACAATTGAATTAAGCAAACAATTGTAATCAAATTAAGCAGATGACTTCATAGAAAAGGATTGAAAGGAATCAGAGTAAATTGACATAATAATAACCTCAAAGTGTTGAAACCGTACACAGCAGGATTTGCCCGGAGGTATTAGTTCTCCATGAAAACTATAAAACAAAGGAAAAAATTCGGAAAAATAAACTAGGTCCCCGTTTTGCATCACAACAACAACTTTAAATTGAAAAACATTTTTTATTTTTTTAATTTTATTAGTTTTTGTTACATTTATAATTTGTCGGTATCGTTATTCCTGTGATGATATGCGATAAAAACTAGACAAGCATAAATACCTTTGAGATATTCTTAACTACAAAAAAATTTGATACACGAGAATAGGCGAATAAGTGGATTAGGAATGTGGGAATCATGAATAAAATGACTGTTATAATAACCTATTTGGGCACCAAAACTAGAAAGAGTGGAAGAACTTACAAAGTTATATTAGGTTGTGATAAAGGTGGAAAATACAAAGAAGGAGATAGTCAAATAAAAATTGCTACCAAGAAATATAATTTTCCCATCAAAATTAGGGCAACACCGTCAAAAGATGGGTCTGGTTGGAAGATTGACGTAAATTGCAGACTTCAAAACTATTTTTTACATGACAAGTTTGAAGGTCATTCGTTTGTAGGTTGACTTAATGTTGATGAACATCAACATGTTATTAATTTATCAAAATATCATGTTCCACCAAGACACGTAGTATTGTTATTACAAGAACGAGATTTGGAGAATGTGACTCAAATCAGCCAAATATATAAATATAAGATTCAGATTCAGAAATACATCAGGGGTACTAAAACGGAAATGTAATATTTGTATAAGTCGATCAAGAATTTAGATATGTTTATTGGAGTAGGAAAAAAGAAGAGTCAGAAGTTGTGAGATATATCTTCTGGGCCCACCCAAAATCAGTGAAGTTGTTGAATATGTGTCCTAGTGTGTTTATTATGGACATTATGAGGATTTGTTGGAGAATTACAACATTGGCAACACCTAACGCCTTTAGTGCCACAATATGATGGTCATCTCGCCAAATGGTATATGAAAGAACGATGTTTCTGGATTTCATCTCTCCATAAATGCTGATACGACGTGACAATTATAGGCGGCGAAAAGAGAAAGATAAACAAGGTCAAACATCTTGCACTATGAATAGTCGGAGGAGAGTTCCATTTCAAAATTTTACAAATATGAGATCTTCAATATCACACTTTCAAGGAACTCATGACAATGAAGTTGGCCCAAGTAGAATTACAGATGTTAATGATGTTGCACTTGGTTGGTGATGATCAATATAGACATTATAATCGTACTTTGTATAATATTGTTCATTTGTCATCCCTCATTTTATGTATTTAAACCCGCAGATCATAATTTCACATCAGCTAACCAACGTATCAACAATAGTCACTCTGCTACATGTATACAAGATATTGTTTTACATATGCGAGCAGTAATTTCAACATATATATATATATATATATATATATATATATATATATATATATATATATATATATATATATATATATATATATATATATATATATATATATATATATATATATATATATATATATATATATATATATATATATATATATATATATATATATATATATATATATATATATATATATATATATATATATATATATATATATATATATATATATATATATATATATATATATATATATATATGTATGTTAATTATTATTTTTGTATCAGGCGATATGGATGTTGATGAAACTTTGGAGGATGCAGTAATATCAGATGTTAACATGGAAGTCATAAATGATGGTGCATCATGTCGTCCTCAAGGTATGTTCATAAACATTTTTGTGCCAAATAATGTAGCTTATACTCTTTCTTATTGAATTTCATAGTTATGGTGGTCTCAGGTTGGTGCTACAAGGTGTTGTGGAGGATTAATTCGGTATGTTTAAAATAATAGTAGCATTAATATATAGTTAATTCACTAAAGTATTTTTAGTATATATACATTTATCATCTTGATTTTAAGACTGCTTGAAAATATCTAAAAAACAAATGCATTAAGTAATCTTAAATATGATAAAAATTTCATACAAAATATACACATGTTTATTTTTCTATGCTGTACGCATTAAAAAAAGCGGACAGACGAGCACGAATTACCTCCTTAAAGCATATGGCATTTGAAGAGTCATTGTCTCAACTGATATTTTAAATGTATTAAACGAATTCTCATTATTTGTAAGAAGATATTTCAAATTAGTTGGACCTTTGACATGAGATAACAATAACCAGAAGAAAAACTTCTCTCCCTTTGAAGGTTATACTATATAGACTCTTCTGATAAAGAAGTGATTTGCCCATAACATATGCGCACTAAAAAAAACATGCGCACATTTTAAGACTACTCGAGGATATCTAAAAACATTATTTTTAATCCTAAGTATGATAAAAACTTCATATAAAATATACACACGTTTATTTTTCTATGCTGTGCGCATTAAAAAAAACGGACAGACGGGCACGAAAGTGCCCGTCTGAATGCTAGTATTAATAAAGTGAAATGATCTTTATCCAATCATCACTAAAAGCAGTGTGATCAAATTATGATCCAAGCTTCAGATAACATAAATATATCATACCTACTCATTGAGGATCCATCATGTTGGAAAAGTTTTCCAATACTCAATACTTATCCTCCTACCCTAACAATTTTCCAAATATTATAAATTTACCCTTTTTAATTTTCTTATAATTGTTTTACTTTTTACTAGTCATTTAAGTAAATCAAAATTAACAGTTGAGAACCCCTACTACGCAAACGAGATAACTTGACTTGAAGAAATCTGGTATGTTTATTTTTTAAGTCAAAAAACTTAAAGCAATGTTTTTGGGTTTATATAATTATCACACTGGATAATTTGTTGTTTAGTTATCCCGTTTCCAATATTTATCGGGATAACTTCACCAAGTGACTTTCGATTTTTTTTAATAATAATCACATAAATTATATGTAACAATTCCGATGGTGTAGTTTTTACTAACTGGATTTCTTATGTCTAAGTGTTTTGAAAAGCATTTTTTATTTTTTTAATTTTATTAGTTTTTGTTACATTTATAATTAGTCGGTATCGTTATTCCTGTGATGATATGCGATAAAAACTAGACAAGCATAAATACCTTTGAGATATTCTTAACTACAAAAAAATTTGATACACGAGAATAGGCGAATAAGTGGATTAGGAATGTGGGAATCATGAATAAAATGACTGTTATAATAACCTATTTGGGCACCAAAACTAGAAAGAGTGGAAGAACTTACAAAGTTATATTAGGTTGTGATAAAGGTGGAAAATACAAAGAAGGAGATAGTCAAATAAAAATTGCTACCAAGAAATATAATTTTCCCATCAAAATTAGGGCAACACCGTCAAAAGATGGGTCTGGTTGGAAGATTGACGTAAATTGCAGACTTCAAAACTATTTTTTACATGACAAGTTTGAAGGTCATTCGTTTGTAGGTTGACTTAATGTTGATGAACATCAACATGTTATTAATTTATCAAAATATCATGTTCCACCAAGACACGTAGTATTGTTATTACAAGAACGAGATTTGGAGAATGTGACTCAAATCAGCCAAATATATAAATATAAGATTCAGATTCAGAAATACATCAGGGGTACTAAAACGGAAATGTAATATTTGTATAAGTCGATCAAGAATTTAGATATGTTTATTGGAGTAGGAAAAAAGAAGAGTCAGAAGTTGTGAGATATATCTTCTGGGCCCATCCAAAATCAGTGAAGTTGTTGAATATGTGTCCTAGTGTGTTTATTATGGACATTATGAGGATTTGTTGGAGAATTACAACATTGGCAACACCTAACGCCTTTAGTGCCACAATATGATGGTCATCTCGCCAAATGGTATATGAAAGAACGATGTTTCTGGATTTCATCTCTCCATAAATGCTGATACGACGTGACAATTATAGGCGGCGAAAAGAGAAAGATAAACAAGGTCAAACATCTTGCACTATGAATAGTCGGAGGAGAGTTCCATTTCAAAATTTTACAAATATGAGATCTTCAATATCACACTTTCAAGGAACTCATGACAATGAAGTTGGCCCAAGTAGAATTACACATGTTAATGATGTTGCACTTGGTTGGTGATGATCAATATAGACATTATAATCGTACTTTGTATAATATTGTTCATTTGTCATCCCTCATTTTATGTATTTAAACCCGCAGATCATAATTTCACATCAGCTAACCAACGTATCAACAATAGTCACTCTGCTACATGTATACAAGATATTGTTTTACATATGCGAGCAGTAATTTCAACATATATATATATATATATATATATATATATATATATATATATATATATATATATATATATATATATATATATATATATATATATATATATATATATATATATATATATATATATATATATATATATATATATATATATATATATATATATATATATATATATATATATATATATATATGTATGTTAATTATTATTTTTGTATCAGGCGATATGGATGTTGATGAAACTTTGGAGGATGCAGTAATATCAGATGTTAACATGGAAGTCATAAATGATGGTGCATCATGTCGTCCTCAAGGTATGTTCATAAACATTTTTGTGCCAAATAATGTAGCTTATACTCTTTCTTATTGAATTTCATAGTTTTGGTGGTCTCAGGTTGGTGCTACAAGGTGTTGTGGAGGATTAATTCGGTATGTTTAAAATAATAGTAGCATTAATATATAGTTAATTCACTAAAGTATTTTTAGTATATATACATTTATCATCTTGATTTTAAGACTGCTTGAAAATATCTAAAAAACAAATGCATTAAGTAATCTTAAATATGATAAAAATTTCATACAAAATATACACATGTTTATTTTTCTATGTTGTACGCATTAAAAAAAGCGGACAGACGAGCACGAATTACCTCCTTAAAGCATATGGCATTTGAAGAGTCATTGTCTCAACTGATATTTTAAATGTATTAAACGAATTCTCATTATTTGTAAGAAGATATTTCAAATTAGTTGGACCTTTGACATGAGATAACAATAACCAGAAGAAAAACTTCTCTCCCTTTGAAGGTTATACTATATAGACTCTTCTGATAAAGAAGTGATTTGCCCATAACGTATGCACACTAAAAAAAACATGCGCACATTTTAAGACTACTCGAGGATATCTAAAAACATTATTTTTAATCCTAAGTATGATAAAAACTTCATATAAAATATACACACGTTTATTTTTCTATGCTGTGCGCATTAAAAAAAACGGACAGACGGGCACGAGAGTGCCCGTCTGAATGCTAGTATTAATAAAGTGAAATGATCTTTATCCAATCATAACTAAAAGCAGTGTGATCAAATTATGATCCAAGCTTCAGATAACATAAATATATCATACCTACTCATTGAGGATCCATCATGTTGGAAAAGTTTTCCAATACTCAATACTTATCCTCCTACCCTAACAATTTTCCAAATATTATAAATTTACCCTTTTTAATTTTCTTATAATTGTTTTACTTTTTACTAGTCATTTAAGTAAATCAAAATTAACAGTTGAGAACCCCTACTACGCAAACGAGATAACTTGACTTGAAGAAATCTGGTATGTTTATTTTTTAAGTCAAAAAACTTAAAGCAATGTTTTTGGGTTTATATAATTATCACACTGGATAATTTGTTGTTTAGTTATCCCGTTTCCAATATTTATCGGGATAACTTCACCAAGTGACTTTCGATTTTTTTTAATAATAATCACATAAATTATATGTAACAATTCCGATGGTGTAGTTTTTACTAACTGGATTTCTTATGTCTAAGTGTTTTGAAAAACATTTTTTATTTTTTTAATTTTATTAGTTTTTGTTACATTTATAATTAGTCGGTATCGTTATTCCTGTGATGATATGCGATAAAAACTAGACAAGCATAAATACCTTTGAGATATTCTTAACTACAAAAAAATTTGATACACGAGAATAGGCGAATAAGTGGATTAGGAATGTGGGAATCATGAATAAAATGACTGTTATAATAACCTATTTGGGCACCAAAACTAGAAAGAGTGGAAGAACTTACAAAGTTATATTAGGTTGTGATAAAGGTGGAAAATACAAAGAAGGAGATAGTCAAATAAAAATTGCTACCAAGAAATATAATTTTCCCATCAAAATTAGGGCAACACCGTCAAAAGATGGGTCTGGTTGGAAGATTGACGTAAATTGCAGACTTCAAAACTATTTTTTACATGACAAGTTTGAAGGTCATTCGTTTGTAGGTTGACTTAATGTTGATGAACATCAACATGTTATTAATTTATCAAAATATCATGTTCCACCAAGACACGTAGTATTGTTATTACAAGAACGAGATTTGGAGAATGTGACTCAAATCAGCCAAATATATAAATATAAGATTCAGATTCAGAAATACATCAGGGGTACTAAAACGGAAATGTAATATTTGTATAAGTCGATCAAGAATTTAGATATGTTTATTGGAGTAGGAAAAAAGAAGAGTCAGAAGTTGTGAGATATATCTTCTGGGCCCACCCAAAATCAGTGAAGTTGTTGAATATGTGTCCTAGTGTGTTTATTATGGACATTATGAGGATTTGTTGGAGAATTACAACATTGGCAACACCTAACGCCTTTAGTGCCACAATATGATGGTCATCTCGCCAAATGGTATATGAAAGAACGATGTTTCTGGATTTCATCTCTCCATAAATGCTGATACGACGTGACAATTATAGGCGGCGAAAAGAGAAAGATAAACAAGGTCAAACATCTTGCACTATGAATAGTCGGAGGAGAGTTCCATTTCAAAATTTTACAAATATGAGATCTTCAATATCACACTTTCAAGGAACTCATGACAATGAAGTTGGCCCAAGTAGAATTACACATGTTAATGATGTTGCACTTGGTTGGTGATGATCAATATAGACATTATAATCGTACTTTGTATAATATTGTTCATTTGTCATCCCTCATTTTATGTATTTAAACCCGCAGATCATAATTTCACATCAGCTAACCAACGTATCAACAATAGTCACTCTGCTACATGTATACAAGATATTGTTTTACATATGCGAGCAGTAATTTCAACATATATATATATATATATATATATATATATATATATATATATATATATATATATATATATATATATATATATATATATATATATATATATATATATATATATATATATATATATATATATATATATATATATATATATATATATATATATATATATATGTATGTTAATTATTATTTTTGTATCAGGCGATATGGATGTTGATGAAACTTTGGAGGATGCAGTAATATCAGATGTTAACATGGAAGTCATAAATGATGGTGCATCATGTCGTCCTCAAGGTATGTTCATAAACATTTTTGTGCCAAATAATGTAGCTTATACTCTTTCTTATTGAATTTCATAGTTATGGTGGTCTCAGGTTGGTGCTACAAGGTGTTGTGGAGGATTAATTCGGTATGTTTAAAATAATAGTAGCATTAATATATAGTTAATTCACTAAAGTATTTTTAGTATATATACATTTATCATCTTGATTTTAAGACTGCTTGAAAATATCTAAAAAACAAATGCATTAAGTAATCTTAAATATGATAAAAATTTCATACAAAATATACACATGTTTATTTTTCTATGCTGTACGCATTAAAAAAAGCGGACAGACGAGCACGAATTACCTCCTTAAAGCATATGGCATTTGAAGAGTCATTGTCTCAACTGATATTTTAAATGTATTAAACGAATTCTCATTATTTGTAAGAAGATATTTCAAATTAGTTGGACCTTTGACATGAGATAACAATAACCAGAAGAAAAACTTCTCTCCCTTTGAAGGTTATACTATATAGACTCTTCTGATAAAGAAGTGATTTGCCCATAACGTATGCACACTAAAAAAAACATGCGCACATTTTAAGACTACTCGAGGATATCTAAAAACATTATTTTTAATCCTAAGTATGATAAAAACTTCATATAAAATATACACACGTTTATTTTTCTATGCTGTGCGCATTAAAAAAAACGGACAGACGGGCACGAGAGTGCCCGTCTGAATGCTAGTATTAATAAAGTGAAATGATCTTTATCCAATCATAACTAAAAGCAGTGTGATCAAATTATGATCCAAGCTTCAGATAACATAAATATATCATACCTACTCATTGAGGATCCATCATGTTGGAAAAGTTTTCCAATACTCAATACTTATCCTCCTACCCTAACAATTTTCCAAATATTATAAATTTACCCTTTTTAATTTTCTTATAATTGTTTTACTTTTTACTAGTCATTTAAGTAAATCAAAATTAACAGTTGAGAACCCCTACTACGCAAACGAGATAACTTGACTTGAAGAAATCTGGTATGTTTATTTTTTAAGTCAAAAAACTTAAAGCAATGTTTTTGGGTTTATATAATTATCACACTGGATAATTTGTTGTTTAGTTATCCCGTTTCCAATATTTATCGGGATAACTTCACCAAGTGACTTTCGATTTTTTTTAATAATAATCACATAAATTATATGTAACAATTCCGATGGTGTAGTTTTTACTAACTGGATTTCTTATGTCTAAGTGTTTTGAAAAACATTTTTTATTTTTTTAATTTTATTAGTTTTTGTTACATTTATAATTAGTCGGTATCGTTATTCCTGTGATGATATGCGATAAAAACTAGACAAGCATAAATACCTTTGAGATATTCTTAACTACAAAAAAATTTGATACACGAGAATAGGCGAATAAGTGGATTAGGAATGTGGGAATCATGAATAAAATGACTGTTATAATAACCTATTTGGGCACCAAAACTAGAAAGAGTGGAAGAACTTACAAAGTTATATTAGGTTGTGATAAAGGTGGAAAATACAAAGAAGGAGATAGTCAAATAAAAATTGCTACCAAGAAATATAATTTTCCCATCAAAATTAGGGCAACACCGTCAAAAGATGGGTCTGGTTGGAAGATTGACGTAAATTGCAGACTTCAAAACTATTTTTTACATGACAAGTTTGAAGGTCATTCGTTTGTAGGTTGACTTAATGTTGATGAACATCAACATGTTATTAATTTATCAAAATATCATGTTCCACCAAGACACGTAGTATTGTTATTACAAGAACGAGATTTGGAGAATGTGACTCAAATCAGCCAAATATATAAATATAAGATTCAGATTCAGAAATACATCAGGGGTACTAAAACGGAAATGTAATATTTGTATAAGTCGATCAAGAATTTAGATATGTTTATTGGAGTAGGAAAAAAGAAGAGTCAGAAGTTGTGAGATATATCTTCTGGGCCCACCCAAAATCAGTGAAGTTGTTGAATATGTGTCCTAGTGTGTTTATTATGGACATTATGAGGATTTGTTGGAGAATTACAACATTGGCAACACCTAACGCCTTTAGTGCCACAATATGATGGTCATCTCGCCAAATGGTATATGAAAGAACGATGTTTCTGGATTTCATCTCTCCATAAATGCTGATACGACGTGACAATTATAGGCGGCGAAAAGAGAAAGATAAACAAGGTCAAACATCTTGCACTATGAATAGTCGGAGGAGAGTTCCATTTCAAAACTTTACAAATATGAGATCTTCAATATCACACTTTCAAGGAACTCATGACAATGAAGTTGGCCCAAGTAGAATTACACATGTTAATGATGTTGCACTTGGTTGGTGATGATCAATATAGACATTATAATCGTACTTTGTATAATATTGTTCATTTGTCATCCCTCATTTTATGTATTTAAACCCGCAGATCATAATTTCACATCAGCTAACCAACGTATCAACAATAGTCACTCTGCTACATGTATACAAGATATTGTTTTACATATGCGAGCAGTAATTTCAACATATATATATATATATATATATATATATATATATATATATATATATATATATATATATATATATATATATATATATATATATATATATATATATATATATATATATATATATATATATATATATATATATATATATATATATATATATATATATATATATATGTATGTATGTTAATTATTATTTTTGTATCAGGCGATATGGATGTTGATGAAACTTTGGAGGATGCAGTAATATCAGATGTTAACATGGAAGTCATAAATGATGGTGCATCATGTCGTCCTCAAGGTATGTTCATAAACATTTTTGTGCCAAATAATGTAGCTTATACTCTTTCTTATTGAATTTCATAGTTATGGTGGTCTCAGGTTGGTGCTACAAGGTGTTGTGGAGGATTAATTCGGTATGTTTAAAATAATAGTAGCATTAATATATAGTTAATTCACTAAAGTATTTTTAGTATATATACATTTATCATCTTGATTTTAAGACTGCTTGAAAATATCTAAAAAACAAATGCATTAAGTAATCTTAAATATGATAAAAATTTCATACAAAATATACACATGTTTATTTTTCTATGCTGTACGCATTTAAAAAAGCGGACAGACGAGCACGAATTACCTCCTTAAAGCATATGGCATTTGAAGAGTCATTGTCTCAACTGATATTTTAAATGTATTAAACGAATTCTCATTATTTGTAAGAAGATATTTCAAATTAGTTGGACCTTTGACATGAGATAACAATAACCAGAAGAAAAACTTCTCTCCCTTTGAAGGTTATACTATATAGACTCTTCTGATAAAGAAGTGATTTGCCCATAACGTATGCGCACTAAAAAAAACATGCGCACATTTTAAGACTACTCGAGGATATCTAAAAACATTATTTTTAATCCTAAGTATGATAAAAACTTCATATAAAATATACACACGTTTATTTTTCTATGCTGTGCGCATTAAAAAAAACGGACAGACGGGCACGAGAGTGCCCGTCTGAATGCTAGTATTAATAAAGTGAAATGATCTTTATCCAATCATCACTAAAAGCAGTGTGATCAAATTATGATCCAAGCTTCAGATAACATAAATATATCATACCTACTCATTGAGGATCCATCATGTTGGAAAAGTTTTCCAATACTCAATACTTATCCTCCTACCCTAACAATTTTCCAAATATTATAAATTTACCCTTTTTAATTTTCTTATAATTGTTTTACTTTTTACTAGTCATTTAAGTAAATCAAAATTAACAGTTGAGAACCCCTACTACGCAAACGAGATAACTTGACTTGAAGAAATCTGGTATGTTTATTTTTTAAGTCAAAAAACTTAAAGCAATGTTTTTGGGTTTATATAATTATCACACTGGATAATTTGTTGTTTAGTTATCCCGTTTCCAATATTTATCGGGATAACTTCACCAAGTGACTTTCGATTTTTTTTAATAATAATCACATAAATTATATGTAACAATTCCGATGGTGTAGTTTTTACTAACTGGATTTCTTATGTCTAAGTGTTTTGAAAAACATTTTTTATTTTTTTAATTTTATTAGTTTTTGTTACATTTATAATTAGTCGGTATCGTTATTCCTGTGATGATATGCGATAAAAACTAGACAAGCATAAATACCTTTGAGATATTCTTAACTACAAAAAAATTTGATACACGAGAATAGGCGAATAAGTGGATTAGGAATGTGGGAATCATGAATAAAATGACTGTTATAATAACCTATTTGGGCACCAAAACTAGAAAGAGTGGAAGAACTTACAAAGTTATATTAGGTTGTGATAAAGGTGGAAAATACAAAGAAGGAGATAGTCAAATAAAAATTGCTACCAAGAAATATAATTTTCCCATCAAAATTAGGGCAACACCGTCAAAAGATGGGTCTGGTTGGAAGATTGACGTAAATTGCAGACTTCAAAACTATTTTTTACATGACAAGTTTGAAGGTCATTCGTTTGTAGGTTGACTTAATGTTGATGAACATCAACATGTTATTAATTTATCAAAATATCATGTTCCACCAAGACACGTAGTATTGTTATTACAAGAACGAGATTTGGAGAATGTGACTCAAATCAGCCAAATATATAAATATAAGATTCAGATTCAGAAATACATCAGGGGTACTAAAACGGAAATGTAATATTTGTATAAGTCGATCAAGAATTTAGATATGTTTATTGGAGTAGGAAAAAAGAAGAGTCAGAAGTTGTGAGATATATCTTCTGGGCCCACCCAAAATCAGTGAAGTTGTTGAATATGTGTCCTAGTGTGTTTATTATGGACATTATGAGGATTTGTTGGAGAATTACAACATTGGCAACACCTAACGCCTTTAGTGCCACAATATGATGGTCATCTCGCCAAATGGTATATGAAAGAACGATGTTTCTGGATTTCATCTCTCCATAAATGCTGATACGACGTGACAATTATAGGCGGCGAAAAGAGAAAGATAAACAAGGTCAAACATCTTGCACTATGAATAGTCGGAGGAGAGTTCCATTTCAAAATTTTACAAATATGAGATCTTCAATATCACACTTTCAAGGAACTCATGACAATGAAGTTGGCCCAAGTAGAATTACACATGTTAATGATGTTGCACTTGGTTGGTGATGATCAATATAGACATTATAATCGTACTTTGTATAATATTGTTCATTTGTCATCCCTCATTTTATGTATTTAAACCCGCAGATCATAATTTCACATCAGCTAACCAACGTATCAACAATAGTCACTCTGCTACATGTATACAAGATATTGTTTTACAAATGCGAGCAGTAATTTCAACATATATATATATATATATATATATATATATATATATATATATATATATATATATATATATATATATATATATATATATATATATATATGTATGTATGTTAATTATTATTTTTGTATCAGACGATATGGATGTTGATGAAACTTTGGAGGATGCAGTAATATCAGATGTTAACATGGAAGTCATAAATGATGGTGCATCATGTCGTCCTCAAGGTATGTTCATAAACATTTTTGTGCCAAATAATGTAGCTTATACTCTTTCTTATTGAATTTCATAGTTATGGTGGTCTCAGGTTGGTGCTACAAGGTGTTGTGGAGGATTAATTCGGTATGTTTAAAATAATAGTAGCATTAATATATAGTTAATTCACTAAAGTATTTTTAGTATATATACATTTATCATCTTGATTTTAAGACTGTTTGAAAATATCTAAAAAACAAATGCATTAAGTAATCTTAAATATGATAAAAATTTCATACAAAATATACACATGTTTATTTTTCTATGCTGTACGCATTAAAAAAAGTGGACAGACGGGCACGAATTACCTCCTTAAAGCATATGGCGTTTGAAGAGTCATTGTCTCAACTGATATTTTAAATGTATTAAACGAATTCTCATTATTTGTAAGAAGATATTTCAAATTAGTTGGACCTTTGACATGAGATAACAATAACCAGAAGAAAAACTTCTCTCCCTTTGAAGGTTATACTATATAGACTCTTCTGATAAAGAAGTGATTTGCCCATAACGTATGCACACTAAAAAAAACATGCGCACATTTTAAGACTACTCGAGGATATCTAAAAACATTATTTTTAATCCTAAGTATGATAAAAACTTCATATAAAATATACACACGTTTATTTTTCTATGCTGTGCGCATTAAAAAAAACGGACAGACGGGCACGAGAGTGCCCGTCTGAATGCTAGTATTAATAAAGTGAAATGATCTTTATCCAATCATCACTAAAAGCAGTGTGATCAAATTATGATCCAAGCTTCAGATAACATAAATATATCATACCTACTCATTGAGGATCCATCATGTTGGAAAAGTTTTCCAATACTCAATACTTATCCTCCTACCCTAACAATTTTCCAAATATTATAAATTTACCCATTTTAATTTTCTTATAATTGTTTTACTTTTTACTAGTCATTTAAGTAAATCAAAATTAACAGTTGAGAACCCCTACTACGCAAACGAGATAACTTGACTTGAAGAAATCTGGTATGTTTATTTTTTAAGTCAAAAAACTTAAAGCAATGTTTTTGGGTTTATATAATTATCACACTGGATAATTTGTTGTTTAGTTATCCCGTTTCCAATATTTATCGGGATAACTTCACCAAGTGACTTTCGATTTTTTTTAATAATAATCACATAAATTATATGTAACAATTCCGATGGTGTAGTTTTTACTAACTGGATTTCTTATGTCTAAGTGTTTTGAAAAACATTTTTTATTTTTTTAATTTTATTAGTTTTTGTTACATTTATAATTAGTCGGTATCGTTATTCCTGTGATGATATGCGATAAAAACTAGACAAGCATAAATACCTTTGAGATATTCTTAACTACAAAAAAATTTGATACACGAGAATAGGCGAATAAGTGGATTAGGAATGTGGGAATCATGAATAAAATGACTGTTATAATAACCTATTTGGGCACCAAAACTAGAAAGAGTGGAAGAACTTACAAAGTTATATTAGGTTGTGATAAAGGTGGAAAATACAAAGAAGGAGATAGTCAAATAAAAATTGCTACCAAGAAATATAATTTTCCCATCAAAATTAGGGCAACACCGTCAAAAGATGGGTCTGGTTGGAAGATTGACGTAAATTGCAGACTTCAAAACTATTTTTTACATGACAAGTTTGAAGGTCATTCGTTTGTAGGTTGACTTAATGTTGATGAACATCAACATGTTATTAATTTATCAAAATATCATGTTCCACCGAGACACGTAGTATTGTTATTACAAGAACGAGATTTGGAGAATGTGACTCAAATCAGCCAAATATATAAATATAAGATTCAGATTCAGAAATACATCAGGGGTACTAAAACGGAAATGTAATATTTGTATAAGTCGATCAAGAATTTAGATATGTTTATTGGAGTAGGAAAAAAGAAGAGTCAGAAGTTGTGAGATATATCTTCTGGGCCCACCCAAAATCAGTGAAGTTGTTGAATATGTGTCCTAGTGTGTTTATTATGGACATTATGAGGATTTGTTGGAGAATTACAACATTGGCAACACCTTACGCCTTTAGTGCCACAATATGATGGTCATCTCGCAAAATGGTATATGAAAGAACGATGTTTCTGGATTTCATCTCTCCATAAATGCTGATACGACGTGACAATTATAGGCGGCGAAAAGAGAAAGATAAACAAGGTCAAACATCTTGCACTATGAATAGTCGGAGGAGAGTTCCATTTCAAAATTTTACAAATATGAGATCTTCAATATCACACTTTCAAGGAACTCATGACAATGAAGTTGGCCCAAGTAGAATTACACATGTTAATGATGTTGCACTTGGTTGGTGATGATCAATATAGACATTATAATCGTACTTTGTATAATATTGTTCATTTGTCATCCCTCATTTTATGTATTTAAACCCGCAGATCATAATTTCACATCAGCTAACCAACGTATCAACAATAGTCACTCTGCTACATGTATACAAGATATTGTTTTACATATGCGAGCAGTAATTTCAACATATATATATATATATATATATATATATATATATATATATATATATATATATATATATATACATATATATATATATATATATATGTATGTTAATTATTATTTTTGTATCAGACGATATGGATGTTGATGAAACTTTGGAGGATGCAGTAATATCAGATGTTAACATGGAAGTCATAAATGATGGTGCATCATGTCGTCCTCAAGGTATGTTCATAAACATTTTTGTGCAAATTAATGTAGCTTATACTCTTTCTTATTAAATTTCATAGTTATGGTGGTCTCAGGTTGGTGCTACAAGGTGTTGTGGAGGATTAATTCGGTATGTTTAAAATAATAGTAGCATTAATATATAGTTAATTCACTAAAGTATTTTTAGTATATATACATTTATCATCTTGATTTTAAGACTGTTTGAAAATATCTAAAAAACAAATGCATTAAGTAATCTTAAATATGATAAAAATTTCATACAAAATATACACATGTTTATTTTTCTATGATGTACGCATTAAAAAAAGTGGACAGACGGGCACGAATTACCTCCTTAAAGCATATGGCGTTTGAAGAGTCATTGTCTCAACTGATATTTTAAATGTATTAAACGAATTCTCATTATTTGTAAGAAGATATTTCAAATTAGTTGGACCTTTGACATGAGATAACAATAACCAGAAGAAAAACTTCTCTCCCTTTGAAGGTTATACTATATAGACTCTTCTGATAAAGAAGTGATTTGCCCATAACGTATGCGCACTAAAAAAAACATGCGCACATTTTAAGACTACTCGAGGATATCTAAAAACATTATTTTTAATCCTAAGTATGATAAAAACTTCATATAAAATATACACACGTTTATTTTTCTATGCTGTGCGCATTAAAAAAAAACGGACAGACGGGCACGAGAGTGCCCGTCTGAATGCTAGTATTAATAAAGTGAAATGATCTTTATCCAATCATCACTAAAAGCAGTGTGATCAAATTATGATCCAAGCTTCAGATAACATAAATATATCATACCTACTCATTGAGGATCCATCATGTTGGAAAAGTTTTCCAATACTCAATACTTATCCTCCTACCCTAACAATTTTCCAAATATTATAAATTTACCCTTTTTAATTTTCTTATAATTGTTTTACTTTTTACTAGTCATTTAAGTAAATGAAAATTAACAGTTGAGAACCCCTACTACGCAAACGAGATAACTTGACTTGAAGAAATCTGGTATGTTTATTTTTTAAGTCAAAAAACTTAAAGCAATGTTTTTGGGTTTATATAATTATCACACTGGATAATTTGTTGTTTAGTTATCCCGTTTCCAATATTTATCGGGATAACTTCACCAAGTGACTTTCGATTTTTTTTAATAATAATCACATAAATTATATGTAACAATTCCGATGGTGTAGTTTTTACTAACTGGATTTCTTATGTCTAAGTGTTTTGAAAAACATTTTTTATTTTTTTAATTTTATTAGTTTTTGTTACATTTATAATTAGTCGGTATCGTTATTCCTGTGATGATATGCGATAAAAACTAGACAAGCATAAATACCTTTGAGATATTCTTAACTACAAAAAAATTTGATACACGAGAATAGGCGAATAAGTGGATTAGGAATGTGGGAATCATGAATAAAATGACTGTTATAATAACCTATTTGGGCACCAAAACTAGAAAGAGTGGAAGAACTTACAAAGTTATATTAGGTTGTGATAAAGGTGGAAAATACAAAGAAGGAGATAGTCAAATAAAAATTGCTACCAAGAAATATAATTTTCCCATCAAAATTAGGGCAACACCGTCAAAAGATGGGTCTGGTTGGAAGATTGACGTAAATTGCAGACTTCAAAACTATTTTTTACATGACAAGTTTGAAGGTCATTCGTTTGTAGGTTGACTTAATGTTGATGAACATCAACATGTTATTAATTAATCAAAATATCATGTTCCACCAAGACACGTAGTATTGTTATTACAAGAACGAGATTTGGAGAATGTGACTCAAATCAGCCAAATATATAAATATAAGATTCAGATTCAGAAATACATCAGGGGTACTAAAACGGAAATGTAATATTTGTATAAGTCGATCAAGAATTTAGATATGTTTATTGGAGTAGGAAAAAAGAAGAGTCAGAAGTTGTGAGATATATCTTCTGGGCCCACCCAAAATCAGTGAAGTTGTTGAATATGTGTCCTAGTGTGTTTATTATGGACATTATGAGGATTTGTTGGAGAATTACAACATTGGCAACACCTTACGCCTTTAGTGCCACAATATGATGGTCATCTCGCAAAATGGTATATGAAAGAACGATGTTTCTGGATTTCATCTCTCCATAAATGCTGATACGACGTCACAATTATAGGCGGCGAAAAGAGAAAGATAAACAAGGTCAAACATCTTGCACTATGAATAGTCGGAGGAGAGTTCCATTTCAAAATTTTACAAATATGAGATCTTCAATATCACACTTTCAAGGAACTCATGACAATGAAGTTGGCCCAAGTAGAATTACACATGTTAATGATGTTGCACTTGGTTGGTGATGATCAATATAGACATTATAATCGTACTTTGTATAATATTGTTCATTTGTCATCCCTCATTTTATGTATTTAAACCCGCAGATCATAATTTCACATCAGCTAACCAACGTATCAACAATAGTCACTCTGCTACATGTATACAAGATATTGTTTTACATATGCGAGCAGTAATTTCAACATATATATATATATATATATATATATATATATATATATATATATATATATATATATATATATATATATATATATATATATATATATATATATATATATATATATATATATATGTATGTTAATTATTATTTTTGTATCAGACGATATGGATGCTGATGAAACTTTGGAGGATGCAGTAATATCAGATGTTAACATGGAAGTCATAAATGATGGTGCATCATGTCGTCCTCAAGGTATGTTCATAAACATTTTTGTGCCAAATAATGTAGCTTATACTCTTTCTTATTGAATTTCATAGTTATGGTGGTCTCAGGTTGGTGCTACAAGGTGTTGTGGAGGATTAATTCGGTATGTTTAAAATAATAGTAGCATTAATATATAGTTAATTCACTAAAGTATTTTTAGTATATATACATTTATCATCTTGATTTTAAGACTGTTTGAAAATATCTAAAAAACAAATGCATTAAGTAATCTTAAATATGATAAAAATTTCATACAAAATATACACATGTTTATTTTTCTATGCTGTACGCATTAAAAAAAGTGGACAGACGGGCACGAATTACCTCCTTAAAGCATATGGCGTTTGAAGAGTCATTGTCTCAACTGATATTTTAAATGTATTAAACGAATTCTCATTATTTGTAAGAAGATATTTCAAATTAGTTGGACCTTTGACATGAGATAACAATAACCAGAAGAAAAACTTCTCTCCCTTTGAAGGTTATACTATATAGACTCTTCTGATAAAGAAGTGATTTGCCCATAACGTATGCGCACTAAAAAAAACATGCGCACATTTTAAGACTACTCGAGGATATCTAAAAACATTATTTTTAATCCTAAGTATGATAAAAACTTCATATAAAATATACACACGTTTATTTTTCTATGTTGTGCGCATTAAAAAAACGGACAGACGGGCACGAGAGTGCCCGTCTGAATGCTAGTATTAATAAAGTGAAATGATCTTTATCCAATCATCACTAAAAGCAGTGTGATCAAATTATGATCCAAGCTTCAGATAACATAAATATATCATACCTACCTATTGAAGATCCATCATGTTGGAAAAGTTTTCCAATACTCAATACTTATCCTCCTACCCTAACAATTTTCCAAATATTATAAATTTACCCTTTTTAATTTTCTTATAATTGTTTTACTTTTTACTAGTCATTTAAGTCAATCAAAATTAACAGTTGAGAACCCCTACTACGCAAACGAGATAACTTGACTTGAAGAAATCTGGTATGTTTATTTTTTAAGTCAAAAAACTTAAAGCAATGTTTTTGGGTTTATATAATTATCACACTGGATAATTTGTTGTTTAGTTATCCCGTTTCCAATATTTATCGGGATAACTTCACCAAGTGACTTTCGATTTTTTTAATAATAATCACATAAATTATATGTAACAATTCCGATGGTGTAGTTTTTACTAACTGGATTTCTTATGTCTAAGTGTTTTGAAAAACATTTTTTATTTTTTTAATTTTATTAGTTTTTGTTACATTTATAATTAGTCGGTATCGTTATTCCTGTGATGATATGCGATAAAAACTAGACAAGCATAAATACCTTTGAGATATTCTTAACTACAAAAAAATTTGATACACGAGAATAGGCGAATAAGTGGATTAGGAATGTGGGAATCATGAATAAAATGACTGTTATAATAACCTATTTGGGCACCAAAACTAGAAAGAGTGGAAGAACTTACAAAGTTATATTAGGTTGTGATAAAGGTGGAAAATACAAAGAAGGATATAGTCAAATACAAAGTGCTACCAAGAAATATAATTTTCCCATCAAAATTAGGGCAACACCGTCAAAAGATGGGTCTGGTTGGAAGATTGACGTAAATTGCAGACTTCAAAACTATTTTTTACATGACAAGTTTGAAGGTCATTCGTTTGTAGGTTGACTTAATGTTAATGAACATCAACATGTTATTAATTTATCAAAATATCATGTTCCACCAAGACACGTAGTATTGTTATTACAAGAACGAGATTTGGAGAATGTGACTCAAATAACCCAAATATATAAATATAAGATTCAGATTCAGAAATACATCAGGGGTACTAAAACGGAAATGTAATATTTGTATAAGTCGATCGAGAATTTAGATATGTTTATTGGAGTGGGAAAAAAGAAGAGTCAGAAGTTGTGAGATATATCTTCTGGGCCCACCCAAAATCAGTGAAGTTGTTGAATATGTGTCCTAGTGTGTTGATTATGGACATTATGAGGATTTGTTGGAGAATTACAACATTGGCAACACCTTACGCCTTTAGTGCCACAATATGATGGTCATCTCGCCAAATGGTATACGAAAGAACGATGTTTCTGGACTTCATCTCTCCACAAATGCTGATACAAAATTTTGATCTATCCTTAACAAACTGATTCTCTATAGAGAGGATATACTAGAATTAGAAAACCTTACCTCTATCACTGGTGGGAGACTGTTGAAACACTTCCAATCAATTTTCTACCATGTGCAGCAATATTTAATTCTTTCTTCAAACCTCTCCTAAATTTTTTTTCATAATATATGTTTTAAAATATGAATAATTAACATTAAATTTGACTCAACATAAAATGACAGAGATTAACTTACTTCGTCGAACTACAAATGGCGAGCAACGTGGTCCTTATACCTCACCAGAAGAGACGTATCAAACAATTCTCCAGGGAACTCTAGATGCAGTGGACGAGGCTCAATGCACCTATCTAATGTTCCTCTATGTCTGTTTGTTGTTGAGGTTGTCGTCCTTCACCCGTTCATCGATAAATGTTTCCGTCTCGGCCTCTAACGCGGGCCACTAAAAATTTTATATAAAAAATTGGAAGTCAAAATACACAAATCGAAAAACTGTGAACTAAGTTCTCTAGAAAAAAATTACAAAATCGGTTGACCTCAGTCTTAGTTGTTTAGTGTAGAATATATATGAACCAGAATACTGTATCTCAAGTTCTTCGGGGTGTAACCTTTTTCTGAAACAAAATGTATAACTTAATCTTGAGTTCTTCAGTGTTGAAAAACAAAAGAACCGAATCTCTTTTCTCTCGGTTCTCCGATTTGTATGGGAGTCGAATAACTTAGGTATATGATTTTCGATTTTCACGTGCTCTCACTCTCTAAAATGAAATGAAGAAAAAATTGAAATTGTTTGAAATATAGGTATATATACAGCGGTATTTTAGTCCAAATTTTTAAAATTTTAGGGGCAGAGGGATAAATGGAAGGTTATGGGGTATAATTTTCTTAAGTTTTGACCGAGTAAATATTTTCTCGAGGCAAATCAATTAAATTCAACTCTTGAATAAAATTGTTAAAGAGTCTGTTTGTTTTAATTTTTTTTAAAAATATAATTTTTATTTTATTTTCAATAAAAACGTTTTTTAAATATGACAAATTGTTATAATTTTTTTCTAAAATTGAAAAATTAATTTTGACATCCTACAATATAAATATACATTATTGAAGATCAAAACATAGTCGAAATCACAATTTTTTTAAAAATTTATATTCCAAAAATAATTTTTATAAATAACTAGTTGAAATAGTTTTAAAATTAAATAACTTTTTTAATTTTTGATATCCAAAAAAAAATTTCAATTTGATAAAATAAATACCCTAACTAATATTTTAAAAATAACTATGTAAACCAAATTTTTATTTAAAATTTTTATAAAAACTTTTTGGTAAATATTTTTTACACAAAAATTTGTAACACTAAAACAATAATTAAAAAAAAAAAGAAAAAACCTAAAACAATTTGAGCCAAAATTTCTGAACTAGATTTTTTAAATAATCCATCTCTACTCTTCTTTGATAGTGTGGGCAATATACGTTTATTTTTAATAAGTGGTGTTAATCTTGTATGTATATTACCAGCTGTACTCTATCAAAGGCTTAGAGTTCACCTGTTCCACTCTAAATAGTGTGGGGGGATATACGCTTATACAACTTAGGCTTCGATCTAACTTCTCAAAATGAATATTCAACACCAATAAAACAAATATTTACTTCTCAACTATGAAGTAAATTAAGGTTACGTGTTGATACCTCCTACCTCCATTATAAATATCACACACTTTCATACTAGTTTTGTCATCGTTTACTAACACATTTTCCAATTGATTCAATTTATCAGGTTTAGTATTTATGGATTCGAAAAATGCAATAATACTCATCCTGTGCCTCTTGGCTATTGTTCTTATTTCTACAAAGGTGTCCGCAATGGAATCAACTGAGACTTCTTCTCATACTAAAAAGGGTGAGCTATACATTATTCTTCTTAATTTAGGCTTAAACTATGTTTTATAGAAATTTGCTATTAATATTTTCTTTTTTATTATATATCTCATTTTTTATAATAAATTTCTATTTCCTAACATATTATTCAATGTCATTTATTAAAATAATAATAATAATACAGTTTTTGAGTTCCCTTTGATATTATCTCAAATAGTTTTGAAATAGATTTACTTTTCAATATGAGTAGGTTTGATGGTAATAAAAATAACTTTTAAATTAATTAATTTTCTGGATAAGTTAGTTGAATATGTATGGTCGTATGGATACATATTTTTAAACGTTAATAGGACAACAAATTTGAATTTAGATTAATGTTTGACATTTAATGTTTCAAATTTTAACAAAGGTAAAATAAATTTTAGACTCACTTCTTTGATATATTAATACCCAAAAAAATTCAAAAAATATAATAAATACATCATTTGCAGAAATTGTTAAAGATACTGATAAGGTCAGATATAGTCACGGAGACGACAATGGTGGTAGTTACAATGATGGTTACCGTGATGGTTACAATGATGGTTATGCGAGTGGTCATCCAGGTAATGATGATGGTTACGTTGGTCGTTATCCGAGAAATGGTGGTGGTTATATTGGTGGTCATGGTGGTGGTTATCCGAGTAATGGTGGCAATTATAATGGTGGTTATGATGGCGGTTATCCGCGAAATTCTGGTGGTTACAATGCTGGCTATGGTGGTGGTTACACTGGTAATGGCGGCGTTTATGGTCATTATGTGCAAACGGAAGACAACACTCATAACTGATAATTATGTCATCATATATGATACTTTCTTAGTAATAAATTTTATGAATAAAGAACTTGTGTGTAGAATAAGAAAAAGTATAGATAGACAACTATTTATATTGTCATTATTTATCTTACCATTATATAGTATTGAGATTTTAATAGTCTAAATCATCTATAAAAACACCATAGCTATGTATTTGTGAGGATTAATTAGTTAAATTTCCGATAAAAAGTGATAAATATTTTATCATGTGTATGAAATAAATAATCATCATTTTTATATATTAATTACTTTCTCTCCTTTTAAATCTATATCAATATGAGATTGTATAAAAAATTCCTCCTATAAAAAATAGTGTGAATCTGCTCCATTTATATTTTTATCAAGTTTTCAATTCATTTTAAATAGAATAATTTTATTTTGACATTAATAAAAAATTATATTTTTAAACAACTAGTTTGATTTTTAAATTTTTTTAATATAGATATTAAATTTATCAATTATCAATTTTATTATTGCATATATATATATATATATATATATATATATATATATATATATATATATATATATATATATATATATATATATATATATATATATATATATATATATATATATATATATATATATATATATATATATATATATATATATAGTTGAGTGAAACTGAAGATCACTTGATTTGAAATAATAAGAAACTTGTAAGCATTTAGTATAAATCATTATTATGTTACTATAAATATATATATCTAATCCTAAGAATCAACAATGTCAGCAGAGACAATATTTAACATGTGTTTCATGACATGTAAACCCCACTCGTATCCTCTTTTATGTTTACTCATCTACAAATTTAAACATTACATGAATATATAATCAAATATGTAATTATAGATAAATGAATGTTACAGGTAAATCACTTACCAAAGACGTACAAAATGTGAGTCTTTTATTTTCTAACTCCGTTGGACATATCGTGTCGCTCTACAACTCTATATACTGAAAACAATTTAAACATATTACATGTTAAGCTAATTACAAAGTCAAATAAAATACTTCTAAAATTCTCATAATATATAAATTTAAGTAGAAATTATATGTTTTATCTTTGATTCAAGTTGTTTGGCTAAGGAATATAGCATAATTACCATATTGTACCGAGTAGAGATGATGATCAATTGCCAATATTTATTGAATGAACACGAGAATAATTAGTATTTGATAAAATATGAAAACTAACTATAATAGAGAAACCACAATTTTAAAATTACTCACTAATCAATAAATGCTGCTAAGTAACCGTTTTTGTCCCCCTCTATTAGCTGTGATGTCATGAATGATTCAATCACTTTTCAAAAATTATACTAAATGGGTCCAAGAATCCATAAAAATATGATTTCTTTGATTCTACACAAACACAATGCATATACCTAAATTGTTAATCAAAATTCAAAAAATATGCAAGTGTTAAGATTTAAATTACTGTTGTGCATACACTACTATAAATATTACATTTTATGACAACGATTTGACCTCACTCAAAAAACAAATGAGGTAAATTCGTAAATGCGCTACGTAATTTTTTTCTCTAAAAAATACCATATAATCCCTCGATTAAGTACTAAAACCGATGGGTAAAATTATTCAGGGTACATGCTTCTAATTCTGGAAACAATAACTTCTATTTTTACTTCTTTAAAACTTGAGTCTTTCTTTTTATTTTATTTTTTTTTATTTAATTATTAAATAATCTATTTCATCGGTTTCTCTACAAATCAAGGGTGTGATACCCTAATTTAACTATAAAAATATTAATTCATTAAGTTTTACTCTAAATATAACTCATATATACAGTCGTTTCATACTCATAAAAATAATTCGTTGGGATGAATTACAAGATAGCAAAATTCTTTGGTTCAGTGTTGTTCTTCTAACACCACCAACCTTTAACAAATCAATTTTCTATTCATGCAATATACCTCACATAATGGTGATGTTCTTAATTTTTTTTTTCTTGTTGTTGTTGTTGGTGGTGGTGGTGGTGTTTTCATCTCTTGCAAATGTTGAATGGTAAAATAAAACATTGTTAAATTTTGAAATAACCCTCCAATGTTGTCAATCAAAGAAAAAATTCGATAATATATTTATTTCTTTGGTTGACAATATTGAGAAATTTATTCCCAATAATACTGCAATTTGTTTTGAATCCAGTCATTTATTTGATTATTGGAACACACAAAGAAATTGTTGAATAGTAAAAAATTGAAAAAGAAAATAATATTAGTTTCTTTAAAAAAAAATTGATTTACCATTTTTTTTTTGCAAATAGATGTAATAATATATTACCTCGCATGACTTAAAAACCGAAGGGGAAAGTCCCTATTTTAGTTTATTTTTTATTTGAAAAAAACTATCGTTCGCCCTTGGATTTAGGACAAAAGAAAGGGTAAAAAGTATTGAATTTTGTCTCAATATATATTTATATCAAAAACAAATGCATGCAATATCCAAAATTTGTTCTTCACCAAGACTCAATGAAATGAGCATTTAGCATCTGATCTTCACAGACAGTGATGAAGAAGAATCAGATTCAAAATTTTTATCAAATACTTTGACTTGTAAATTGAAATGAAAACAATGTAAAATACGAAACTTTGTATATATATATATATATATATATATATATATATATATATATATATATATATATATATATATATATATATATATATATATATATATATATATATATATATATATATATATATATATATATATATATATATATATATATATATATATATATATATATATATATATATATATATATATATATATATATATATATATATATATATATCCTATCGGTTATCCTTATAACCGAGAGGTACAATATAGCCTTTAAATAAAACGAATAAATAGTTGTTGGGGATCAAACCCACTACAAGTTCAACTTTTTCCCCTCGATGAAGTTAAAACTGAGATGTAAAATGGCGTATTTATTATGACGCCCAACTTTTCCTCGAAAGTGAAACCAAGGTAAAACCTCATATCAAACCGACGTTAAACGTGTTTTTTCTAAGTAGTGACAAATTTAAAATTGACATTAATTAGAATAGAAAGTGTACTTACGTGCACTACAACTTAGTATCCCTACATCCACTCAGTCATTTCCAAACACAGTGAAATTCTGGCACAAAGATACCAGATGTCAAAACAGATATCAGGACACGAGGATCAAGACAACAACTTACACTTATGATGAAAAAATAAGAGCTTGAATTAAAACAATAACCCAGTCAATTGTTAACTATTAAGTGGAAATGTTGACTTAAATGAATCATCTTTCTTTGCTTTTTTCAACTTATTTCTCATGTTTTAATTGATTTAATTCTTGTTCTTGAGTGATTCTTCAACATATTACAAATTCCTTTGGATGCCATGATGTGCGTGTTATTGTGCAGGATATAGGCATAAAACATCAAATATTAAAACAAAAGTGAAATGGACAAGAAAGCCAAACAAAAGAAGAGGAATCAACATGTTTGTTGTGCGAACACCAGCGAGTTGAAAGTGAATGCTCGTTGTGCGACTGTTGAAGCAATAAAGCAGCAAGCAAAAAAAATATTACGTACCCAGTTTTGTCGTCTCCACAGAGATTAGTGCGATATGAACGCCGTTCAACGACGTCTATATTTATAAGCTTATTTTCCAAAAATTTTGGTTTAAAAGTTCTAGGAACCATAAATAAAAACAGAAATTATAAAATAAAGACTGAAATATAAACGGAGCCTTGTTGGGATTGGATTTCATCAATTGATAACACATGCATTCTTCGGATCAAATTAAACACAACACAATCATTCTCCTAGTATCATCACGTATCACCCACGACAAAGCTTATCTCTAATGCAGCATCGAGAGAACAACCATGTTGTCTCATTGGTGATCTCTCATCCAATAAAAACACAACACAGAGCATTACAAACTGATACTCACGCAAATGATTAGCCTGAATCTATCTTTAGCATTTAGGAACTAACAGGTAATCATCCTAGATCCAGACCTTTAGAGTGTATCTCTAGCACGGTTCAAATCAAAGATAAACAGGTAAGCAAAGACGACACCCATATCGGATAAACGATTGTTTCATATAAAACACAATGATCAAAATACGTACACACGCTTAACCCTTTTTACATGTATTCATCTAATCTGCCAAATGGTTGTGAACATCATTCTTTATCACTATTATCACATACCCACACAATATCATAATGATCCTACCCATGCTACTTAATTAACACAACACCATAGAAGATACAATGAATATCAACTTCAAAACCATGTCAAAAGTTTGTTCATTGATAGAAGAAAATCTTAGATCAAAGATGTGAAAAGGTTTTGCAAGACCCACAA
Source organism: Lathyrus sativus (assembly GCA_963859935.3). Classification (NCBI taxonomy): domain Eukaryota; kingdom Viridiplantae; phylum Streptophyta; class Magnoliopsida; order Fabales; family Fabaceae; genus Lathyrus; species Lathyrus sativus. Next base: position 481,266,678 of record OZ012736.1, on the reverse strand, counting down.
ATACATAATCAAAGATAATCAATCAATAGAGAATCCAAACTAGTTCACAAACATAAATTAGATGAAATACATAAGGTATCAAAAAATTACATCCAAACCCAAACAAGAGATCAAAGCTCTTACCTCCTCCCTCTTAGGGTTTTGTGTTCTTCTCTCTAAAATAAATGAAGAGAGATAAGTTCTGATGTATCTAATGTTAGAAAATTGAATTATGACCTAAAAAGCAATAAAAACACTTAAATGGCCCATTCATGATCTGTCATGTTTGCCTAGCGAGCAGCTAGCGAAGCCTTCGCTCTGATTTCGCCTAGCGAATTTATGGTCCTTTCGGTTCTGTCCAATTCTAGGAGTGTTCGCTACTTGCTCGCCTAGCAAACTTTGCTATTTTTCTTCGCTAGAGCTTCGCTACTTACTCGCCTAGCGAACATGACATCATTTTGTTGTTTGCATGTTGTCTTGGTTTCTTTGTCATATTTCTTGTGTCTTAATTTCCATTTGTTTTGTGTCTAATTCCTGCACAACATCACACAAATCAAAGGTACCAAGATTTTTTCACAATATATTGCAAACCAAACAAAGCAAGAGTGGTTTTCAACACTTTCTTGACAAAAATGAGTGAAAGATGCCAACATTTGATAGATCAAAATATGTGAAATTTGGCATCTAACAACTCGCCCCAACTAGATTTTTGCTTGTCCTCAAGCAAAGTATGCCTCTCATTTCGCAACAAGAGGATTTTCTCAAGATTAAGATTCACCCAAAAATGGATAAAATTGCCTCAAACACAAATGATGCAAACAAGCCATGGTTTCAAATGTTTAGAGTCAAACAATGCACAAGAACTAAATCCTTAAAGCAAATGTAAAGTCATGTATCAATCAACAACTATGTTTTTCATGAATGAATCACCCTATCTCTCCTCTTCGAATAAGGATTGAAGAAATTACGCGTTTGCAACCGCGGGGACAATTTCACTCAACTAACAAACAATGCCAATATCAATTCAATTCATACAAAATCTGCAAATCAAAAGTGAAAATATGGAAGCAAGAAGGTCACTAAGGTCTTTCAGGTTGTAGCTTGGTTGGGTTTACAAACAAGGGATATTTCTAAGACCATTGAAACGAAATTGCCGATGCAAAAGAGACACTCACTGTACACGTTATTTACACACCTCAACTTCATTCCATTTGTTTCTTAGTTGCAAACCTTCACAAACCTTATTTCACAACTTATTCTTTCACTATTTTTATTTTCCAAGCAAGCATTCTTTTTTCTTTTCTTCTCTTTTTTTCTTTCTTTTTTTCTTTCTTTTTTCATATTCACACAATTTTTTTGGGTGCTTGCTTGAATTTTTCAAAAGTTGTAGCAACCTACTATCTTCCTTTTTCATTCGCCCCAACTTAACTTTTACTCAACCCTCAAGTGAATGCTCTTAACATTTTATGGCAAAGAAGACAATTAAAACAAATTTATGGGTTCGAGAAAAATTTTAGAATCTCACAAAATTAAGAATGAGATTCACATTGTTTAGGCTCAAAGGGGTTAACGAATTCTCTCTACTCACGGGTAAGTTGCATTTTGACATGGTTGTGGTCAATACAAACAAGTGCCTTGATCATTTCTAATGCTTCCACAAATTCACAATCATAACAAGATAAAGCATGAATCATACGAATCAACAAAGTTTATCAAAAATGCAGCATTTAGTAAACAATGGAAGCTTTCTCACAAATTGTGGTTTTTGGTCCTAAGTGAAACAATCATTCAAAGAAGTTGCCAAATGAACAAATTTCATTTGCACAAAGACTTAAGTTCTTAAGCATTCTAAAATTATAAACAAAGGAAACCATGTACCTTAACAACATTCACTTGTTTCATACTATCATCGCCATCCAAACTCGGCCGAAGCTTCATTGAATGCTTTTCTACCGATAGCAACCACTCTGGAAGGAGTTTTCTTCTTTCCTGAACACAATAGAAAAAACGTAAAAAGAAACAAATATATACAAAATATACAAAGCTTAAAAACATAGAACCGTTGTAATGTACTTCAAAATCTCAACACCATTCCCCAGCAACGGCGCCATTTTGTTGAAGCAATAAAGCAGCAAGCAAAAAAAAATATTAAGTACCTAGTTTTGTCGTCTCCACAGGGATTAGTGCGATATGAACACCGTTCAACGGCATCTACATTTCTAAGCTTATTGTTCAAAAGTTTTGGTTTAAAAGTTCTAGGAACCATAAATAAAAACAGAAATTATAAAATAAAGACTGGAATATAAACGGAGCCTTGTTGGGATTGGATTTCATCAATTGATAACATATGCATACTTATGATCAAATTAAACACAACACAATCATTCGTCTAATATCATCACGTATCACCCACGACAAAGCTTATCTCTAATGCAGCGTCGAGAGAACAACCATGTTGTCTCATTGGTGATCTCTCATCCAACAAAAACACAACACAGAGCATTACAAATTGATACTCACGCAAATTATTAGCCCGAATCTATCTCTAGCATTTAGGAACTAACACGTGATCATCCTAGTGAAGGTGAGAAAATACTTAGAAGGGGGGGTTGAATAAGTATGACAGAAAATAATCAAAGATAAAAACTCAAGTATTTTTATCCTGGTTCGTTGAACTCAACTACTCCAGTCCACCCTTTTCAAGAGTGATTTGCCTTTCTCAACAAGGACTTAATCCACTATTCAAATCAACTGATTACAAATAGCAACACCTAAGAACAACTGTTCTTAGTCTTCTCAAGAGCTACTGATCTAACCTAGATCCTCTTAAGGAAAACTTCCTTTACAAATTAATGTAATACAATGTAAGAGTAAGAAATTGCTTCTATGAAAGCTATAAACACAACTGTGTTATTTCTCTAAGTTTAGAACAATGTATGAACAGCAAAGAATATGAGAGCTTGAGAGTTTCTTCGCTTGAGAGTAAGTTTGTCAAAATTCGTCACTTGAAGAATGAGCTATGATTTCCTTTATATAGCCACTTGAATATTGGAGAGAATATTTTACCGTTGGAGAAGATATTTCCAATATCAAATAGTACTGTCCTTTGTACTATTGCAGCAGAGAGACGACGCACAAATAGTGGGTGTAGCAATTGTCTGCTGAGCTGTGAGTTTACCATATGTGGAATGTATCAGAGGAATAATCTTCTTGCAGAGAATTATGTCTATCCCAATTAAGGAAAGATTTGCTGGCATATTCCAACGGATATATTAAAATAATCTTCTTCAAATAATTCTTCAGATAGTTCAGATCAACAATCAATATCAGAGTCTTCAGTCTTCAGAATCTTCTGGAAACTTCAGAGCCTAAGATGTTCTTCAGATATTGCTGAATCAGAGTCTGGTGCAGCTGTGTGCTTGAAGCGTAACATGCTCTTAGATCAGAGTCTTCACTCAGATCAGAGTCTTCTCTCATTCAGAGTCTCTTCACTCAGAGTCTTCTTTCATTCAGAGTCTTGATAATATATGCAGCGTGTTGTATCTTCAAAATCTTGATGACTAAGCTCTTATACTTCAGATTCTTCTAATCTTCAGATGCTCTTGAGCCATTCAGAATTTATTGTTCACATCAAATTTGCTCTTTAAGATTAAAATCTTTTGTGCCTGTAGAAAACAGTTTAGAACAAATTTAGAGAGTATAATTCTTGTATACAAATTATCATTAATGTTATCATCAAAACATAGAGATATTACTAAGACACAATCTGTGCTCTTACAATCTCCCCCTTTTTGATGATGACAAAACATGAGAAATTTGTTCAATAAAAATATGAATTAAAATTACTCCCCCTGAGATTAACAATCTCCCCCTGAAATGAATACTCTAATGGAATTAGATACTTCCCTTTCTGGTTGAGTACATTTCAGATTCAGAGCCTGATTGAAGCCTGGTTAACATCCTGATTGAAGCCTGGTTGACATATGTTTGACTTCTAGAGTCAAAGCTTGATGCCATATTAAAGCTTGATGCCAGATGAACAACTTCAGAACACCTGGTTGTTTATCTTGCCATTTCCTGTCTTGAGTTATCTTTTAGATCATAGTACTCAAGGTTAGATATCAGAGTCTGGTCTACTCAGATTTAGCTATTTTTGATCAGGTTCTGAAAAGATAGATCTCAGGAAAAACTTCAATGAAATTTGTCAGAGTCTGGTTAGATTCAAAGAATGTTAGTAACATGTCTGACTTAGTTCAGATAATTGCTTATAGATTTGAACAATCAGATTCTATTTTGTTTCTCCCCCTTTTTGTCATAATCAAAAAGAATCTTTAAAAAAAACAGTAAAGATGCAGAAGAAACACATATCCAGATAAGCAAAAAGATCATTGTCATTAAGTCAAGAGAACAAAACATATCAGAAGAAAATCAAAACAAAGCAAAACATGAAAAACTTGTGCAAAACATCAAGTAGGTTTAGCAGATGAGGCTTGTTGAGAAGCAATGAGTTGCAGCAGTGCTGTAATCCTTTCTGAATTTTCATCTTGCTTAGCCATCCAAGTTTTCATTTCTTCATTTGTTTTCTTTTGATCAACCATAAAATCCTTAAGTTCTTTGACATCCTTCTGAAGATCTGTAGATTCTGAAACAGTAGATTCTGGAACAGTAGATTCTGAAACAATCTGAGTAACATCAGGTGCAGGAATTTCTGGAGGTGGAGGAGCTTCTAGAAGAAGAATAGGTGGAGTGTTTCTCTTAATCCGTTTTTGATAAGCAGCAAACCTTACTTTTGACAATCTAAGACATTGAGTCCTGATTTTCAAAGCCTCCCTATTCAGTCTGTAAAGATATTTCTTCCAAACAGCGTTAGCAGCCTCTTTGTCCATAGTAGTCATGCAGACATCCATAATGTCAGCAAAGTCTGAGACATTATCCTTATCAAAATCTCTTAACAGAGTATAAACACTTGATCCCAATTCTGCTTCATCAGGGATTCTGGGTTGTCTTGGTTGGGTTAGTGGTGTTTGTTCAGAAGGTTGAGGTTGTGAAGATGGATGTTCAGATGTTTGTGGTTCAGAAGGTTGAGGTTGTGAAGATGGATGTTCAGATGTTGGTTGATTGGTTGGTGGTTCAGAAGTTTGTTGGTCAGAATGTTGTGGTTGAGGTATTGAGGGAATTGGTTGGGTTTCTGTTGGTTGTGGAGTGAGAGTTTGAGTTGGGGAATTTTGTGGAGAAGGTGGATGTTCAGAAGTTGGAGATTTAAACAGCTGTTTCCAAACACTTTCAGAACGAGGTTGTTTGAGATCATTCAAGCATTCATTAATGTAACCAGATGATTCATCATCAGATGATGTATCAGAGTGGTTAGATTTTTCAGAAGTTGAAGATAAAATGACAGAACGGTTTAAAGGTGTGACATCTAATATCTCATTAGGATCAATGAGATTCTCAGGTTGGTCAGAGTGTTCAGGGTGAACATCCTCTGGAATGGTATATTCTGGGATAGTGTTTTGTGGTTGTGGTGTTGTTTGTTGAGTTTGTTGTGGAATGTTTGTTTGAATGTTTGTTGGTTGTGGTGTATGAGTTTCAGATGGTCTAGATCTTTTAAATATAAGGGGTGAGTCAGATGGTGTGGGGGTAGCAGAATGATGAACAGGATTAGAATCAGTGTTAAATACCTGTTTCAGAGTATCTCTAATTTCTTCAAAAGTTGCTGCAGGAGGATTTGGTTGAACCTTCTTCAGCTTCCTCCTTTTCTTCTTCTTTTCAGCATCTGAATGCTTCCTTTTCTTCTGATGACCTTCACTATCAGCTTTTCTCTTACGTCTTCTTTCCCTTGTCAAATCAGGAAGAACTTGGCCTTCCTTCTGCACAAGATTGGCAGGAATCTCAACACCATCTCTTATGCAGCGAGCAACATACTCAGCAATAATTTCTCTAGGTTCATCTGAGGTGAATAAAGGAAAATCCTTAACAGGAATCCTTCTTCCCCTAACTTCTTCAGAGTTAGTTTTCCTTGGTTTCTCAGATAAATCATCAACCAGTTTCATCCTTCTCAGAGTTAAACCGTTTATTTCAGAGCCAATGATATAAGTCAGATCTTCTGTCAACCCAGCCTCTTGCAGATGCGCCACAAGTTGGTTTTCTATCAGAATATCTGAAATCAGCCTTCCCATAGGAATCCATGTTCTGACTTTTCCAGATTTATCTCTGGCTGTTTCCCTTGTTTCCTTGACGTGAGACACCAGATGATTAAACAACAGATATGGAAGATCAATCTGAATGTTTTGGTGTAAACAATACATGAAGTAAAGTTGTTCAGCATTAACATAATCAGAAGAGTTTGAAGAGGGTCTGTGAAAGATGGTGTTCATGAAAATCTTAGCCCATATCTTGTAAGTGGGTTTCAAGAACTTAACCTTCTTACAAGGTTCACCAGTAGTACAGATTTCTTGACATACATCTTTCAGATCTTCACGCGCAGAAGACAGAGAGGTTACTCCATCAGTTGCCTTAAAACCTATGAGTTTCCTTATCAGGTTTTCAGTGATAACTATCTTTTTTCCCAGCACAGAGGAGTGAATGAACTTTGGAGTAGCAAATGCATGGATCCAGAATTCCTTCACTAACTTTGGATACACAGGACCCATAAGCCTGTCAAAGTAACCGTCCCAGCCTTGTGCTTTGATTGATGAAATCAGATCAAACCCATTTTCAGCAAGATCTTCTAAGTCCACGAAACTTTCACACAGTACTTCTAGTGAATCAACAACAGTTAGGAGAGTGCGTACTGGTTCTATGACAGTGGTAGCATCTTTGGTAGTAACAGCGTTTGAAGTAGATGCCATTGTTGACGATGATGAAGAAGATGAAGGTTTCTGAGTTCTTTTAGGGTTTGCAAAGAGAGAGAACAACAAACAAAAACGCATATGTGTTTGAGAATGTGAAAAGTGTGAATGTGTTAAGAGAGTGGTTTATATAGACAAATAAAGCACGCATGGGAAACACAACAGATACACATAGGACACATACGTATGTTTGCATTAAATGAAAAGTAATCATTTTTAATTATGATATGACATTTGGGGGAAAATCAAGACAGATTGAGATTTTCAAAGCAATACCTTAAACGTCATAATCAGTAGGTGTACTCCATCTTTTCAGATTCTGAGTGACACGTGTTTGCTTGCATGTGATTCTATAACTCTTAAGAAATGAAACGTTTTCAACTTTCAGATCCTCTGAGATGGTCAGTACAGAGTTTCACACAAAAAAAATAATTCACAGATAAATTAAACAAGCAAGACAGATGAAATACTTCAGAGTGTTAAACACTTAGCATCTGAGAAGTTGACTCTGAGAAATATTACTCTGGACAAAAATCCATACAAATATTTTTCAGAATAAACTTAAACCTATCTTCAGCAAGGGGTTTTGTGAAAATATCTGCCCATTGATGATCTGTATCAACAAAGGCTAAATTTATTACACCCTTCTGAACATAGTCTCTGATGAAATGATGTTTAATCTCTATATGTTTGGCCTTAGAGTGTAAAATTGGATTTTTGGATAAACATATAGCAGAAGTATTATCACAGAAGATAGAAAGATTACTCTCATAGATTTGATAATCTTCTAGTTGACTCTTCATCCAGAGCATCTGAGTGGAACATCCAGCAGCAGCAATGTATTCTGCCTCTGTGGTTGATAGTGCAATTGTTGGTTGTTTCTTGCTGTACCACGAGATCAGATGACTTCCAAGAAACTGACAGCTTCCAGAAGTACTTTTGCGCTCAACTCTATCTCCAGCATAGTCAGCATCACAGAATCCAACTAGTGAATATTCGTCAGATCTTCTGTAACACAAACCAACATTAGCAGTACCTTTCAGATACCTTAGAATCCTCTTAACAGCAGTTAAGTGTGATTCTCTAGGATCTGATTGGAATCTAGCACATAAACAAACACTAAACAGAATGTCTGGTCTAGAAGCAGTCAAATAAAGAAGAGATCCTATCATACCTCTGTAGAGTTTCTGATCTACCTTCTTACTTACCTCTTCCTTACCTAGAGTGCTTGTAGGATGCATTGGAGTCTTTGCCATTTTGCTATCCAGCATGTTAAACTTCTTCAGAAGCTCTTTAACATACTTGGTCTGATGTATGTAGGTGCACTCTGGAGTCTGATTTACTTGGATTCCCAGAAAGAATCTCAGTTCTCCCATCATGCTCATCTCAAATTCTGCCTGCATACATTTAGCAAACTCCTTTCCAAGCATAATATTTGTTGATCCAAAAATAATATCATCTACATAAATTTGACAAATCAACAAATCTTTCTTAATGGTTTTACAAAATAGTGTGGTATCCACTTTTCCTCTGATGAAATTTTTCTTCAGAAGAAAATTACTCAACCTCTCATACCAAGCTCTGGGAGCTTGTTTTAGCCCATAAAGAGATTTTTTCAGTTTGTAAACATGATCTGGAAAATTTTCATTTTCAAAACCAGGAGGTTGGTGGACATACACTTCCTCTTCTATAATTCCATTAAGAAAAGCACTTTTAACATCCATCTGATAAAGAGTGATGTTATGTTGTGCAGCAAATGAAATAAGCAAGCGTATAGACTCTAACCTTGCAACAGGAGCATATGTTTCTGTGTAGTCTATGCCTTCTTGTTGACTGTAGCCTTGAGCAACCAGTCTTGCTTTGTTCCTTTCAACTTCTCCTTTCTCATTAAGTTTATTTCTGAAAACCCATTTTGTTCCAATGACATTGAAACCTTTAGGTCTTGGAACCAGATCCCAGACTTCATTCCTTGTGAATTGATTCAGCTCCTCTTGCATAGCTAAAATCCATTCATTATCTTCCAGAGCCTCATCAACAGATGTTGGTTCTATAATTGACACTAAGCCACAGAAGGAAGATTCAGAAGTTCTGAGAAATGCTCTTGTCCTTATTGGATCATCTTTCTTTCCAATTATCACATCCTCTGGATGAGAAGCTTTCATTCTGGAAGAAGATCCTCTGACTGTTGGTCTTTCAGAAATATGCAGATTGTCAAGTTGGGAAGTTAGAGGCGTAGCATCTGGGCTTGCTTCAGAGTCTTTGTCTTCAGTCTTGTCTGCCTCTGAGCCTTCAGAGTCTGTGAGAATAACTTCTCTATCTGCAGAACTTTCAACTTGCTTTGGCTTTTCAGAGCCAAGCTTATCATCAAATCTAACATGAATAGATTCTTCCACAATCTGTGTTTCAGTATTGAATACTCTGTAGCCTTTAGAGCGTTCAGAATAACCAAGCATGAAACACTTCTGTGCTTTAGAATCAAACTTGTTCAGATGATCTTTAGTGTTAAGCATATAACAGATACATCCAAATGGATGAAAATAAGCAATGTTGGGCTTTCTGTTTCTCCACAATTCATAGGGAGTCTTTTCCAGAAGAGGTCTTACAGACACTCTGTTCTGAATATAACATGCTGTATTTATTGCTTCTGCCCAAAAGTATTTTGCCAGATTTGTCTCGTTGATCATGGTTCTGGCCATTTCTTGCAATGTTCTATTTTTCCTCTCTACAACTCCATTTTGTTGTGGAGTTCTAGGACAGGAGAAATCATGTGCAATTCCTTTTTCAGAAAAATATTTTTCAAAATATTTGTTTTCAAACTCACCACCATGATCACTTCTGACTTTAATAATTTTACATTCTTTTTCAGTCTGGACTTGATTGCAGAAGTCAATGAACACAGAATGAGACTCATCCTTGTGTTTTAGAAACTTTACCCATGTCCATCTGCTGTAGTCATCTACAATGACTAACCCATACTTCTTGCCTCTGATGGATGCAGTTTTCACTGGTCCAAACAGATCAATATGAAGTAATTCCAATGGTCTAGAAGTGGAAACAACATTTTTTGGTTTAAAATGAGATTTTGAAAATTTACCCTTTTGACATGCGCCACACAGAGCATCTGAATTGAACTTCAGATTAGGGAGTCCTCTGACCAGATTGAGTTTATTAATCTGAGATATACGTCTCATATTAATATGTCCCAATCTTCTATGCCAGACCCATTGCTCATCATTCACAGATAAAAGGCATTTTACATTTTGAACTTTAAGTTCTGAAAGGTTAATTTTGTAAATGTTGTTTTTCCTCTTTCCACTGAATAGGATTGAACCATTCTTTTGACATACAGCTTTGCAACATTTTTGATTAAAGATGATATCATAACCATTGTCACTTAATTGACTTATGGACAATAGATTATGTTTCAATCCTTCAACTAACAGAACATTAGAAATAGAGGGTAGGTTACCATTACCTATTGTACCAGAGCCAATGATCTTGCCCTTCTGGTTCCCTCCAAATTTCACGTCCCCTCCAGATCTAAGTTCCAGGCTTTGGAACATAGACCTTTCGCCCGTCATATGTCGTGAGCATCCAGAGTCCAGGTACCATGATTGGTGTCTGGATTTTGCTGCTAAGAACATCTGCAACAGGTATTATCTTACTTTTAGGTACCCAGATCTTCTTGGGTCCTTTGGGGTTAGATGTTCTGTGGTTTTGCCTAAACTTCTGTTTTTCAACATAGTGTTTATTCTGGATAACCCTTGGCTTAAACACATAAGTACTCTTTTCAGAGCTTGTATGTTTAATATCATTCAGATGACCAAACTTAAAATGAGAATACAGAGGAGTCTTCTTGATGAAGAGTTTATCAACAGATTTTGGATTGCTTCCAGAGGAAGATTCACATCCAATGCCTCTTCTGTTGTTCCCACTAACACCATAGATCATAGAAGCCATTTTGCTTCTGTCTATGCTTTTAGTGAGGAATCTTTTAAAACTGGAGTCATATTTTTCTAAAATATTTTCACTTGACTCTGTTTCAGTATCAGATTCTTGTTGAGTTGTTTCTAAATCATTTTTGAGTTTTAAATTTATTTCTTTCTGCTCAACAAGTTCTGTTCTCAGAAGATCAATCTCAGATTCAAGATTGCTTTTCAGCTTCTTGTATTTGAGTTTAATCTTGCTGTAGCTTTCCAACATGTCAGATAAACTTTCAACAAGTTCAGCTCTGGAGAGTTCAGAAAATACCTCTTCAGAGTCAGAGTTTGATTCTGACTCAGATTCAGATGATGACGTTCCTTCATCTTGATCATTTGTGTTGGCCATCAGCGCAACATTTGCACATTCTTCCTCAGATTCAGAAGATGATTCAGATTCATCTGAGTCATCCCATGTAGCCATCAGAACCTTTTTCTTTTTATCAAACTTCCTTTTGGGTTTTTCCTTTTGAAGTTTGGGACATTCACTCTTGTAGTGTCCAGGTTCTTTACATTCATAACAAGTGACCTCTTTCTTGCCAGATCTTCTGTGTCCAGAAGATTCTCTCTTTTGATCAGATCTTCTGAAGTTGTTGAACTTCTTCCCTTTGTGCTTCCAGAGTTTGTTGATCCTTCTGGACAGCATGGATAGTTCATCTTCTTCTTCAGAAGAAGATTCCTCAGAGCTTTCTTCATTTACCTGCAAAGCTTTAACAGATTTGTTAGATTTAAAAGCTAAGGATTTACCTTTATCTTTCTTCTGGGGTTCATCTTCCTCCAGCTCAATCTCATGACTTCTCAAAGAACTGATGAGTTCTTCTAATGAGATTTTGTTCAGATCCTTGGCCAGCTTCAATGCAGTCACCATAGGTCTCCATCTGGTAGGAAGACTTCTGATGATCTTCTTGACATGATCAGATGTTGAGTAGCCCTTGTCCAGAACTTTCAACCCAGCTGTTAGAATCTGAAATCTGGAAAACATAGTCTCAATGTTCTCAGATTCTTCCATCTTGAACGCTTCATACTTCTGTATCAGCGCCAGAGCCTTTGTTTCTTTCACCTGAGAGTTTCCCTCATGAGTCATTTTGAGAGACTCAAACATATCATGAGCAGTGTCTCTGTTGGTAATCTTCTCATACTCTGTATGAGAGATTGCATTAAGAAGTATGGTTCTGGCTTTGTGATGATTCTTGAATTCTTTCTTCTGCTCCTCAGTCATTGATTTTCTATCAATCTTTTTGCCATCCTTAGTAGGATGTTCATATCCATCAATGACTAAATCCCAGAGATCAGCATCATACCCCAAGAAAAAACTTTCAAGTCTATCTTTCCAATAATCAAATTTTTCTCCATCAAACATTGGAGGTTTGGTGCTGATTCTGTCTCCTTCATATTTGTTGCTTGATGTAGGAATATCACCCATATTAGCAACTAAATAAATAACAGAGTATTCTTCTCACTGGATCTTTATCTGTCACGGTTAAGTGAATGCACACTCAGAACCGGAGCTCTGATGCCAACTGAAGGTGAGAAAATACTTAGAAGGGGGGGTTGAATAAGTATGACAGAAAATAATCAAAGATAAAAACTCAAGTATTTTTATCCTGGTTCGTTGAACTCAACTACTCCAGTCCACCCTTTTCAAGAGTGATTTGCCTTTCTCAACAAGGACTTAATCCACTATTCAAATCAACTGATTACAAATAGCAACACCTAAGAACAACTGTTCTTAGTCTTCTCAAGAGCTACTGATCTAACCTAGATCCTCTTAAGGAAAACTTCCTTTACAAATTAATGTAATACAATGTAAGAGTAAGAAATTGCTTCTATGAAAGCTATAAACACAACTGTGTTATTTCTCTAAGTTTAGAACAATGTATGAACAGCAAAGAATATGAGAGCTTGAGAGTTTCTTCGCTTGAGAGTAAGTTTGTCAAAATTCGTCACTTGAAGAATGAGCTATGATTTCCTTTATATAGCCACTTGAATATTGGAGAGAATATTTTACCGTTGGAGAAGATATTTCCAATATCAAATAGTACTGTCCTTTGTACTATTGCAGCAGAGAGACGGCGCACAAATAGTGGGTGTAGCAATTGTCTGCTGAGCTGTGAGTTTACCATATGTGGAATGTATCAGAGGAATAATCTTCTTGCAGAGAATTATGTCTATCCCAATTAAGGAAAGATTTGCTGGCATATTCCAACGGATATATTAAAATAATCTTCTTCAAATAATTCTTCAGATAGTTCAGATCAACAATCAATATCAGAGTCTTCAGTCTTCAGAATCTTCTGGAAACTTCAGAGCCTAAGATGTTCTTCAGATATTGCTGAATCAGAGTCTGGTGCAGCTGTGTGCTTGAAGCGTAACATGCTCTTAGATCAGAGTCTTCACTCAGATCAGAGTCTTCTCTCATTCAGAGTCTCTTCACTCAGAGTCTTCTTTCATTCAGAGTCTTGATAATATATGCAGCGTGTTGTATCTTCAGAATCTTGATGACTAAGCTCTTATACTTCAGATTCTTCTAATCTTCAGATGCTCTTGAGCCATTCAGAATTTATTGTTCACATCAAATTTGCTCTTTAAGATTAAAATCTTTTGTGCCTGTAGAAAACAGTTTAGAACAAATTTAGAGAGTATAATTCTTGTATACAAATTATCATTAATGTTATCATCAAAACATAGAGATATTACTAAGACACAATCTGTGCTCTTACACCTAGATCCAGACCTTTAGAGTGTATCTCTAGCACGGTTAAAATCAAAGATAAACAGGTAAGCAAAGACGACACCCATATCGGATAAATGGTTGTTTCATATAAAACACAGTGATCAGAATGCGTACACACGCTTAACCCATTTTAAGTGTATTCATCTAATCTTCCGAATGGTTGTGAACATCATTCTTCATCACTATTATCACATACCCACACAATATCATAATGATCCTACCCATGCTACTTAATCAACACAACACCATAGAAGATACAATGAATATCAACTTCAAAACCATGTCAAAAGTTTGTTCATTGATAGAAGAAAATTTGAGATCAAAGATGTGAAAAGGTTTTGTCAAGACCCACAAATACATAATCAAAGATAATCGATCAATAGAGAGTCCAAACTAGTTCACAAACATAAATTAGATGAAATACATAAGGTATCAAAAGATTACATCCAAACCCCAACAAGAGATCAAAGATCTTACCTCCTCCCTCTTAGGATTTTGTGTTCTTTTCTCTAAAATAAATGAAGAGAGATAAGTTTTGATGTATATAATGTTACAAAATGGAATGATGACCTAAAAAGCAATAAAAACACTTAAATAACCCATTCAGGATCTGTCATGTTTGCCTAGCGAGCAGCTAGCAAAGCCTTCGCTCTGATTTCGTCTAGCAAATTTATGGTCCTTTCGGTTCTGTCCAAGTCTGGGTGTGTTCGCTACCTGCTCGCCTAGCGAACTTTGCTAGTTTAATTCGCTAGAGCTTCGCTACTTACTCGCCTAACGAACATGACAGCATTTTGTTGTTAGCATGCTGTCTTGGTTTCTTTGTCATATTTCTTGTGTCTTAAATTCCATTTGTTTTGTGCCTAATTCCTGCAAAATAGCACACAAATTAAAGGTACCAAGAGATTTTCACAATATATTGCAAACCAAACAAAGCAAGAGTGATTTTCAACACTTTCTTGACAAAAATGAGCGAAAGATGACAACATTTGATAGATCAAATAAGTGAAATTTGGCATCTAACAGCGACATCCTGGTGAAGCCCCAGCGAACTAGCCCATATTAGAGGCAGTAGGAAAAATACGCAAAGTTCGATGGGCGAAGTTAAAGTGAAGCAGTTCGCTGTGCGAAGAAGTGTTTGCACGAAAAACTCGGATATTTTTCAATGGCGTTTTAACTATTCCTTAGGCACTTCAAGTGCCCAAAAGTGGTCTTCGCAGGGAAAATAGGGTATTCGCTAGGTGAATAGGACAAATATTTGTTTTACTATATATGTACTTTTCTCAATTTTTAGAAATAACTCTTTTACAACTTTTATAACGTATATAAGAATTTTATACCTCTTTATTTTCAAGCATATTTTAGAGAGAGAGAGAGAGAGAGAGAGAGAGAGAGAGAGAGAGAGAGAAACATAAACCCTAAGAGGGAGATTGTAAGAGCTTCTATTTCTTGTTGGATTTGGATGTAATCTCTTGATACCTTATGTATTTCATCTAATATATGTATTGTGAACTAGTTTTGATTCAATATTGATGTTGTCTTTAATTTCTTATTTATGGGTCTTGACAAAACCTTTTTTAAATCTTAGATATTAGATATTCATCTATCAATTAGCAAACTTTTAACATAGTCTTGTAAGTTGATATTCACTTGTATTTTCTATTTTATTGGATTGATTAGTAGCATGAGTAGCATGAGTAGGATCAATACGGTATTGTGAGGATGCGTGATAATAGTGGTGAAGAACTATGTTCACATACATATAGTAAATTAGTTGAATGCATGTAAAAAGGGTTATACGTATGAACATATTTTGATCATGGCGTTTTATATGAATAAATCATGAAGTTGATATGGATGTCATCTTTGTTTACGTGTTTATCTTTTATTTGTATCGTTATAAAAGTATACTCTTCAGATATGGATCTAGGATGATTATCTTTTAAGTTCTGGACTCTAGACATAGATTTAGGCTTAACATTTGCTTGAGTATCAGTTCTTAACGCTCTGTGCTGTTGAGTTCTGTGAGACATCACCAATGAGACAATATGGTTGTTCTCTCGATTTTGCATTAGACATAACCTTTGTTGTGGGTGATACGTAAGGATATTAGACGAATGATTGATTTGTGTTTAACTGATTAGAAGAATGCATGTGTTATTAATTGATGATATCCAATCCCAACAAGGCCCCGTTTATATTTCAGTCTTTACTTTATATTTTTCTTCTTTGTATTTTCTACCTTTATTTATGGTACCAAGAATCTTTCAACCAAATTTTCACAACAAGCTTAGAAATGTAGAGACCGTTGAACAACGTTCTTTCCTTCACACTGATCCCTGTGGAGACGATATAAATTCCGAAGGAAATCCTTCCAAAAATAAATTTTTTGTTTTGTCGCTATACTATAGTTCGAACAAAATGGCGTAGTTGTCAGGGATTGGTGTTTATATATTGAAGTGCATTACAATAGTGTCTATATTTTTTAACTTTGTAGAGTTGTTTATATTGTATATATACTTGTTTCTTTTTACGTTTTCTTAAGTGTTGTTTAGGTATGAATGATGAGAACCTCTTCTAGATTGGTTGATATTTGTATAAAAGTATCTGATGAAGATTCTCCCAAGTTATGATGGTGATGGTAGGATGTTAAGTGTGTGAATGCAAGCAAGGTAAATTGTACCGCTTTATAGAATGTTAGAATGATTTAAGAATATTGTGATTTGTGCAAATGTGTATTTTTGTTTCATGTAGCAACTTATTTGAATGCTTGTTTGACTTAGGTCCAAAAGCCACAAAATGTGAGAAACATCCATTGTTCAGTATATGTTAGGGTGACTAATAAACTTTGTTTAATTCGTTTGATTCATGCTTTATCTTTTGATTATTGTGATTTTGTGGAAGCATTAGAAATGATCAAGGAATTTGTTTATATTGAGCACAACCGTATCTAAATCGTAACTTACTTGTGAGTAGAGAGTATTCATTAACCCATTTGAGCCTAAACAGTTTAAATCTTATTTTAGTGATGAACTTGGTTTATGTACATAATTTGAAAGTTTTGTCCATCATTAAATTTTGTGGGATTCTAAAAAATTTCTTGAAACCTTTGAACAATGTTTTAAATTGATTTCCTTGCCATTAAAAGCAAATAGCATTTACTTGATATTTGGTTGAATTCAAGTTGGGGAGAATGAAAAGAAAGATGGTAAGTTCCTAAAAAATTTTGAAAAATTTCAAGCAAGCTTTAAAAAATAGTGAATATGAAAAACAAAAGAAAAAGAATGTTTCTTTGAAAAAATAAAAATAGAGAATGAAATAATTATGCAAAAGAAAGTTTGAGAAGATTTGAAATATAGGAAAGGAAATGGTGAAAATAAGTGGGATGTGTAAATAACTTGTATAGTGAATGTCTCTTTTGCATTGACAACTTTGATTCAATGACCTTTAAAAATGTCCCTTTGTTGTGAACCTGACCAAGCTACAACATTAAAATCCCTTAGTAATCTCTTGCTTCTATGATTTCATGTTTGATTGATTAGATGAATGTATGAATAGGATTGTTATTTGCATTATTTGACAAGTGAGTGAAATTTCTCCGCGGTTGCAAATGTGTTAATTTTTTTATTTTTAATTTTTAAGAGGAGTGTTAGAGTGATTCAAGTATGAAAATTTAGTTGTTATTTGAAACATTGTATGATATTTATTTAAGAACTAAATTCTTTGTCATTGTTCAATTCTATTAAGTGGTGAATAATGCTTGTACGCATTCTCATGCTTGACCAAGTCTTCTTATTAGAGAAAATCTCTCTTGTTTGAATTTGAACTGTTATCACTTTATCGGTTCAATATTATGCTTGATAAAATCCTCTTGTTTGAAAATTTTTCTCTTGTTTTCATGAGGGGCATACTTTGCTTGATGACAAGCAAAAATCTAGTTGGGGAGAGTTTGTTAAGTGCAAATTTTGACTTAAATTAAACCATCTTTCTTTGCATTTTTGAACTCATTTCTCATGTTTTAATGGAATTAATTATTATTCTTGGGTATTTCTTCAACATATTGCAAATACCTTTCGATGCCTTGATGTGTGTGTTATTGTAGAGGATATAGGCATAAAACATCAAAGGTTAAAACACAAGTGAAATTGACAAGGAAGCCAAAGAAAAGAAGAGGAATCAGCATGTTCATTTTGCGAACACTAATAAGTTGAAAGCGAATGCTCGATGTACAAGGTCCTGGCAAAGCCCCAGTGAACTAGCATAGATTAGAGGCAGTAGGAAAAGGACCTAAAGTTCATTGGACAAATTTGAAGCAAAGCAGTTCGTGTGCGAAGAACTGCTCGCACGACAAACTCGTGTATTTTCCAAGGGCGGTTTAACTATTCCTTAGGCACTTCAAGTGCCCAAAAATGGTCTTCGATGGGCGAATAGGGTGTTCGCTAGACGAACAGGACAAATTTTTGTTTTACTATATATGTATTTTTCTCACTTTTTAGAAATAAGTCTTGTACAACTTTTATAACATATATTAGAACTTTATCTCACTTCATTTTCAAGCATATTTTAGAGAGAGAAACACGAACTCTAATATTTTGATTTCTTGTTGGATTTGAATGTAATATTTTGATACCTTATGTATCTCATCTAATATATGTATTGTGAACTAGTTTTAATTGGATATTGAAGTTGTCTTTGATCTCTTATTTGTGGGTCTTGACAAAACCTTTTTCAAATCTTAGATCTTAGATATTCAGCTATCAATGAGCAAACTTTTGACATAGTCTTATAAGTCGATATTCAATTGTATCTTCTATTTTATTGTGTGGATTAGTAGCATGAGTATGATCAATACAGTATTGTAGGGATGCGTGATAATAGTGATGAAGCTCTATGTTTACATACATTTGACAAATTAGGTAAATGCATGTAAAAAGGGTTAAGCATATGTACGTATTCTGATCATGGAGTTTTATATGAATCAATCATGAAGTTGATATAGATGTCTTCTTTGTTTACCTATTTATCTTTAATTTAAACCGTTATAGAAATATACTCTTCAGATCTAGATCTAGGATGATTATCTGTTAGGTTCTAAACTCTAGACATAGATTTAGGCTTAACATTTGCTTGAGTATCAGTTCTTAATGCTCTGTATTGTTGAGTTGTGTGAGACATCACCAATGAGACAATGCGGTTATTCTCTCGATGTTGCGTTAGACATAACCACTTTTGTGGGTGATGCGTAAGGATATTAAATGAACGATTGGTTTGTGTATAACTGATTAGAAGAATTCATGTGTTATCAACTGATGAGATCCACTCCCAACAAAGCTCTGTTTGTATTTCTGTCATTACTTTATATTTTCCATCTTTATATTTTCTGCCTTTATTTATGGTACCATGAATCTTTCAACAAACATTTCACAACAAGCTTAGAAATGCAGAGACAGTTGAACGACGTTATTTCCCTCGCACCGATCCCTGTGGAGAAGATATAAATTCCTGAGGGAATCCTTCCAAAATTAAATTTTTTCTTCTTGTCGCTTTACTACAGTTCCAATGTTAACCCATTTTGGTGCAACATCACCTACATCTAGGGGCATCCAAGCCAGGAAGGAAATCCACTATAATATAATTAGTTCAAAGTCACAGTAAACACTCACACGTTTACAAGCTTCTCGCCTAATCACTACCCGTGCTAACTTCTACCTAGGAACTCCTAGATATGAGACTCCTCTCACTTTCAACTAGTCACACAATAGTGACAAACTCAACAATAAAGACCATTGGAAGTCACACAAAATCCACTATCTTCTTAAAAGCTTAGGAGTGATTACAACCTAAAACTCAGTCCAACTCAAGTACTTAAGGAGTACATGAATGGCTCACAAATGCACAAGCAATACATTCCAACTCAGATGTCAAAAGACATAAGAAAGGATTACAAAAGACACATTAAACCCTAATACTCTTTCTTTCAAATCACAACTTCTCGACTTCATTAGGTTCTGAAATCTCCTTTAAATAGACATCACAATTGCATAGGCTTGGGCTCTTGAAATGCACAACACAAGACATCAGCTTTAAATTACTTGCATGATCTCCTACACAATAATAGGAACTAAATATAATGTTTCCTAAAAAGGCTCCAAGACCCTTTTTAAGAAATAGAAGCAAATATGTCAAGAAGGAAGTTCCTTAAATATCCCTCATTGGATTGCCACATTATGTGAATTAAAACACTATCAAATCGCACACTTTAAATATCAAATTATACCAACCCTAAACTCTTGGTATAACATGTCCTTGCCACATGTCCCAACATCATGTTGATCACGCTGCTGACTAACTTGTCACGACATATGTCTCAACATCTTGCTAAAAATTGTTTTACCAAAATTTCTGCCATTCCAAAACCATAGAACTTATAATCTCCCCCTTTGGAAAATTTTGGCTAAAAGAATCTTTGCATGGAAACCTGGAGAACTATAATCAACCATAACAACAAAAATCAACATGAACATTCACAAAACACAACAGAGACCCACAGAGCGAAAAAAAAACTCACAACAAGACCCAAAAAAACTTCATCATAAAACAACAAGAACTCCCCCTGAATTGCATAACCACCAATTCAGCAAACACAACTAAATAAAATGACAAGACATTTACAATGTCATGACATCTTGTCTGACATCATAGAATCAACAGAAATCCCCGTGTCACAATGATTTCCCTACAATGTCATGATATCGTGTCTGGCATCATAAAATCAGCAAAACTCCCCCTACCATAAAGCTCCCCCTTAAGAACACAACCACACAACTCCCTGACAACATCGTTACTCATCCTCATCCAAATTCAAACACATCTCAGGAATTCAGATTAATCCCCCTTTTTAGTGACTAATTAGACAAATGCTAAACAAATGAATAAATCCTATGAGCAGAAGTTATCAAAATAAAAACTACTAGCAATCACATGGAAAGAACTAGTCACATGCAAAGAAACAGATAGGGGAAGAAGTAGCAAGAAACTTTAGTCAAGGTTACATCCTAGTAGCAAATAAATTGCGCAAAAGTAGCAGTTCAGGGTACAACCCGCAAAAAGAAAACATAACAAACAAACATCACAAGTTGTTACTAGTCTTCAGGATTTGCATTTCCACTGGCAACTCCCATCATTATCCTCTGCTTTCTCCTCTGCATCTATCAAATCACCCCTAGCGCTTTCCTTTGTCATGGCATTAATAAGTTTTTCAAGTTTTATTTTTCTTTCAATGCATGCTCTTATAGTCCCATCCAACTCCTTCCAGGTTTCTTTTAACTCAACCAAGACTCTTGTTCTTGAAGTTGACCCAGCTTCTCCTTTGTTAGATATCATGACAATATCTGAGATATGTGTCCCTTCAAACAACTTATAGTGAAAAAATAAAGGTACCTCCCTCTTGCATGTTGCATTAGAATCAGTCAGAATACCAGGATGCTGACCCAAGATGATTCCATAAATCAAGGAAGGAAATGCAATTGGCAGTTTGACAGCAAAGGAACCCACATGCTTCAAGGTTTGATAAAAAATAAATGAACCAAAATCAAATGAATTTTTGGTACCAACTATATACATAAACCTGCCCAACCCTGTAGCAATAGTAGAGAAGTGATTTGTGGGCACCCAATTAACAACCCCAATTTTATGCAGAACAACATATTTGACACTCAATTTTCCCACAGACAACTTGTATTTTCTTGGCCAATTCTTCACTTGATTGGTTGTGATCTCCTTACAAAACATGTTATCACTGGCTTCAACTTCAGCTTGTTCTTCCTCATTTCTTCCCATGAACTAATTTATGACCTTAAGAGAGAACTCAACACACCTTCCTCTCACATGCATCTTTTGATATTTCTTACTCTTCTTGTTGTTGCAATCAGTAGGAATGTTCACTATGAACTCATTCACCAGCATTTCATAACACTTGCCCAGTCCAACAACATTTTTCATCAACTATGCATGCTCAACGAGACTCACCACTTCCTTAAACTCATGTGCATCCTTCCCAAGTTCTCTTTCGAGAGCTAACCTCCTTTGACAAACAAACTTCCAATTCTTAACATTCCCTATAGAATGAATGGAAATGTTATCAATTACCACCTCTGGAACATTTGCAGGTATCTTTTTCCTTGCTACAACTTTCTTTGCAGAAGGCACGATGTCCTGGACATCTGATTCAACATTCACTTCATATTCTGAATCACAAGAAGGGGCTTTCTTCCTTTTCATAGGTTTATTCTTGGATGCAGGGGTCACAACCTTTGCCCCAACTTTTCTCAGGTGTTACACTTATGTTTCTCTTTGTAGACTTAGGTTGTTTGCTTGTCAAGGCATCAGTCTTCCTTTTCCTAGCCCTTAACCTCTTGGCAATATTAGTAGCTACTTTCTTAGACAGGGTCTCATCATCTAAATTCAATTCATAGACAGTTTAAGGAGTTCACAGCCTTCCTTTATTATCAATAAGCATTTCTTCATCTCCAGAGCAAATTTTCTCATTGACATCCACTTCTTCCTAGACATTCTGCTCAGAGAGATCAAAGGAAACTGATTTTGTAACCTCCTCACTTTGAGGTTTTTCTGGATGGTTCTCAATGTGTGGAGTAGTTTGAACAACAGGCATAGAAATATCTGGCTCAACCTCAGATCTAGTTTCCTTCATAACAATAGCAACAAACATGCGCAGATTTCTATCAACGGTCATCTTTTCTGCCTCGCTGAAATTAGGGTTTTTCTGAGGACTTTCAGCAAGTTGCTCAGTTTAGCCAAAGATGTATCATCTTCTGGAACAACACTGAAGCCAGGATCACTAGATACAGATTTGGGAGATGATCCTAGTACACTATTATCAATAGTTTCTTGAATAATAGTACTCAAATCCAATCGACCTAAGTTAACTGCGTCATTAGGTTCTTCAATACTAGCAGACTCATTATCATTCACATTAATCTCAGCAATAGCAGGTTCAACCTAAATTTTTAAGAGGATAACTCAACACCCAAAGCAGAGGATTCCTTAAGGGTGGGAAGAGGATCAAGATAAAGGCTCCTCATAGATAGAGATTTCTTGGTACCATAGGAAGCAGATTTTCTATTACTATAGGGTTTTTGAACATTCTTGGAAGAAGAAGTGTCTTTACTTACCTTTGAGGTTTTAGCTTTCTTTGCACCAGAAGGTTTTACTTTTCCTTTTGGTGTGGCTTGAGGAACAACAACTGAGATAGGTATAACATCAGTAATAACGTCCGGTGAGAACACCTTGGTCGTTGGAGGAGAAACCCTAGTCTCCATTGGAGTAGCAACACCTTTCTCTTCAGAGCACTTGCTAGGAGTTGAAATGGGAGTGTTGGGCATCTTGGACTTAGATTGCATGTTGATAAAAATGTTTTGAGTGATACTAGAGGGAAAGCAAGAGATAACAATTTACTGATGTGAAGGAGAGTGAAAACAATAGGGTAATTATAAGGGTATTTCTTGAAAATTTGAAAAACTTGGTAAGGGTGCAATGACTTGCAAGGAATATCGTGTAGTATTAAATGGATAGGGAAAAATACAATTGCATGCTTACACAATAATGATTTCCATAATTTCGCATAAGGGCAGATTCCCAATTTTCCCTTAATTTCTCACTTTGATATTTGTTGAGATGCTGCCACTTTTTGTTTGACATCATAATTTTTTTCTTCTTATTTTTAAGTTTACAAATATCTTCAAGTTCCTCTACAACCACAATCTTCCCTTTGAGAATTAAATAGGTAGAATAACATGTGGTTTCTTGAGAACCCATAAGTAGCAATTACCTTTGGTTCTAACTCTCTTCATCTGAACATCATTCTTCTCATTAGAAACCAAGCATTCAGACCTAGTGATTTTTACCTTTAACCCTTGATCACATAACTGACTGATGCTCATCAAATTGACAGTCAATCCTTCTACAAGAAATGCATCATCTAAATTGGGAAGTCCAGTACCACCAACCTTTCCCATTCCCTTGATTTCTCTGCTAGCACCATTACCAAATGTGACAAACCTGGTAGGACAAAACTTAATATTAATCAGACAGTTCTCATAACCTATCATATGTCTCAAACATCCACCGTTAAAATACCAATCTTCTCTAGATAAGAATCTGGAAGATGTATGGGCTATGAGACTAGTGACCATTTCCTCAGCATCACATCCCTTTTTGGTTTAAATCCTTACATGATTAGTCCTAAATTGAGGATAATGTTTTGGATAACCATACAATTTATAGCAGAATGATTTTATGTGACCATTTTTACCACAATAAAGGAATTTCCAATGCTAGAAATATCCTCTAGTTTGGGTATTTTGAGGTCTGGCTGAATGTTGCAACATTTGGTCAGATGTCATGAACTTACCCTTTACTTCACCGGGAACAAATTGATCAGCGGAGGTTTTTTCTTTAATTTTTTTAATAACTGATAATTAAACCCTATATTCGTGAATACTTTACCTTCTTTCCCAACTTGAAGTGTTTCATCCAACCCATTGGATCCATTGTTTAGCATCCTAAAATTTGTCATTTTCAACCTTAGAGGTCAATAAGGATACTTCATATTGAAGGTTAGAGATGATATTCATAAGTTTCTCTTTTTCATCCTGAAGGTGATCTATAAAATTCTTCTATTTTTCTCCAAGTTTACACACTTCTGACACACCGTTCCTTGTAGGAAGCAGCCAACCCTTCATAAGTGACCTATTTATTGTAG
Organism: Lathyrus sativus; assembly: GCA_963859935.3. Lineage (NCBI taxonomy): Eukaryota > Viridiplantae > Streptophyta > Magnoliopsida > Fabales > Fabaceae > Lathyrus > Lathyrus sativus. Next base: position 481,242,360 of record OZ012736.1, on the reverse strand, counting down.
AAATCTTTATCAAAATTCCATCTACCAATGAGTGTTGTAACATGTTTTGCAATTTTATCATCAGTTTCCACTTCAAACTCATTAGTCCAGGCAATAATAGGCTCCTTATTTTTCTTTTTCATATATGTTGGGCATTCTGGCCTAATGTGACCAAAACCCTCACACTCATGATATTGGATGACCCTATCTTGATTTTTCTTCTCCTCTGTTCTTTCTTTTCTCTGAAGATCACTGTTTTTGTAGATGTCAGATTTGGACTGACCTCTCTATCCAGATTCTTTAGCATCTTATTGAATTTTCTCCCAATGAGTGCAATATCATTAGAGATTCCTATATCAGTGTTCAATACCAATTGATCATCTTCATCATTTATGTTGGAGGTAAGAGCTATGTTCTTATTCTTCTTTTCAGATTTGTTACTCATAGCCAACTAAAAGGTTTGAAGAGACCCAATAAGTTCATCCATCCTCAGTTTGCTTATGTATTGGGCTTCTTCAATGGTTGTGACTTTCATGTCAAATCACATGGAAAGGGACCTGAGAATCTTTCTAACAAACTTTTCTTCTGAAATTTTTCTCCCAAGGCACTAGAGGCATTAGCTATTTCAAGAACACACATGTGAAAATCATGAATACTTGCATCCTCCTTCATCTTTAAATTTTAAAATTTGGTAGTAAGCAGCTGAATTCTAGACATTTTCACCTTAGATGTACCTTAATGAGTAGTTCTGAGAATTTCCCAAGCATCTTTAGCCACAGTGCAGGAGTTTATTAGCCTAAACAAGTTTTTTTTAACTCCATTGAATAGGGCATTCAAAGCTTTGGAGTTTCCAAGAGTAGTCTCATCTTCTTTCATGGTCCAGTCCTCTTTAGGCTTCAGAATTTTCTTCCCATCTTTATCTTTAACCACAGGATGTTCCCAACTGTTGATGATAACTTTCCATGTTTTGTTATCCATGGATTCTAATAAGGCCACCATATGTGCCTTCCAATAGTCATAGTTGGTTCCATCCAATATGGGAGGTCTGTTCACATTGCCTCCTACTTCCTTGTCTATCATGCCAGAAAGGATATCTCCCTGGAGCTCACCCAGAATAGAACATGGTGACCTGCTCTGATGCCAATTGAAATTCTAGCACACAGATACTAAATGTCAAGGTAGATGTCAAGACATTGGGATCAAGCCAGCAACCAAAACTTATGCAGAAAAAATAGGAGCTTGAATGTAAACAATAACCAAGTCAATTCTTAACCCAGTTCGGTGCAACATCACCTACATCTGGGAGTATCCAATTCAAGAAGGAAATTCACTATAATAGTATTAGTTTAAAGCCAAAACAAACACCCACAAGTTACAAGCTTCATACCTAACCACTACACATGCTAACTTCTACCTAGGAACTCCTAGATATGAGACCCATATCACTTCCCACCAGTCACATAACAGTGACAAACTCAATAATAAAGAACACTGGAAGTCACACTTCCAAAGACACACCAAAATACACTATTTCCTTAAACGTTTATGAGGGATTACCACCCAAAACTCAGTCCAATTCAAGTACCTAAGGAGTACATGAATGACTCACAAATGAATAAATAATATAGTCTAACTCAGATGTCAAAAGATATAAGAGAGGATCACAAAGAACAAAGACACGGAAAACCCTAATACCATTTCTTTCAATACACGTCTTCTATGCTTCATTAGGTTTAGAAAACTCCTTTAGATAGACATCACAATAGCATGGGCTTGGGCTCTTGAAATGCATAACATAAGACATTAGCTTTAAATCACTTGCATGATCTCCTGCACAATAATAGGAACTAAACATAAAGTTTCCTAAAAAGGCTCAAAGACCCTTTTTAAGAAATATAAGAAAATCTATCAAGACAGAAGTTCCTTAAATATCCTTCATTGAATTGCCACATCGTATGAATTAAAACACTTTCAAATCTCACACTTTAAATACCAGATCATCCCAGCCTTAAACTTTTGGTATAACATGTCCTGACCACATGTCCCAACATTATGCTGATCATTCTGTCTGACTAACTTGTCACGACATTTGTCTCAACATCTTGCTGAAAATTATTTTAACCAAATTTCAGGAAATCCAAAACCACAGAACTTACATACAGTCCCTTATATCTTTAAAACCAACATAGAAAATATCTAACTTTCGATCATGCTCAACTTGAAGAAGAATTAATTCTTTAACTTCCATAACGAAACATACAAATTTTCTTATTGAATCGTCTAAAGAAACCATCATCTCATTTTGGGTATGACTATGGACGGACAAATAACTTTCTTTTATGCTTGCACCACCTAAAACAAATCTTTCCGGAAATCCATCATCTTCATTTGTACTCAGTTGGACAATCACACCCATTGGTTCTAATTTCTGCATCATAAAAAGAACATTGGCACATAATTCATAAACATTATTTAGCCTACAACAACAACATAAAAGATACTCAAGACCCAAAATACTATTTTATCATACAATATAAAGGAACCTTTTTTTTGCCATATCAACCAACAATCATTTCTTTCACAAATTTTTACTCTTTCTCGATTTATCAAAGAATAATCTCTGGTTGATACTTTCTTCAACACCACGTATAAGTCCATTATGCTACTTTATTCTAATTGCTTCTACTAATATATCATGGCGTACTTGTGGAATAAAGGAACCAAGTCTAGCCATATCAACCAACAAGTTCTACATAACATGAATAACATATCATTACCAAAGCAATTCAAATTACACCCAACTAAACCTACACATAAGAAATCCTACAATTAATATTCTACTTGAAAAAAGAATCTACTTACAATCTTCAACAACGAAACTGTACTTGAGGCATCTGAAGTGAACTTCTAGTTTGTATTTTCGTGCCCTCTTCCACTTCTAATGCCAAGATGGTGGAGATGGGTTGCGATCACTACCTATTGAGTCTACATCCCCCAATTGTTTTTTCTCATTAATTAATAATTCCTCAATTTTCCCGTAACCCCCACACGACAATCTATGGTGGTATTTATTTTTTTCTTCCTTTTTTAGCTTCCTGATTCATTTTAACATTTAATATACACACTTAAAATATTAATTTGCATGGTTTTACCCAGTAGCGAAGTCAGAAATTTTTTGAAGTCTGGGCAAAAATTTAAAGACCACAAATTCACATTGTATATAATTAGGGCTGCCAATGAACCAAACCAACTTGAAAACAGTTTGAAACTCGGTTCGACATTTAGTTTGTTGAACTTTGTTCATGAACCAATGAGCTGAATATGAGTGAAAAACTAAGTTAGTTAACTAAATGATTTGAACTTGAACTATACATAGTTCGACTCGTTAGGTTCATGAGTCAACTCGATTATATACGAGAACAATGATATTATCTTTAAGAGTATGTTTAAAGATTTAATATAAATTTTTAACTCATATTTTATTTTAATCTAACGATTTTAATATGCAATTTATATTCTCAAGTGAGAAAATATTTCTAAATATAATTACTCAAATAAAATTAGCATGATATTAATTAACTAATTTTTGAATTAGTGGGTTTTGGAGACAAAGTTAAATTTCAATATAATAACTTTTAATTTATTTCAATATTTTTCTTTTAAAATAGTATTAATTTAAAATGTCAAATATGTAAAATATAGACTTTAAAAAATGGCTTTTAAGTCCGTGAAGTAAGCAAGCTGAACCTAACGAGTCGAACCAAGTTGCTCGTGAACTTATAACGAGTCAAGTTTGAGCTTAAAAAAGAGCTCGTGTCAAACTCGAACTGAGATTTGAGTTGAACCAATTCTTAACGAGTCGAGTTGAGCTGAGGCGAGTTCGACTCGATTCGACTCATTTTCAGCCCTATATATAATATATAAAAAGTTATCAATCAAAATAAAAGATCTTTAATTAAATTGATCTCGACAAAATTTTAAAACTAACATAGCCACATTCAATTTGAGGTTGATTCTAACATGGAACATCATTTCATGTGATTCATGAAATTAGAAGCAAGTTAACAAAACAAAATTTTATTTGCTAACTACTGTTATTATAAACTAAGTTTAAAAAATAAATTCTTAGTTAACATAAATTGAACCATATAATCTATAACAATTATAAAGGCAATACATTGTTCTGGCGTAGCCTATTTTCTTTTCTCTTTTACCCTTTAAAATTACTTAGAAGTTACACAAATAAAAATTAACTACTCCCTCCATTTTATATTTGAATATTGTACAAAGTAATTAGTTATTTGAAAAGAAAACTGACTTTAACTTCTAATTAAAAACTATATTTAAATAGTTTCTCCTTATAAGTTATGTCTTTCATTTCTAACTCATTGGGTCCATAAAAGTCAAAAATGGAGAAGAAGAAAGACTGCATGAGAAAAATTGGAATCCAGGCAATGTTCATGATGATGGTAGAAAAGAGAAAGTTACAATTTGGAGATGCCATAATATGAATTGTGAATCACACAATGATTTCTGTTAGAGTTAATTATTAGGGCATTTAGATTCTTCAATCTAATTTTTGATTCGATTTTTTATTTATTTTCATTTACTATTTTGTTCTTTTTACATAAACAAATCCATATGTGCAATTGGGGTTTGAAAATTGAGATTATTGGATTTTTTTTAATGTCTAATACTTTAATTTTTCTCTCTGTTGTAGAAGAAAAATGAATCATTATCTCTTACGAAAGAAAAAAAAAGTGTGTTCTAATGTCTATGATCAAATAAGAATGACTATTTTTATTAAATTTTTTAAATTTTGGTTTCCTCTCTTGAATCTTTATCTATTATTGTTCCAATTTTAACTGTGTAATTTGCAAAAATTTTAAAATATTAACAATATCTCAATATTTAAATTATATAATTTCTACAATGTGACGTAAACATTAAACTATACTTATCTATACCTATAGATAAAGACAATATAATATTTTGGACTAACATATATTTGTTAGATATTTGATCTTTAGCTGTTATTTTAAAACCAATCACATATACAAAATAAATTTAGTAAATAACAATTGTTTCATTCTCAATTTAAAACTTTAACAATTTTTTATCACCCTTATCTTTAACTTCCTAAACAATTATCTCTCTTTCACTTGCAAGTTATTTTTCTCTCTCTCATGAATTGTTAATTTCATCTAAATTCTATTTCACATGCAATTTTGTCTTTCTTTCCATTATTATTGAATCTTTGAATTGTGTGAATTGTATATATTGTCAATGTGTCTTTGTGATTACCTACAGTATAAATATATAAAAAAAAGTTTTGTAGAAAGTTAGAGTTGTTACAAACCATTGTATATCACTGTATATTTTATCAATTATCAAGTCATTTATTATACCACCATTGAACTCCTCAGCAATACAAACTTGAACTATATATATTTAATTTTTTTATTAATGCATCAGAAAATAATTGATCATTTTTAAAATATCCAAAAAAAAATATATGATACTTAATTATGTTGTGTAGGTTGTTATTGAGATTAATCTATAATCTTGTCATCTATAAGACTCACATTCACAAATAAAATTACAGTAATGGTAAATATAGGCTTTAGAGTTTTTTTTTGTATAATGTCAAGTCTAAGACTATGAATGATATTAAGGGTTAAATATCGTTTAAAGATTGAATGTATTTGTATTTATGTTTTCATCATGATTTTTTGTGATAACTAGTTATTAACTACTTAACAAAACAAAGAAAGAGGAACAAATAAATGTCATGTGCAAAGGAGATTGGGATATAGAGAGGTAGAGAGACTCCTGAGTGATATAAAAAAAGAGTTAGAGAGAGACGAAGAGAAAGTGAGAAAAAGAGAGAGAGGAAACACATATTAGTGGCAACATCCACAGATAAGTTATAAGAAAGGTGAAGTTACAAAAATAAATAACAGCTACCACATTATTTTGTTTTCTAAATATGCTTTTTTTTTATTAAACAGAACATCGAGCATGAAAAATAATAGTAAGATTATTAATGTTCTTTATTGTAAAATATGTGAATATTATTTTTTTGTTATTTTATATCCATTTATAATTTGTATGATTTCTACATTGTGATATTATTAAAATTTTAAGACATTAAACAATATACATTGGTTGTCTTCTTACTTTTATTTTTTTTAATTATGTAAATAAAATTATTTTATGTAACATTTAATTTATTGATAAGTTTTAATTTTTCACATTCTACTCTTTAGATTATTTAGTTAATTTTAAGTTGACATTAGCATTGTTAAATTGGTCTGAAGATATTTTTTTAGTATTAAATTGGTCTAAAGACATTACTAAAACATATTAAAGTTAATATGTATCATTATATTTTTATTTTTTTATAATTATTCTTAAGTAATATTATTTTTAATGGAATATATGTCAAAAACACCATTAAAAAAATTGCACGCGTTAGCGCAATAAAAAAAACGGACAAACGGGCACGGAGTGTCCGTTTGAACGCTAGTTTATATAAAGCAAACATAAATTGAAGTATGGACCTCATGTAACATAAAGTGAAACAAACAATAACAACAATTCAACACCATAATTCATAAACCACAACCTGCAACAACAACAATAATCAACAACAACAATAATTCAACATCATGAAGTAAAAGAATTGAAGCAAAAATAAACAAGAAATTGTTAAAGCATTTTATCAAACACCTAATATATTTTTATATTATTTGAGAATAAAATTTATTCTTTTCTTTTTCTTTTTTACAACACTGTACATATTTTTTTAATATTTTATTAGTTGTTACTTTTATGTTAATTTTTATTTCTCCTAAGTATTCATTTTGTTGTTTTTGGTTAATTTTTTCCTAAATTGCAACTTTATTCTTTATTTCAATTCTTGCACTTTTTGTAGTGTAGGTGAACCTAAATATTATAATATCAAAAAAAATTGATGTAATGTATGTTTAATTGCATAAAAAAGGTTTTTAAAAAAATCATATTTTTATTTGTGAAAAATGTTTAATTTATGGCGGTCAAAACTCCATTATCAACGATAAAGAAACCGCTATTTTATTCAATGTATATTATGACATTTTGTGTGGCAGTCAATTTTATTCAAAATTGCCATGTTTTTCTGTGTTTTCGTTATTTGTGAGTGTTTAAGCCGTCTTAATATTACTTTTTAACCGCCACAATTTTCATAATTTTTTATATAAGAAGACAAAAAATTTGGGCCAGAGCCTGGGCACATGCCCAGCCTAGCCGGGCCTTAAAATTGCCCATGGTTTTACCGAGACCGTATCGTCGACACTACTGCTGAAGTTTTGTTATGGCTTGAAATTGATACCCATGCGCACTAGTTGTTGTGTTGTTGCACTGCTACGTGAACACTGATTTGGAGGGTTGCGATATTGTATGAAAGTGGCTTAAGCGAACAGATACGACCTGAGCAGGAATCAAACCACGAGTGAGATCCACTCTACTAAAGTATATCAAATTGTTATGCCATTTTTGATTTCTGCGAAAGGAAACTCGAAGTCATGAAAGATGAATTAATGAGGTCGGTTTATGAAAGATGAATTAATTTTTGGAGTGTAGGTGAATTAATTTTTATATTAATATTTCTAAATTATTTAAATAGAAAAAATACGAAAAATATTAATGTAATAATTTTAAATATAAAAAATTCAAAAAAAAATTAATAAATTGTTTATTTTTCGATTTAGAAAAATAAATACAAAAAATATTAATATAATAATTTAAACAGAAAAAATTAGCTCACAATATTTTACAACAACAAAAGTCAAATTAAACATCTACAAACAATCCAAAATTAATAAGTCAAACTAAAATAAAAAATTAAATAGAAAAAATACCTCTTCTTCAAACTCCTTCAATCTTCTAGTAAAATATCTTCTTCAATCTCCTTCTTATTTTCTTCTATCAATAACATTGATAATTTTAAAAAAAAAATAAACAAATATTAAACTCAGATAAAATGCATTTTAAACGAAATTAATAAAAATAAATTCAACAATAATCATATTAAGTAAAAACATATATTACCTGGGTAAGAAAAATAAAGAAACAGAGGTAGAAAAAAAACAAAGAAGAAGAAGAAACAGGTTGTGTAGGTAAGAAGAAGAAGAAGAAACAATGAAAGAGAAAGAAGAAAATTATAAGTAAAGTGTGGTCTGGGAAGTTGGGCAGGCATTTAATAAATAAAACCCCTGCATGTGAATTTCACGTCGCAACATTGCCATGTGAAATTCACATCACAACCTATAACAGTTAAATTTTAAAAATTCACATTAATCACGTAGCGACGTGATTATCACTTTGTAACTTTGCCACGTGATATTCACGTCACAACAATTTTTTTTGAAAATTTAACCTTTCCGCTTCGATAGATCTGACCCTTTTAATTGTTTTTTTTTTAATTTAAATGTTGCGACGTGATTTTCACGTCACAAACGTTTTTTTTTTTAAATCTGACAAACCATGTACTACCTTTACTTTTTATTATTTTAATATTAAAAATATTAGTGACGTAAAAATCATGTTGCAACTGTCCATATTTTGCCACGTTATTTTTGTTAAATGTAATTCATTGTTTTGATTTGATTTGATATGATTAGATTTGATTTGAATATTTTGGGCCTTTTATGTTTTGGATTTTTGTAAACCTAAAACTATAAATAGGGTGCATTGCTTTGTATTCAAACACAACATAGAACAGATTTCACAGTTGCAGTGTTTAGCAAGTGAAAGTTCTATAAGCAATAAGAAATCCCACAGTTGTGGGTAACACATTCTCTCCAAATATTTTCTTCTCTCATTCTTCTCTTTCTTGTGTGTTCTTCTTTTCTTTTGTTGTTCTTGATAATTACTTGTTATTACCATTACTATCATATTGTGGGTTTGTTCATCAATCTTAAGATCAAGATTGAAGGGAATTCTTCATAGGGTGTGAGGTGAATTTCCAACATCTGGTATCTAGAGCTCCGGTTGAGAGATTCAAGGAAGGAAGATAGTGATGGCGATGAACTATCCGAACGACAACTTTTCGGCGACCCTGCCAATTCTCAAGAAAGACAATTATGAGAATTGGTGCAAGCAGATTAAGGTGATTTTCTGTTATCAAGATCTTTAGGATCTTGTGAAGGACGGAGTAACATCGCTTAGGGAGAACGCAACGGAGGCGGAAAAGGCTGCGCACAAAGAATTGAAGAAGAAGGATTATAAAGCACTCTTTATAATTCATCAGTGTGTTGATCTTGATAACTTTGAAAAGGTTAATGATGTTGATTCAGCAAAAGAAGCATAGGAGATTCTTGAAAAGTCATTTGGAGGCGCAGAGAAGGTGAAAGAGGTGAGGTTACAAACTCACAAGAGAACCTATGAGTTGCTTCAGATGGAAGACAACGAAAGCATTACAGATTTCTTCACCAGAGTTACAAGGTTGGTGAATCAAATCAAAGTATGTGGAGAAGCGCTGACGACGAAAGCAGTTGTCTCAAAGATTTTGAGATCGTTGGCTCCAAAATTCGATCCCTTGGTAGTTGCCATAGAAGAGTCGAAAAATCTATCAGTGTTGACGAAGGAAGAGCTTCAAGGGACTCTTGAGTCTCATGAACAGAGGATGACTGAGAGAGCTGTAGGAAAGTCGAAAGATATGGCTTTGCAGGCGCAGACAGAAAAGGAAAGAAAAGGAAAAGGTAGCTGGAATGGCAACAAAGGAGGAAACCAATCGAATCAGAAGAAACCTTAGAACCAAGGCAACCAAAGAGGTGGTGGTGCAGGTAAAGGAAGAGGTGGTGGTCGAAAGCCAGAAAAAAGCCACATTCAGTGTTTCAATTGCCAGAAGTATGGTCATTATGCTAGTGATTGTCCAGAAAGGAAGAGAAATCAAGAGACAGATGCAAAGTTGGCGAAACACAAAGAAGAAGAAACGTTGCTAATGGTCACAACAAAAGATGAAGAAAGATTCCAAGATCAGTGGTACTTGGACTCAGGATGCTCATCACACATGACTGGAAGGAAAGATTGGTTTGTCAACATGCAGCCCTCATCGAAGAACACAGTGAAGTTTGCAAATGACAACACTCTAGCAGCCGAAGGTGTTGGTGATGTTCTGATTATGAGGAAAGATGGCAAAAGGTCAACAATTTCCAATGTGTTGTACATACCAGGCATGAAGAGTAATTTGCTCAGTATAGGGCAGCTTGTCGAAAAGAACTACAAAGTAGTTGTCGAAGACAAGATGATGAGAGTTCTCGACGCAGGTGGCAGATTAATCTTGAAGACTCCAATGTCTCAGAATAGGACCTTCAAGATTGGACTCAATGTGATGGAGCACAGATGTCTAGCAACTACAGCCAGCAGAGATGAGTGGTTATGGCATTTTCGACTAGGTCATCTCAACTTTAATGACATCAGAGAACTAAAGAGAAGAAATATGGTTTCAGGATTACCAGAAATCGACATTCCAAGTGAAGTCTGTGAGGAGTGTGTTCAGTCGAAACAACACAAGAATAGCTTCAGCAAGGATGTAAGAAGGAAGTCGAAGGCAATACTTGAAGACATATACTCTGATGTATGTGGTCCAATCCAGGTGGATTCGATTGGTGGCAATAGATACTTTGTCACGTTTATAGATGATTACAGTCGAAAGCTGTGGATTTACCTCCTCAAGAAGAAAAGTGATGTGATTGAGGTATTTTCCAGATTCAAGTCCATGGTCGAAAGACAAAGTGGTCGAAAGCTGAAAATTTTAAGGACTGATGGTGGTAGAGAGTATGTATCAAAAGAGTTCGATGCACTATATGTAAAAGAAGGGATTGTGCATGAGGTGGTGCCACCTTACACTCCACAGCAAAATGGGATTGCATAATGCAAGAACATAACCATCATGAATATGGTGAGAAGTATGTTGAATGGAAAGAATCTACCTAAAGAATTATGGGGAGAAGCAGTTTCGACAACAACATATATATTGAACAGATGTCCGACGAAGAAGCTTGAAGGAATCACACCAGAAGAATGTTGGTCTGGTGTTTGGATCTATAGCACATAGACATGTGCCAGATCAGTTGAGAAGGAAGCTTGATGATAAGTCACCTGAAAGTGTTTGGATCTATAGCACATAGACATGTGTCAGATCAGTTGAGAAGGAAGCTTGATGATAAGTCGAATCAGATGATCTTGATAGGGTATCATTCGACAGGAGGGTACAAGCTGTTCGACCCGGTGAATAAGCAGGTAGTGATCAGCAGGGACGTGATCATAGATGAGCTTAAAGAATGGGATTGGACTGAGAATGCCAAGAAGGATTCAGTGAGAATCTCTTGTGAAGAACCAACCACTGAAGTCGAAATAGAAGTTCAACAGGAACCAGTTGCAGATGAAGCAGGTTCAAGCAGACCTCGACGAACAAGACACAAGCCTGCAAGATTGCAAGAATGTGTAATTACATCAGATGATGTATTCGATGAAGAGGGTGAGTTGGTACATTATGCTTTCTACGCAGATGTCGAACCAGTCAATGCAGCTGAGGCATTGAAAGATTCGAAGTGGATGAAAGCAATGATTGAAGAGTTGGAGTCCATCGAAGTCAATGATACCTGGTCACTTGTCGAATTGTCGCAAGGCAAGAAGGCAATTGATGTGAAGTGGGTTTACAAGGTGAAGGTAAATCCTAAAGGAGAAGTAACTCGACACAAGGCGAGACTTGTGGCAAAAGGATTTCTTCAGAAGGAAGGAATCGACTTCGATGAAGTATTCACACATGTTGCTAGAATCGAAACAATTAGGTTGGTTGTTGGTCTAGCAAATATGAACAACTGGTACACATGTCAGATGGACATGAAGTGTGCATTCCTTAATGGCCCATTAGAAGAAGAAGTTTATGTTGCACAACCAGCTGGGTTTGTGAAACATGGTCGAAGCAAGCACATTGAAATGAGGATCCATTATCTTCGAGAGCAGGTAGCAGAAGGGAAGATGAAGTTGGAACACTGCAGAACTGAGAATCAGATTGCAGATATCATGACGAAGGGAGTGCAGGTCAAAGCCTTCAAAAGACTAAGAGGCATGATGAATGTAGACAGTTTAGACACAATGAATTAGGTGGTGTGTTAAATGTAATTCATTGTTTTGATTTGATTTGATATGATTAGATTTGATTTGAATATTTTGGGCCTTTTATGTTTTGGATTTTTGTAAACCTAAAACTATAAATAGGGTGCCTTGCTTTGTATTCAAACACAACATAGAACAGATTTCACAGTTGCAGTGTTTAGCAAGTGAAAGTTCTATAAGCAATAAGAAATCCCACAGTTGTGGGTAACACATTCTCTCCAAATATTTTCTTCTCTCATTCTTCTCTTTCTTGTGTGTTCTTCTTTTCTTTTGTTGTTCTTGATAATTACTTGTTATTACCATTACTATCATATTGTGGGTTTGTTCATCAATCTTGAGATCAAGATTGAAGGGAATTCTTCATAAGGTGTGAGGTGAATTTCCAACAATTTTCACTTTACTAAATCACGTGGTTGGACGTAACTTTTCTTGTAGTGCATACCATATCTCATTATAAGAGCATCGAAAAATTCAAAGTTATAATCTACTTCTGAGTCAAGACAAAGAATCGATTAGCTATAAGTGGAAGAGTTCACCTCTAATTTACTCAAAAATATTTCAAGCCAAAAAATAACTCTTTTCCAGGTCTTTCGATAATTGTAACTCTGTTAAAAATATCATTACCTCTACTATTATACTTCACCTCTTTTGCTTTTGATTAATTTTATAACAAAACTTAAATTAAATTGAAAAAAAATAATACTATTGATATCTATTAGAATTCTTGTAAGCTTTGGTTACGAGCTCCACTCTATCAAACGCTTAGAGAGGACCATGAGTACCACTCTAAATAGTGTGGGAACATTTGGAAGGTAATTATAGGGTGGACAATAACTTCAACACTTCAATATTTTATAGCCTTCATTCCCTCCATTATATATACCACACACTTTCTTACTAGTTTTGCCATCATTTACTAACACATTTTCAAATTGATTCAATTTAACCAGTTAAATATTATGGATTCAAAAAATGCCATCATCCTAAGTCTTTTGGCTATGGTTCTTCTAATCTCCACAAAGGTGTCAGCAAGAGACTTATCTGAGACTTCCTCTCGTACTAAAAAGGGTGAGCGGTACATTACTTAATTTTGATTAAAGTGTGTTTCTTCATGAACATTTTATAGAAGATTTATATTATTTTTTAAATAATTATATTTTTCTTTTACAAAGATTAAATTTTTGCTTCCTAGAAAATTATTCAGTTCTATATCTAAATAAGTTTATATCCACCTTCATATCATCTCAAATAGCATTCGAATGAATTTATTCTCCAATGTAATTTTACAAACACATTATAGGTATAGTTTTAATTTAAAAAATAAGGCTCTTAATAAAAAGAGAAAAAAAATTCAATGAGATTTATTATTTCTTTAAAATACAAATAACATTAAAATCTAGAAAAAATAAGAAATACTTCAAAAATAATACAATTCATATCTTTCCGGTACATATATTTTTTAACTCATAGATTTCAAAATAATACAATTTCATATCAAGTATCACTACCACCAAAATAATTTTAACCAAATGTCAATTTATATGAGTAGAAAAATATAACTATATGCGAATTTATATTTTATAATATTGATTTTTAAAATTTGAAGACATGTATTGTGCTAACGATGTATGATTTCACTTACACATGATAGACTTTAATACTCATTAGAATTGTTTGTTATTATATTTATAAAACATTTTCACCTGATTTTCAATAAAACCTCGGTTGTTTAATAGTTTAAATTGTGATTTTTTTTTTTTAATAAGCGATGCTATCATAACAAGTACAAGGGGTGCTAGAATCTGAATAACATAAAGCGCGGATATAAAGAGAATATTATATCCGTTTTATACAAATTAAAAGAGCAATATACGAGTCGTAAAAGTTACAAATAGAGAATTTAGAGTACCCTTCCCACCACCTTCAAGAAGAAAAAAAAATTTGAATTGAAAGCATCATCTACGGCCAATAATTTATTCTTGAAAATAAGGCTATTCCTAATATACCAAATGAACCACTCTAAAATAACCCATATAGATATACCAATCGAATTGCCTAATATTTTTAAATTGTGTATTCTAAATTTAGGTTCAGGTTCAAACGTTTATAATTCTCTTTTATGTAATATTTTTAAAAGGTAATATATATATATATATATATATATATATATATATATATATATATATATATATATATATATATATATATATATATATATATATATATATATATATATATATATATATATATATATATATATATATATATATATATATATATATATATATATATATATTTGCCCTACTCTGGATTTATCCTGTGATATATGTTTTTTTTAGATAAGCAACCTATATTAAATCGGCATATGGGATGCACAAGCCGAAACGAAAAATCAAACATAACAAAACATACAAACCCAAACAAATTAAACCAAAACAATAGCTAGATGACACACCATTCGGACCACGAATACCTACTTTTCAATTTTTTCCTTACGACTACCCAATCCCACACCAAAGGTTTAATCATCCCTAAACCATCGAATTTACTCAAAGAACCGTCCAAAACAAGAATGGAATTACAACAAAACTATATAGTCCAACATAAAACTAAACCGAAAATCCAACCAAAATCAACTTTAAAGAAAACCACCACCACCTCCTCAATAGCCATCAAGCAATCGATAAAAGAGATGTGTGTGTGAAAGAGAACAACAAAATAGATACAACTGTACCAAGCAACCACATATAGGCCTAAGAATGATGCACAAAATGTCTCTAAGAAAAGAAAAGCAGGCAAAATGGAGAAAAAATATATACTAATAATAAAAACCAACAACTCTACAACACCATGGGAAACATAGTAAAGCTCAGCATCGAGAACCGTCATTAAAAGAAACATCATTCTCAACCAGCAACATAAGATAACACATAATTTGTGGAACCGTACCACAAGCTCACAAATAATTATTGGCTCAAACAGAGAAAAAGTTCTTATAGAAGTTAAAATAAAGTTCACGAGTAAGCCGACAACCTTACTAAATATCATTTCTTCGCAAAGAAAATGCTATTATCTTTCATATTATACTTGTTTACTAACGTACTTGCAAAAAGAAAGTCATTTTGAGATATTTATAAAGATCATGACATTGAGTGCCAAATCATAATAAGACTACTTCTTACCCTAACCTAATTCCTAAACAAGTAAAGATTTCATAAAACAACATATGTTTGTTTTAAAAACCAAGCAGCTTCCCAATCCACCTAAAAATTATATGCCACAAAATTTTCACCATGTTATAGATGACAAACAAGTGAAAAACATATTCTTCATTTCCAAGATACAACCCACAAGCGATCATCAAGGTTAGTTAAAACCTTATATTTAAAAAGATTTGATCTCGAAGAAATTTTATCTTGGAGGAGTTGTTAAGATGAGACCACCACTTTAGAGGAAGTTGAGTGACACCAAATAGATGTCAAAATTGTTGAGAATAAGTTTGGAGACTTAAGCATTTATAAGTGATAAAGACACCATATATTCACCCAAAATCTTAAGTTGATAGGTGTGTGGATTCTCCCACTTATAAATACTCAAATCTCCACATTTATAACCAATGTGGGAATCCAACTCACACTTGACTTATTATTCTCAACACTCCCAATCAAGTCTGAGTCCATAATGTTATCCCACAAGTGGAAACTCGTTTGTCAACATACACGTGTACCGCCGTTGACACATCTTTCTAGGACATTTCGATACAACTCTTTCTAGGCATTTCGATTTCAATGAGACACCTCTTCCTGAGCATTTCGAAACAAGTGAGTCGGTCCCTTTACTCGAACCAAAGGCTCATGATACCATTTGTTAGATCATGAGGAGGAACATCAACATTAGACTAAGAGAAACACACAAGTGAGAGAGACGAGATAAAGTCCCACATTGTTTATAAATGTCGAGACTTGAGCATTTATAAGTGGGAGAACCCGCACACTTCTATATAACCTTAAGATTTTGATTGAATATGTGGTGTCTCCCTTACTTGTGTTGCTCTTTCCCAATGTTGATGCTGCTACTCATGACATAACAAAAATGGAATGCATACTGCTATTGGTGACAAAATGTGCATCAATATGGGTAGTGTAAGTCGATGAAACGAAATAGGAATCAATTTTTCCACGACACCAACACCAGCGATCACTCTCTAAAATGTGAGTGGTTCCTTGAATAGACAAAATGAGATCATCGACCATGTTTTGCTCATAAACATAAAGGGATCTCCTCCATTGAAAGTCCAAAACTAGTAACTCCTATTCCCAAGAACCAACCTCTCCCAACTTCCTACCTTTGTTGGTTGGAAAAAGGAAGAAAACTATCAAACCTAACTTTTATTTGAGCTGACCCCACCAACGGGTCATCTAAAAAATAGGGTTAAATATGTTTATGTTTCTCTTAAATATATCAAATTTCATTTTTAGTCTTTCAAAATATTTTTTTCAAAGAATTGTGCTTCTAAAATTTTCTATCCACACTTTTGGTTTCTAATACTAAAATCGTCGCTAAAGTTATCGATAATTCAATCGCTAAAATTATAGCTAATTCAGTCGCTAAGTTGTAAAAATCGTTGTTAAGTTGCATGAGAGACTAAAAATGTGGTTGAAAATTTTTATAAGAACCAATCTTTAAAAGAAATATGTTAAGAGGCTAAAAATAAAAAATTGTAGCTAATTTAGTCGTTAAGTTGTAAAAATCGTTGTTAAGTTGCATCAGGGACTAAAAATATGGATAAAATTTTTTATAAGAATTAATCTTTAAAAAAAATATTTTAAAAAATTAATAACCAAATTTAAAATATTTAAGAAGAATAAAAAAAAATATGTAACCTTAAAAAAAATCTTGTGCTTCTCAATCAAAATAAACCGGGTAATATATATAAAAGCAAGCATGCATGCGAGATGAGCTCCTTGAACATTTGTAAGATAGGCCTGATAAAGATTGTTGTGGAGAGATACATATTTTACAATTAAAGTTGAACAACATCTTGAATTGAAGTTAACGGTTACAAAAATTCTAATTTAGGGTAGTATAATTTTTAATTAATTTTGAAGTTCAATGTGTCACCTGCTAAAACAAATTGATATCAATACCCCATAAATTAAATTAAATATATGATTTTCATAATATTGTATTTTCAGAGATTGTTGAAAACATAAAAAAAGCCAGATATAATATTGGAGGCTACGATGGTGGATACGCAGAACACGGTGGTTATGCTGGTGTTTATCCGGGTAATGGTGGCGTATATAATGTTGATTATGATGGTGGTTATCTAGGTAATGGTGGCAGTATTAGTGGTGGTTATGTGAACGGTAATCAGGTACTGACGGTTTTATTTTTGCTTATGACGGTTTCTCGGGTACTACTTATGGTTAGTTTGATGTTTATTGTGGTTATGGTGGTGAAGATTCTAATCGGATGTATAAAAGCTACACTTGTACATGATACTCATATCATGATATATGATACTTTTGGTAATAATTTGCATGAATAAATAATTTGTGTGTAGATCAAGAAAGATGTAATTTGTGTGTAGATTAAGAAAGATATAGATTGACTTATAATATTTACTATTATTATTATCTATATTGTCAATTTTGCCTCTAAAAAAATATTGAGTTTTAATAGTGGAAATCATCCACAAGTATATCATCTATAACAAAATAATTACCTTTATATACTTTTTATGTGGTTGTCTAAAAGAAAAGTCCACCTATGAGTAAAATATTGGTTTAAAAATTGTTATGTTAGTCAAGATAATCATTTTTATTAAATTTTATGAAAAATGTCAAATTATACACATGTAGCAGATAGTATAGTAAAACTCAAAATAGTGAGTCGTTAATTCCGTTAGAACCTAAATTGAAACCTTATTTAAGAAATCAAATCAAGACAATCATCTAATTTATTTGTCACAATTTATTTTCTACCTTATAAATTAATTTACTCTTTTCCATTTCATCTCTTTCTTAATTAATACACAATCTCATTCTTTTCTAATGTCATCATCCACATGTATCACTACAAGAAATATTGCATTTTCCCAAGTGATATTCACGTCACTAACATAAAAATCACTTCACTGGCCAATGGTTGCGACGTGGGTAAAACACGCCGGAAATGAAATAGTGAGAACTTTTTCCCACGTGGAAAACACATCACAAATTTGTGACAGAGTTACAAAGTAATTTTATTACCCATGTAATTCCCACGTCACAAAGTTTCTCATGTGATTCCCACGTCACTAATTAGTGACATGGGATCCACTTCACTGTTAAATTTAATTATAAAAAAAAATATTAACTGAAAACAACTATAAAATTAAAATAAATATTAAATATTAAATATATATTCATATTTAATACATATTCACTAATATTTAATACATATTCACTAAAATATTCATATTTAATACATATTTATAATAAATATTTAAAGTATAATTATATTAAATATAATATAAATTCACTAAAATAATATATTATACTAATAATAACATATTTAAAGTATAATTAATACATATTCATTATTTTTAAAAATCTGTTTTTCTAAAATAACACATTTAATATATATTCATTATTTACGAAAAATAACATATTTAATACAGATTCATTATTTTTAATAAATATACTTTTTCAAAAAGTAATACATTTAAAAATAACACATTTTAAATAAAATACATATTCTTTATGTTTTTAAAAAATATATTTTAATTTTTTCTATTTACAATATTATTTACTAAAAATATTTTTAAAAATGCTATTTTTCCTAACATAATAAAAATTCTGTTTTTAAAAATTAAAAATACATAACATATGTAATTTGTTTCTAATATATAATAAAATTTAAATATTCTATTTTTCTAATAAATATTCTGTTTTCTAATACATAAAAATTTTCTAATACATAAAAATTAAAAATACATAACAAAATTTCTGTTTTTCTAATAAATATTCTATTTTTCTTATTTGTTTATAATAACAATATATTTGTTTCTAATATAATAAATATTCTGTTTTTCTAATTAAAAATACATAATATATAATACATTTTATATTTGTTTCTAATTATTCTGTTTTTCTAATACATGCATCTTATAAATACATTTTATACACTTAATATATAATACATTTTATAAATATTCTGTTTTTCTAATTAAAAATATTCTGTTTTTCTAATAACAATATACACCTATACACAACACATTTTATTTTTTCTAATAACAATACATAATATATTTTTTTCAAAAATATATTCTAATAACAATATATTTTATTTTTTCTTTCAACAACAACAACACAATATACACTCCCATCTAATAAAAAAAATTCTAAAATTTTCTAATAAATATTCTAAAATAATATTCTCATATATCAAATATAACCAAATTTTAATGCATAAATACCTCTCAAGAGCTTCCAATGGAACTTCTAACTTAATCAATATTTAGATCTGAAAAAAAAATTATCAGTTCATAAAAAAAAATTTAAAATAAATGGTAACTCACAACACAACATATAAATGTCTCACCTTAAATTTGCAAAATTTTCGTTACACTTGGATCTGAAAGAATGAAGCTCTGGAAATGAAAATATGAGGGTGAAATGAAAATGAGAATGAAGCTGGGAGAAGAAAGAAGGTGAAGAAACGAAGAAAGAAGGTGGAGTGAAACGTTGTGGGTGAGGTTTCTGATGTTGAAAATATATAATGTCAGTTGCGACGTGGGGAACACGTGGGAAGATACCCACGTGAACTCCACGTCGGAAAGATTAATAATTCCAACAAGTTGCGACGTGAAAACAACTTCGGAAGTTTGCGACGTGTAAAGTGGGTCGGAACATTCCCCAATATAAAATTATATTTGTTGCTCCACTACACGCCAAGGCAACGATTCATTCATGTAACCAATGTATCTGACAAATTAATGCAAAGCAGGTTTGCGACGTGAAAAGCATGTGGGTAATTTGTGACATGCTTCTCACGTGGGAAACAAAAGAACTTTTTTGAATTTAAAGTTCCCTTGTGATTTACACGTCACAACTGAATTTGTGAAAAATTCAAACTTCCCTCCATCTAAAAATTCCAAAATTTCGTTGAAAATTTTAGGGTAACAAAATTTATTAATTAAATAATTTAGTGACGTGGGAATCACTTGGCAACAAATTTTTTTTCCCACGTGATTACCACGTCACTAAATCACTAGGGAAAAACAACATTTTCTTGTAGTGTATAGCCCCAATATACAATCTCATTCTTTCTGGATTATGTAATGAAACCCTCTACTTATATCTTGTCATCGCCGAGGAGGCTGTCAACGCAGCGTTGATTCGCGAGACTCTCGAGAGATAGAAGCCGATATATTTCACGAGCAAATTCCTCCAAGGTCCCGAACTCAGATACCAGCAGATCAAAAAGGTCGCTTTGGCCCTCATCAACGCGATCAGGAGGTTATAATATTACTTCCTGGCCCACACGATCATGGTCAGAACCGACCAGCCCATGGTCGCTCAAACTCTCAGAATTTGATGTCCAATACGAGAGCAGAAAGGCCTTCAAGCCATAATTCTTGGCCGACTTCGTAGCAAAAATGACTTCTACAGAGTCCCCGACCCCAGAGGCGCACAAGTGGATCATCTTCGTCGACGACACCTTTAGCTAGACGAAAAGTGGAGCGGGCATCATCTTGAAAAACGAAGAGGGCATCCTGATAGAAGTCTCCCTCGCCTTGGCATCCCAACGTCGAACAACTAAGCCGAGTACGAGGCATTCCTCGCAGGACTCTGACTGGACAAAGACATTGGCGCGAAAGAGGTAAAGATCTTTACCGACTCCCAGCTTGTGGCCTCCCAGATACAGGGAGAGTACCAAGCCAAGAACGACATCCTCTCTGAGTACATCACCTTAGTAAAAGAAAAAAAGAAAAACTTCGATTCTGCGGAGGTACAACACGTTCCATGCAAACACAACACCAGGGCAGACATCTTGTCAAAACTAGCGAGCACGAAGAGAAAGAGCGGAAACAAATCCGTAATCCAGTAGGTTCTCTCTCGCCTCAGCATCAAGAAGGACACAGCGACAGTCGAGGTCAATGTTATTGCGACAGTAACTGCTGGATGACCCTTGTATACACCTACCTCAGCACAAGAACTAAATTCTTAAAGCAAATATAAAGCCATGTATCAATCAACAACTATATAAAGCCAGGTCCAAACGATGTTAATTTTGGTTTTATAAAAGAATTATGGGAAGATATTAAAGGTGACTTTATGAGGATGATGTATGATTTTCACTCAAACGGTCAGTTTGTAAAAGGAGAAAATTGTTCCTTCATGGTCAGTTTGTATGGTTTTCATATCCAAGACATTGTCTAACAAACTGAAAAAAAGTGATCAACTCTATCATTTCTGAGCCACAATCATCATTCATTTCAAATAGACAGATTATTAACGGGATTCTAGTCGCAAATGAAGTCATTGAAGAAGCTAAGAGAAAGAAGAAAAAGGTGATACTTTTTAAGGTGGATTTTGAAAAGGCGTACGACTCAGTAGATTGGAATTATGTAGGGTATGTGATGGAAAAAATGGGATCCCAAGAGAAATGGAGGAGTTGGATCGTAGTGTGTCTTTGCTCAACAACAGTTTCGGTGCTTGTTAACGGAGGCCCCATAAAAGAATTCAAGACGGGTAGAGGGCTTAGTCAAGGAGAACCTCTATCTCTGTTTTTATTCTTAATAATGGTTGAAGGATTTAATGTCATAAAGTTATAGAGAAGGGGAAGTTTATAGGATACAAGTTTGAGGAAGGTGATGATAGATTCACTCATTTGCAATGTGCAGATGACACTTTGATAATATGCGAAAAAGCATCAAGGCATTTTTTCTATTGTTCGAGTCAATGTCTGGACTAAAGGTAAATTTCCAAAAAAGCATGATTGTTGGGATTAATATTCCTCAATATTAGACAGTAGAGGCAACTAAAAGTATGAATTGTGGTATTGGAGTTACTCCATTCAATTATACGGGGTTACCAATTGGGGCAAATCCAAACTAAAAGGAAACTTGGGCTAAGGTGATTAGAACAATGAAAGAAAGGTTGTCTAAATGGAAGAACAAATATTTATCCATAGGAGGTCGGATTGTCATCTTAAAAGTGGTCTTATTCACGATCCGAGTATACTTTCTCTATTTTCAAACAATTTCTTTGGTGGATTGTGAGGAAGAGAGGAAAATAAATTGGATTAATTGGGGTAGAATGTGCAGACCAGTTGAAGAAGGGGGATTAGGAATTAGAAATCTGAGGATTTTCAACTTAACTTTACTAGGGAAATGAAAAAGGAAAGATATAGTGGAAAAAATGGCATTTGGTATGCATCCTTGGTAAACAAATATGGTGTGAACAGGCTGGAGTGGAATTCAGGAAGGATATAGTTCATATGAAAATAGGAGGGATAGAGAGTTAAAACTCATACTTATTGAAAGAAGTTTATAACGGATTAATGGCCGAAGAAAATATAGTTCTAGAACCATACTGACAGAAAATTTGGAACAAGACAATTCCGTCAAAAATCTCCAGCTTGGTGTAGAGAATATACCATAACAAGATCCCAACGAGAGACAATCTTGCCAAAAGATTTGTAATAATTCAAGCGGGGTAGATGTATAGGTGAATGTAGGAGGGAAGAGTCGGTTCCTCATCTCTTCTTTGAGAGTCCAGATTTTCCAGGCGTGTGGAGCTCCATTTACAAATGGATTGGAGTAGATTCGATTTTTCATAACATTGGATGACATCACTTGGAACAATTCAAAAAACTGCTTGGGGAAAGGATCCCCATATCGAAGAAAGTAATTATGATTTGGTTCACTTGCGTATGGTGTATTTGGAAGTCTAGGAATGGCAAAATATTTCGAAATGAGGACATTCGAGTTGAGAAGATTGTAGAAGACGTTACAGTGATATCTTGGAAGTGGTTATAATTGAAAGCAAAAATGATTGAGTGTGATATCGGGAAATTAATGGTTCTTAGATTCCAAAGCCTATCTAGGATCGGTGGCTGAGTGAGACCCTGACGGGGGATGTCCTCTGATTTTATTTCTAGGTCGGTTGGTAGTTTAGTTTCTTTTGAGCTGTTTGGTCGGGAAGTTCATTTTTGGTGCGTTTTTTGGAAAGCGTAGAGGGGCTTTCTGTCTACTTCTCCAAGGTGTTCGGTATAGAGTATCTTCCTTGTTCATTGGCGAATCCATTTTAGTAATAAGCTGTTTGTCTTTTAGGGCAAGTTTTGTTTCCTGCATTCTTGCCATTATTTTGCTTGTTTTTTGCTTGTTGGATGTGTTGCAGATCTCAGACTTTGGAGTGTTGGAGGTTTCTAGTGTGTCAGTTTGCGAGAAGGCTTGCCTCAGCGGCAACTTGTTTCTTCGCAAATGGTTTGCAGCATGTTGTCATTGTGTCAACTCTTAGCTTGCGTTTAAATTTGGATCTTGATAGTTTGGAGAATAATTCTCAGTGTTTAGGGAAAAACTCTTGGTTCAACTATCTGAAAATCTGGAGGTCATCTTTTGTTTTAGAGTTGCAATTGGGGCATCATCTGATAATTAAAGAGTTTGTATTTCGAAATGAATAGTGTAGTTTGTTTTCTAACTAAAATTAAATTTTCTCAATATAGAATTTTTTTTTTCTTTAGTGTCTTTTTGCAATGTGCAATTTGGTTGGGATGTATCTAAGTTCAATATTTTGGTGTGTTAGAGATTTAATCTTATTTAAATTGGGTGTTTTGTTTTGGCTTGTGGATGCTTGCCTTAGGGTCGCTTGGGTTGTAGCTAAGGTGTTTTCAGTAATGCGAGGTGCTGTATTTTTGCATCAAATCCTGTTACATTCTGTGTTTGTTCCTAGGCATTACTTATGCATTTTATTTAGTAAATTTTGCTGTTTAAAAAAAAACACATAATAGAAAGAAGAAAAATTAGTATGTAGATCAATTAAAACCGAATTCTAGTTAACTTTAGGTACCAGCTGTACTTTATCAAAAGCACATAGTAGACCACCTGTTCCGTTATAAATAGTGTGGGGATTATTTGAAATGTGTCTGCATGAGATAGCACGTAGACATATATATATAGGACGGTCAATAAATTCTACTCTTCATAGGCTTTGATTTTAGTTCTCAAATGATTATGAAAAAGACCAATAAAACAACTATTTTCTTCCCAATTTTAACACATACGAGCTACTTTTCCAACTAGCAAGTAAAGCTTACGTGTTGATCCATAATTTCCTCCACTATATATAGCACACAATTTCTTACTAGATTTGTCATCGTTTACTAACACATTTTCCAATTGATACAATACGTCTAGTTTAAAAGAAATGGATTTGAAAAATGCTATATTTCTCAACCTAGGCCTCTTGGCTATGATTCTTCTTATCTCCTCAGAGGTGTCAGCGAGGGACTTAACTGAGAAGGGTGAGCTATCTATTATTTTTCTTAATCAGCTATTATATTATCTCATTTAACCCTCTTGATAATTAATTGTTTAAGTTATATATTTTCTTATATAAGATTTTTAACATATCTCCTCACACTCACACTCAGAAATGTATCTATGAAATGTGCAAATTAAAGTCGGGTAATTTAATTGTAAAAATCTATTAACAGATAACTCATTGAGTCTTAAACGAGACTTTTAATATCATATTAAAAAAATATCAGTCGAGTCTAACTCATTATTATAGAATAGGCTTGCTGGATAAAATAACCTTCATTTATAACTCATTAATATATATATATATATATATATATATATATATATATATATATATATATATATATATATATATATATATATATATATATATATTTTGTTTGTTGTAAGATTCTTTATACTCTACAATGTTATTTTTCAAATACATTATGTGTAGGTTTGGTTGATGAAAAGACATTTAATAATGGCATCTTTGGTCATGGAGGCTACTATGGTAATGGTTATCCAGGTTATGGTGGTTATCCGCGTAATAGTGGTGGATATAACAGTGGTTATGGTGGTGGCTATCCGGGTAATTATGGTGGCTATAATGGTCGCTTTGGTAGTGGTTATCCAGGTATTGATGGTGGTTACAATGATGGTATAGGTGGATATGGTGGTGAAGATGTAGATGGGCAAACTAAAGACGATACACATAATTGATAGTCATATCATCTCATACATGAAATTTTTAGTAATAAACTTCATCGATGAATAACTTATGTACATAGCATACCATAAAAGGTACAGATAGACAACAATCTTTATTGTTATTATCTATCTTGCCATATATAGTATAAAGATGTCACTAGTAGAAATCTTATATAAATAAATCATTGCTATGCGATGATGAGTTGATTTTTAAAATACAGTAATGAATGTAATATCATGTATTTATGGTCTTTAATGAGGTTGTTTAAAAAAGTTCTATCTACTATCAAAATATTACTCTCTCTTAACATAAATTTATTCGTAACATTTTACCACCAATATATATATATATATATATATATATATATATATATATATATATATATATATATATATATATATATATATATATATATATATATATATATATATATATATATATATATATATATATATATATATATATATATATATATATATATATATATATATATATATATATATATATATATTTTGCTACAAATTTTTAATAGATTTATTTTTAAAATATATTGACTCAAATAAAAATCTCTCAACTCCCAGAATTGTTTTAATAGACGATAATTTTTTTTTACTCATTTTCTTTACCTCCTGTTTAGTGTTCATAGTTTAAATGGTTTCTTCAATATTAATTAAGTATTTTTTTACGGGTGAATTCATATATAACTAATATTAAAGTTAAAATTTTTATTTTAATCAATATATTCTTTTAAATTTCTCATTAACATTTGTAAAGTATTTTTTTTTTTTGTTTATTTTAGGTTGTGCTATAAAAAAATGTTTTTATTAGTTTAGCAGAAATTGCTGAAAGATTTTTATTTATTTTAAATATTTAATTTTGAAAAATATTTTGATTAGTTTATATAAATATTTTATATATTTTATATATAAAATCTAATTTTAAAGAGTGTTCACAATTATAAAATATTAAATACTTTTTTAATATGAGAACTCAAATAAAATAATTGTAATTTCTATGAATTTTGAGTATAACTTATAATTGTATTTATGAATTTTATAAATATTTTTTAGTTAAAATATATTGATGATTTTCTAGCCTCCACCAAAGAAAATATTTGGATTCGCCAAATCTCATGGATAAGAAAATTTAAAATAATAGATAAGAAAAATTAAATACTAATAGTTGAATTTGTTGTCTATGCACGTGAATTCATCACGACTATTTACCAAATTTAGTGGTTAGTATTTAATTCTCTTATATTTTATTTAAAAAACTTTTTATTCAAATAATCAATTTTTTCAATTTAATTTCTCAAATGACTCATGTTTTAAAATATTTCGCAAAATACCCCAATTTTAGAATATAATTAAGTGTTCTTGCAAATTGAATTCGTCACTTATTACTTGATGGGTATTAAAATCGATCAATAAAGTTAAATACACATGAGTTCGAACTTCATTAGCAGCATTTTTATTATTTTCAATATTAGTGTGTCTTTCATTTTGGTTTATCTAAAAAACTGAGGGATAAATTATTTCTTTTTATTTTATTTTAAATATTTGTTTTTCCAGAATATTATATTGTTTAAACAAAATATTAAAATAAAAATCAAATTCTGTAGGGATATATAAAAAAAATCAAATTCCTCGATGATCTACATTTTAGAATTTCGAATTATTGAATCTTGCGGAAGATCAAATATTGAGTGCAAGATTATTCTTTACGGATCTTGCATGCATTTAATTTTGAAGCAAACAAAATAAGGGTTAGGTAAATAAAATGAATATTCAAATATATGATTTTGTGTTCAAACAAATATTTAAGAAAACAAACCTTAAATTCATGTAATTTTTTACTCTTACAATCCATCTTAGAGAACTTTTCCAAACGTATTTATGTTTCCAGCACTTCATGTTTCATTTAGGTTAGATTTTCAATATTCAGCATTCTTTTATAACGAATGTCCTTTAAGTTTCACGTGAATCACTAATGGCAGATTCATGAACGCTGATAAACATTAAATGGAAGGCAAAATTTTGTTTAAGGGCGTTGAGTATAGTAAAAAAAACATTTAACTACCCCCTCGGCCAAGAAGAAAATCGAGGTGAATAAGTTGTTATTTTTTAAATACATTGTTTACACATAATACTAAAAAATACATTAACTGAGCATTTCTCAAAGGTTAAGCTCCCTTAATTGTTGGTTAAGCTTCATTATTTGATTAACTTAAAGCAAGAATGATTTTCTACACTTGTAATTTATCAACTGAGTACTCTTCTTTAACTGAGGGTTATTCCAAAAAAATACAACAACGACAACATCAATACTATTATGTGAGATAGATTGCAAGGGCAGAAAAAAATATTTTGCTCAAGATAGAGAAACATTAAAGATTTTTTCTGTCTTGCAATTCATCCAAAACAATGATGTTTGGGGGCGACTTCATATTAGTAAGGATTATGGTAAAATCTATTTAACGGATACTTTTATAGTGAAAACTTATTATTTTGTGCCTCGATTAAAAAGAAAATTGATGGGTTAGAACATTTTATTTACACATATAAACAACTAGAATCATAAATTGCGATACCTGGGAATCGATGCTTGTACTGATATGTTTTTTCACAAAACCAATGAAATGTTTTTTAAATAATAAAAATAACGCGCTTTAGCTTTACATCTCAAATTTCTATTGTTCGAAGTGAAAAATTCGTCATGAAATGTGTTATTTATTGTAATGACTCTTTCCATTCTCTTTTATATGTAAATTTTAGGTTTTAGATTTATGAAATACTTAATACATTTAGTCTATATATAGTTCAAATATATTATTTATTCAATAAATTTTAAATAAATTAAAATTTATTTATAAAAGAAAATAGATAATATATATATATATATATATATATATATATATATATATATATATATATATATATATATATATATATATATATATATATATATATATATATATATATATATATATATATATATATATATATATATATATATATATATATATATATATATATATATATATATATATATATATATATATATATATATATATATATATATATATATATATATACACACTCAAGCTTAATAAATTATCAGTTCTGACACATATAACATTCATCCACATGCTCATAGAAAGAGAATGAGTACACAAGAGTCTTACTAATGAGCCACTTTTTGGAAGAGAAGATGGTTATATCTTTGAATTCTTCCTTTTTCATATTCTTTCTTGAGGAAATAGAATATTTTGGAATTTCCAAATGTTTTAAACAATAAAATGCAAAATAAAGGACAAAGTACTCCAAAAAAAAAGAAAAGAGAGAATCTCAAATAATGAAGTCACCCATATAAGTAACACCACTTCCCACCATAGAATTTTATAAATCTTATGCCACCAGCACAATGTCATGTCACAAGTAACAATGCAATGACGACGAGTAAACTCTAAGGAATCATGGTATGACATATCCACAATTCCACCTTAGGTAAGAGCGCATGGTTGGGGATGACAATTTTATTCATATCTAGTGGATATTCACATAAAATCCTTACAACAAATAGAGTAAAAATCCACAAAATAGACACGAGTAATAACTCATTAATATAAGCAAATATAGGTGTTGGTACATGTGTCTTAGTACCCACTTCGTTCTATACTCGCACAATACATATTTATATATTATCGTTTATATTTTTATATAAAAATAATTTTTTTTAAATTATTACAGATTTTAATATAAGAGTTTGTTCATTTCATAATTCAACAAAGAATTCTTTCAATGTTGTTAAAACATTAAAATGATATGAAATTTTATAAATGATCTATTTATTTTCACTAGAAACACGTGTAACAGGTGCAAGTATAAGTACTTATTTGCCCATAAGGTACGAGTCTGGGTTTAAACGTTTATGCCCACATGGGTATGGGCTCAGGTACATAGATTTTTTCAAAATGTAGATATGAGGACGAGTACTATAGTACCCTGTCAAAACACTATCCATTGTCATCCTTATACGTGGTATAAAAAAATCACATTTGCTATTGACAAAGGGAAAAATTAGAAAAAGTGTGTTATAAAGCTCCCCAACCTTTTAAAAGATTGAGTCTACAATTGGCATATAAGTTAATCTGATACGAACCATCATGTCCATGACACGATTGCCAAGAACCCAACTTTATGCATAGTTAGTGTTGCATCATAAAAATTTGAGCGTTGCTTGAAAAACAATGAAGTCTCTATCAAAGTTTATATGAAAAGGGAAAATGTGATAAAACTCTTAAAGAAAAAATATGGTCATCACAACCAAATTCAGGTTCTTGAATCGATTATGCATAAGGAAGGTACGTATTACAACCCTATGACATCTGTTTAAGTAAACGATTACCTCTAATTAATTTTGCAAAATAATTGTGTTAACCTTATTATCTCGAATTTCTCCTAATCATTAAATACAAAATAAAGCATACTTACAAGCAAAAGGAAAAAAATTATTATTAATGAAAAATGTTTTGAACACGTTAGAGCAGAAAAATGTTGTTCGTTGGTTGCGTTAGTGTGGATTAAAATGTTGCTTGTTGGTTGGTTGTGATTGTTTTTAGGAGGAAGACACGGTCTAGAATGAACAAGTGGTACAACTTGTGTCCGAACACTTGGGGATAAAAGGGATGTTCATCTAATTAGTCATTTTTTAATCCAGATCTTATTTGTTAAAAATAAAATATTCAAATCGAATTAAGTTGTAATCTCTTAAAGGAAGTCAAGCATATGAACAGACAAGCAGTACGATGTTGGAACAAAATTTGTTTGTCTCATATCCCTTATGTTTTGATGATAACAACATATTTAAAGAGCAATTGGGTATACAGATATTTTTCAAGTGTGCAGGATCATAAACTAAAATTTCATCTATAATACAAGTATTGGTTCTGACTATGAACATCTAAGGAGAAGCTTAAATACCAGAATTTGATAGATCAGAAGCTGAAGACCGGACTCTAAAGAAATCAATTTCTGAAAAGGTCAACGTTTGAAGAAGTCAGCCTCTGAAGAACAGACTTCGAAGAAGTATGCTTCTGATAATTAGAACCTGATCCATTTAAAGCATAAGGACCAAGATGACTATGATAAGTCGATGTCAACCTTTGAGCCTACTTTGTCACATGAAGACCTAAGCTTTATTTTCTTCATAGTGTCAGCTGAGATGCAACTAATAATTCCTCTTGGAGGAAAGGAATTTCAAACAAGATTTCAACGTCAGTAACAATATGAAGAAACGTCTCAACATCTCTATTTCAATCTTCTTGGAGACTCTATTATTGTCTTTGATCTTCGGCGACTCATTTCCTTCTCTTTTTAAGGAGATGAAAACTTGAAGAAAAATACAACAATTGACACTCAAAGAGAAGTTACTCTGTAAAAACAAAAACATTAGTTAAACTTAGGATTACTTATCCTTGTATATCTTAGAAATACTTAAGTCTTAAAAGAGTTTATTTGCATTGTATTCTATCTACACCTCTTATTCTATATCAAGTGTATTACCCCAAAAAATGATTTATATGTTAGGTAGATTGTTAGAAGCGTCTTACTAAATGTTTGAGGAATTGAAGTCTCTTGATTGTGTGCATGAGCATTGAAGTCTCTTATTTGTGTTCTTGAGAATTAGAAGTATCTTGCTTGTGTCCTTGATCATAAAGTCTCTTACATTAGTGTTTGAGCATTAGAAGTTTCTTGCTTATGGACTTGAGCAAATTGTAATTTTGTGTGATTATAGTGAAAATCTCTTGTGAGTACAAGGGAGCTGGATTACTCTTAAGTTATGAAAGGAACCAGAATAACTCTGTAAGTCTCTCTATTTCTTTATTGAATCATATTCTGTACCTTGTGTTTAGAATGTGACCAAGAGTTTAAAAAGAAAGAAAAAGTCAACACAATTTAACCCCTTCTTGTGTTTTTCTCACCTTCAGTTGGCATCACAATCTGATTTGTGCTAAACACTTAACAGTGGTGCAGAAAAGATCTTGAGAAAAACTTATTGATTTGATTCTGAGTTTTTGATACTGGTAGTGGTAATACTAATCTACATGCTACTATTAATCATGATTATATCACTTCAAAAAATAAAAATTATACATCTAGACCTCCAACTTTTAGTGGAGACTCTACTGAGTTTGAATGGTGGAAGAGCAAGATGTATACTCATACCATAGGTCTTGATGATGATTTGTTGAATATTTTGGAAGATGGAATTGATATTCTAATCAATGT
Organism: Lathyrus sativus; assembly: GCA_963859935.3. Classification (NCBI taxonomy): domain Eukaryota; kingdom Viridiplantae; phylum Streptophyta; class Magnoliopsida; order Fabales; family Fabaceae; genus Lathyrus; species Lathyrus sativus. Next base: position 481,210,703 of record OZ012736.1, on the reverse strand, counting down.
AGTTGGTATGGTGTCTGATAGAAAACTCTCATGCCTTCTCAGAAAAGGATCTTTAGAAAACATCATAGAGTTATAGGCATCTATCTTGGTTTATTCTCTACCTCACTTAGAGTACATCAAAATCATTGATAAATATACTATAATGACCACTTTTGAATCCCTATGTGGACTTATGAAGGGAACCAACAAGTTAAGGAAGCTAAGGCTAACCTTCTGGATCAACAATAGGAGCTGATCAAAATGAAGGAGGATGAAGACATTGAAACCATGTTTTGTTGGTTTCAAATTCTTGTGTTTGGACTTCAGGTTCTGAGTAAGAGGTACACTACATCTAATCATCAATCTAATGAAATACCACTTCTTACTATTGGAAACATGTTTGTAGGTTCGCATATGTCAGCATGTACCAACTCCAAACTTTGTGAGGCAAGGTGTCTCGACCTTGTCTTGCCTAATATGAGCATAGGCAACACAACCAAATACTCTCAGTCTGCAAGACTAGGTGGATGTCCCGACCAAACTTCTTCAGGTGTCTTCATTGCCAAGGCAGTCGAGGGACATCTATTTATCATATAGGCTGCTGTCAAAACAGCCTCTGCCCAGAACACCTTCTTCAATCCAACACTAACCAATATGCATCTAACCTATTCAAGGATTTTCTGATTGAATCTCTCAGCTAAACCATTTTGATGAGAAGTACCTACTACAGTCTTATGCCTTGCAATCCCAGACTCAACACAGTAACTTTAGAATGCTTCATTGCAGAACTCAAGGCCATTGTCGGTTCTCAACCTCTTAACCTTTCTGCCAGTTTGAGTTTCGACCAGAACCTTCCAACTTTTGAAATTCTCAAATGTTTCATCCTTCGTCTTTTGGATGAATATCCATAGCTTTCTGGAATAGTCATCAACGATGGATAGAAAATACCTTGCACATGAGTGTGAAGGATTCCTTGCAGACCCCCAAAGCTCAGCATGAATGTAATCCAGAGATCCATATGTTTTTTGTTTTCCTTTGTTAAACTCGCCCTACAGGATTTACCAAATACACAAGATTCATAAAACTCCAACTTTTTGACTTTGTCACCTCCTAACAGGTTCTTCTTCCCCAATTCGACCAGGCCTCTTTCACTGACATGACCCAATCTCATGTGCCATAATTATTTCTTCAACACAAGTTTCGTGGATGCAACATTTGTCAAACCACTTACAAGCTCAGCCTCAAGGGTATGCAAGTTTGTTTCTTCACGCCTCTCAAGACTTCCTTCGACCCCTTCATGACTCTTAGGATACTTTTCTCTCCTTGAAAAACATATCCCCTCCTGTCGATTTCACCAAGAGAATTAAAATTTCTCTTCAAATCAGGTGCATACCTGATTTCAGTCAATAACCTTATTGACTAATCGTGGAGCTTGAATCTCATAGATCCAATATCTGCAATTTTGCAAGGTTTTTTGTTTCCTAGTAGCACTGATTCACCATCTTGATCACATAACTCCTTGAACAATTCTCTGTTTGGAGTCGTGTGTTAAGTGCAACCTGAATCCATAATCCACTATTTTCTTGAACAATGGTTACATTGTCATTATCCTCACCTCTATGATCTTTCAGGAGTTCAGGGCACACCTTTCTTATGTAACCCTTCTTCTTACAGTGATAACATCGAATACCAGATGTTTCGCCACTATAAGACTTCTGCTGACTTTTACCTTTCTTCTTGTCGAACTTACCATCCTTTCGCAAGAATTTTCCCTTAACGGCCAAATCTTCGCCCACCGTCGAAGGTTCATGCTCCTTTCGTTTGTTCAAGTCCTTAGAATACAAGATTGATTAAACTTCTTCAAAGCTCAGGGACTCCCTTCCAAACAAGAGAGTTTCTTTGAAGTGAGCATGTGTTCTAGGAAAAGCACACAACTAGAACAGTGTTTAATCTTCATCATCGATCTTTACATCTATATTTTCAAGATCAAGAATCAGCTTGTTGAACATATCCAACTTCTCAGCCAACACTTTTTCTTCACTCATCTTGAATGAATACAAAGCTTGCTTCAGGTAGAGTTGATTCACCAGAGATTTGGTCATATACAAACTTTCAAGTTTCACCTGTAACCTCGATGTTGTAGTTTCCTTTGATACTTGTCGAAGAACCTTATCACCAAGGCTCAACAATATTGTTTTGTGGGCTTTCTCAATCATGGTCGTCTTTTCTTTTTCCGTTAACGCAACATTCATGGCTACCTCTCCCTTCAACGCTTCCAAACAACTTTGCTGAACCAGTAGGGCTTTCAGCTTCAAGCGCCACAGACCGAAGTCGTTCACTCCGGTGAACTTTTCAATATCATACTTTGTTGAAGGCATCTTCTCCACTCTCACCACACCAATTTGTTGTGAAATAGGATGCTTTGGAACAAAATATAAACGATTTCTTTATAGACAAGAAACACACAAGGGTTAAAGTTAACAAAAAAAACAAGGTAAAACAACAATGATTGGTTATAAACTGTTATTCTTTCCTTTCTCTATCAAACAAGATTACAAGTATACAAGAATAACAAATAAACTCTCTCCCTTGAATTAGGATTTTATCTTCCTATTTTTCCTTAAACAAGATGAGAAACTAGCATGCTCTTTATAAGAAAAAATAGCACACTAACCTAATGGACTTTTTAACAATTACCCATTACAAGCTAACTTAGGGTACAAGCTAACTTAAACAATTGGGCTTACAAGCAAGGCCCAATTAAACATGCTAACAAACCTAGCAATATTGACTAATGCATATTAGAACAAACTTCGACTACAACATGCATTACTCCGACAACATACTAGAGTTTGATCCAATATCTCACAAGCTAAAATCTTGATTGAGGAAGTTATGGATTGTGGTTTGTTGCTCTGATTTGATTATTTAATCATGAACTAGATGAAATTGATGCTGGATTAGGTTATAGGGAACAAGGACGATCAATTAGATATAGTATTTGTGTATTTTCTCCTCCGCCGCTACCCGAGACGATTTTCGGCGCGGCGGAGATGTCACTTTCTGGCGAGTCTTCAGACGAGAGAGAGGAAGTTGATTCACATGTTTGAGTTCATTGCTTGATGGTGAGATGTTTGGTGACTTCTTCATGATTATTCTTGGACTTCTGGCCCTAAACGTTTCCTATTGAGCACACAAAATCACTTTTACACCCTCCCTGAGACAATGATCAAGGTTAATGGGCTTAAGATCCGAGCCTACGCCCAAACATTGCTAATATACACTGCCACTTCACCTGTTGCATCTCCCTTACTTGATTGTTTTTTTTTATTAAATTTTTCATGATTGATTTTTCATAATAGTTTTGATTAAATTTCATAATTGTTTTGATTATTTTTTTCAAGATGGTTTTGGATTATTTTTCATGATTGTGGTGAATTAATTTTCATGACCTGTTGAATTAATAAATTATTTTGATTTTTTTTTTTGATTAATTTTGATGACTTTATTTTTCATGACTTTTCGTGGATTAATTTTGATTTGAGATTTGTTAATTAGCCTCTTGATTTTAGTGCTTGATTAGATTTTGATTAATTTTTGACGCAAATGGAGTTTAACTCTTGATGTTCAAATTGCGAGTAATCTTTTATCTTGACTAATTTTTGATACTAATCTTGTTTTACTCCTTGAGATATACTTGTGAATGTTTTCATGATACTTGTGAATTAATCTTGATATGCCTTGTGCTTGATGATTATGGTCATGTGCTTTGATGCTTACTTGCTTGTTGTGATTCACATGCTCCCTTAGGATTGATTTTAGTCCAATTTAATTAAGTTTTTTGCTTAATTAAATTGAATTAAAACATAACATTTCTTTAGATTTAACGTTGACATGACAATATTAGGTGTAGACACCCCTTTGTAAATCTTAACTTTAAGTCCATCTTGTATGATAATATTGGGATGGAAATCCCCTTTTGTTATTTCATCCTTTTTCTTTTCTTTTAAAAGACAAAAATCCTTTTTTTCTTAATCGAAATTAAAAAATACTTAATGGTACATATCACAAACAATTTCAAAACTAAGGGAAGATGTACTCAAATACCCCCAGCCTTGAGGGACCATTTGGTGCATCTCCTAACAAAACACTTCAACAAATTCAAACCTTTTTGCCTTTGGGCTTTTCCCTTTAAAATCTTTTTCGAAAAAGTCATGCTTTTTCGTTCTACCGCAAACAGACAACGTCTAACTGCTAGAACGCAAACTTAATATCGTCCATAAAAAACACCCAATAAATCAACTTTTTCAACAAGAACTAAGGAGTTTTGATTCTCTCTAGGATACGTAGGCACTGAGTTACAAAACTCGGACGAATTCAATAATAAAAACCTTTTGTTTTTCTCCAATAAATTCATTCATGCATTCTCTTAGCAAGTAAGTCTTTAGATATACACTCCCTTTGATTAGAACAACAACAATAGATCTCGTTGAATACAACCGACGTGCGGACGCTAATACATTCTCCTTGCGTAACCGATTCCCGAACCTGAATTGGTTGCGAGAGCATGTTCATTTCATTCTTAGATTTTTTCGATGTTTTTCCCTTTTCAGTTGGAATAAATAAAGTTCGATAACGACTGTGTATTTTTTTTTTCGTTTAGCGACAAACACATATATATATATATATATATATATATATATATATATATATATATATATATATATATATATATATATATATATATATATATATATATATATATATATATATATATATATATATATATATATATATATATATATATATATATATATATATATATATATATATATATATATATATATATATATATATATATATATATATATATATATATATATATATATATATATATATATATATATATATATATATATATATATATATATATATATATATATATATATATATATATATATATATATATATATATATATATAAAATCATTGTTGATTTAATTATAAAGTTATTAACTCATAATAGAAAAAGAAAATTAGTAAGGGAATCAATTAAAACCGATTTCTAGTTAACTTTAGGTACCAGCTGTACTCTATCAAAAGCTTACAGTGTGGGGATTATTTGAAATGTATCTGCATGAGATAGCACGTATATAGGACGGTCAATAACTTCTTCTATTCATAGGCTTTGATTTTAGTTCTCAAATGATTATAAGAAAGACCAATAAAACAACAATTTTCTTCCAAATTTTAATACATATCAGCTAATTTTCCAACTACCAAATAAAGCTTATGTGTTGATCCATACTTTCCTCCACTATATATAGCACGCAATTTCTTGCTAGATTCGTCATCGTTTACTAAAACATATTCCAATTGATTCAATTTGTCTAGTTTAAAAGTAATGGATTCGAAAAACGCAATACTCCTCATCATAGGTCTCTTGGCTATGATTCTTCTTATATCCTCTGAGGTGTCAGCAAGGGACTTAACTGAGACTTCCTCCCGTACCAAAAAGGGTGAGCTATCCACTATTTTACTTAACTCTACTTATAAATAATTGCTTAAGTTATATATTGTCTCATAATTGTACATCTGAAATTTATTAATCTTGAAAACTTTTGATATCTGGAATATATTCAAGTCTAATATCTTCAAGGAAAGTTTTGATATTATATTAAAAAAATATCTTCAAGTCTAACTATTCTTACAAAACAGATTTGCAGGATAAAATAACTTTCATTTATAATCATATATTCAGACCATATAATATTTGACTTTAAACTCTTAAGTAATTTTTTAAACACGTTATGTGTAGGATTGGTTGATGAAAAGACATTTTATAATGGCATCTTTGGTCATGGAGGCTACTATGGTAATGGTTATCCAGGTTATGTTGGTTATTTTGGTGGTTATCCGCGTAATAGTGGTGGATATAACGGTGGTTACGAGGGTGGCTATCCGGATAATTATGGTGGCTATAATGGTCGCTTTGGTAGTGGTTATCCAGGTATTGATGGTGGTTACAATGATGGTATAGGTGGATATGGTGGTGAAGATGTAGATGGGCAAACTAAAGACGATACACATAATTGATAGTCACATCATCATACATGAAACTTTTAGTAATAAATTTCATGGATAAATAACTGATCTGTACATAGCATACCATAAAAGGTACAGATAGACAACAATTTTTATTGTTATTATCTGTCTTGCCATACATAGTATAAAGGTTTCACTAGTAGAAATCTTCTTGCCATATATAGTATAAGGATTTCACTCTAGTAGAAATCTTATATAAATAAATCGTTGCTATGTATATGCGATGATGAGTTGATTTTTAAATTTACAGTAATGAATGTAGTATAATGTATATAATATGCAAAATGATTGCTATGATATGGTCTTTATGAGGTTGTTTAAGAAAATTCTATCTACTATTAAAATATTACTCTCTTTTAAAATAAATATTTACTTAATATTTTCCGCACAAATTATATATATATATATATATATATATATATATATATATATATATATATATATATATATATATATATATATATATATATATATATATATATATATATATATATATATATATATATATATATATATATATATATATATATATATATATATATATATATATATATATATATATATATATATATATATATATATATATATATATATCAATTATATATAAAAATATGAGAATGAATTTAAATCATTAAATTGCAAATATAATATGTGATTTTTGTTTTTTTCTCTCATCCATTATTAAAATAAATGATGGTGTATATATATATATATATATATATATATATATATATATATATATATATATATATATATATATATATATATATATATATATATATATATATATATATATATATATATATATATATATATATATATATATATATATATATATATATATATATATATATATATATATATATATATATATATATATATATATATATATATATATATATATATATATATATATATATATATATATATATATATATATATATATATATATATATATATATATATATATATATATATATATATATATATATATATATATATATATATATATATATATATATATGAGAATATCAATTATATGTAAAAATATGAGAATAAATTTAAATTATTAAATTGCAGATATAATATGTGGTTTTGTTTTTTTCTCTCATCCATTATTAAAATAAATGATGTAGCAGAGAAAAAAACTAACACATAATCTTTACTATTTATTTTAAAATCTAATGGTTCAAATTTATTCTAATTTTCTGACTCTCAAATATATTTTTAATATATATATATATTGGTTTATCTTTAAAATATTTCGACTCTCAAATTGAAATCTCTTGATTCCCACTTTTTTTAATAGATTATAACTTCATTTTTTAATTTTCCTAACCTCCTTTTTAATGTTTAAAGTTTAAATGGTTACTTCAATGTTTATTAAGTTTTTGGGTACGGGTGAATTCATTAAATTTAAAAGTTTAATTCTAATCAATTTTTTTATTTTAATTTCTCAAATAAAATAATTGTAATTTATATGAATTTTGAGTATAATTTAATACTCTATTTATGAATTTTTTAAACATTTGTAATATTTTTTAGTTAAAATAGAATGATAATTTTTTAGCCTCCACTAAAGAAAGTTTTTGGATTTGCCAATATATATATATATATATATATATATATATATATATATATATATATATATATATATATATATATATATATATATATATATATATATATATATATATATATATATATATATATATATATATATATATATATATATATATATATATATATATATATATATATATATATATATATATATATATCCACTCAAGCTTAATAAATAAATTCCTCCACACATTGTCAGTTGAAGCACATATAACATTCATTCACTCGCTCATAAAAAAGAGAAGGAGCGCCCAAAAGGCTTAATATGGAGCCACTCCTTAGCAGAGAAGATGGTCATATCTCTAAATTCTTCCTTTTTCATAATCTTTCTTGAGGAAATAGAATATTTTGGATTTTTTAATTGCTTCCAACCATGAAAAATAAAGGACAAAGTACTTCCGAAAGACAAAAAATTCTTAAACAAATAAGTCAGACATACAAGTAACACCAACTCCCAACCTAGCATCCTATAAATCTTATGCAATAAACACAATGCCACGTCACAAGAAACGAAACAATGACTACAAGTATACTTCAAAGAATCATGGCATGACATATCAAAAATTTCTAAGAATCACCTTATTACGGATGATAATTTTACCCATACCTAATAGGTACCTATAAAAAATACCTATAACAGATATATTAAAAATGCACAAAATAAGCAAGAGTAATTACTGATTAAAATTAGCGAGTATGAGTGCTGATACATGTTTTTTAATACTCATCTTATTATATACTCGCACAATACATATTTATGTATTATCATTTATATTATTATAAGAAAATGCGTTTTTTTTAAAATTATTACACATTTTAATATAAGTGTTTGTTCATTTCATAATTCAACGAAGGAGTCTACTAGGTGTGTTATAGGACTCCCCAACCTTTTAAAATATTTACTCTTCTATGGTCATATAGGTTAATTTGATACGAATTATCATGTTCATGACACGATTGCCAAGAATCCAACCCTATGCATAGTTAGTGTTCAACCTAAAAATTTGATTGTTGCTTCAAAAACAATGAAGTCTCAATCAAAGTTTATTTTAAAAAGGAAAACGTGATAAAAATCTTGGGTTGTGAGTCCGCCTTCGGTTGACAAACCTTCGTTAAGTTGATGTGAGCCCGCCTTCGGCCGACATTCTTTCTAAGTCCGCCCTCGGCTGGCACCTCGTCCTATTATTCGTCCTTTTCCCACAGTCTGCAAATTTCGTGGTTCTTTTTGTATTCAATCACCTTCTACTAAATGTCTGAAAGTCGTTGCTATCATCCCTTCAGGTTGATTGAATAGGGGCAGCTGTTGCACCCCAAAATTTTCCCTCACTTTTTCTAACTTTAACTAGCTTCTGTTTCGCATTCATATGCATCTTCCACTAGGTCATGAAGTCATAACCATTCATTTGCATGAGCTCTCAAGACATGGATCAAAGTATTTTCTTGTAATTTTGGTTTTCCCTACTCAGAGGAGATTTGTCTGGCTATTAAACTCAAGATTGAGGCAAATGGTGAGCTCCTAACCTCAAGAGTATCTTCTTATCAAAAGATCATCAGGGTTTTGATTCCTTTTTTGTGCAAGACATTTCCTCATTCAGGGTGTATCTCAGGGAGAACTAAGGTTCATTGAATTAAGATTTTCATGTCAAGGACTGTTGCACCCCAAAATTTGCCTAACCCTTTTCTTAATTGGTTTAGTGTCATTGCATTAGCATACCATTGTTCTAGCATTATCATAAGCATTGCATTAGCATTTATGCAGGGTATCAAGTGTGTTTTATACCAAGAGGAGCCTATCTAGAGGTTTTACTCAAGCTTGAGAAGTCACCAAAGTCATCAGGAAGTGGTTTATGCTCTTGAGAAGTTCAGATGCTTGTATGGGGTTCATCTCCCAATTTAGGGGCCAATTGAAGACCATAAATGGGTTGTGAAGCCTTGATTATGGATAGAATATGTGGATATAGCTCATGGAGTGCCTTGAGGGTCATGGTGGAGCTCAGTCAAGTCATTATGCTAGGTGTGAAGAGCCACAATTGAAGGTGTTGCAATTAGGGTTTTCATCTGGTCAACCCTAAGTCAATTGTGCAATTGAAGGAGCTCAAAGCTCAATTATAAGTCATGGTGTTCATGGAATGTTATGTTGATGCATTTTAGATGTTATTCCAAGATCAATTCAAGAAGAATTCAAAGTGTGAGGAGTTGCTAAACTAGGGTTCTCAGGGTAAAATCCCCTATTTAGTGTCTGACTTCAAGACCACTTATCTCAAGATACAAGTTTCATATCAACTTTTGGCCGAAGTGGAACTTGTAGAGAATGCTCTTAGATTTAATTTGAGTACTAGAAGTCCTTGATTGGATTTATGGAACTCAAGTTATGATCCAGACAAGCTACAGGTCACCAGATGAATGTGAAATTTGTCTGCAAAAGTCAACCAACTTCCTGGATATTTTTGAGCTAGAAGGATGTTTCTCCTCAACTTTTGGCCAACATAAAAGTTGTAGGTTTTGATCTTAGATTTCCAAAATGTACTAGAAGTATTTCATCTGATTTGCAGAGCTCAAGTTATAAGCTTTGCAAAGTAGGGGTATTTTGGGAAACTTTGATTACAGGTCATAAAATTACAGGTCAAGTTCACCACTTTGCATAACTCAAATGGAATTTTTTCCAACATGAAAGTTTCTCCAAATGGGGTCATTTGGTCAACTAAACCTCAATTTATCAATGGGCTAGCTCACGGTTGAAGATTGGTGAAGGAGATTTTGGTAAAAGCATGTGAAAAGCCAAGTTTGTGATCTTGCAAAAATTAAATCAAATATGGTCATATTTGTACTCATTTTGAAGGGAAAACACATTTTAAGATCATTGGTATTATTACAATTTCAATTTGAGAAATTTTTCATGGGGTATTTCAAGCTTCCTTCATGGTTAAGCAACACTTTGGATCTTGGCCATTGAGATTGAAACAAGGGGAGATTATGAGCCCTTGATCTTCCTTACATTGCAAGTAACTGAATTGAATCAAAAACAAGGAGAATTGGTCATGTATTCATCCACTTCCATGGGCTTCCAACTTCATGAAATGTGAAAATCCAATTTGATAATATAGCCACAATTAGGCCCCCAACTCATTGCAAAAATGTTCTATATAAACTCAGGAGCAATTCCATCATTTTTTTGGATGAAATTGGGTGAGAAACAGAGCTATAGCAATTTGAAAAAGTGAGGTTCAACTGAAATTCATTTTTTCCATTCCACATCAATTCAAGCTCTTTCAACCATCCAAACACCTCTAGCAACCACCATTGAAGGATTCTGAGCGAAATTCCTGAAGAATTCGTGGCTGGTTGAGGTTCTACATCTCCAATTTCAGAGGTATACACAAATCAAGATATCTCATTATTTATGGATCTTTATGCATCCATTCTTGTATCATTGCATTCCACTTGAAGTGAATTTGGATTCTGGTAACAATTAGGGCGTTTTCATGGAGTTTTAGTGTTCTTAGGATTTCTTGGATTTGGCACGAGTTTGGGGTTTGAGGAGGTATTAGCTCAATTCATTACCATGGTTGCGTTCTACGTGAAAAAAGAAGTGAGTTTGGTTCAGAAATTATTGAGTTTGGTGAAGTTTGGAGCAAGTTAGGTTTTGAAGAGGACAACCGGCGTAACTCCGGCCACCATCCACGGCATTTCTGCAACTTCCCTCCATTTACAATTCAAAACGAAGAAGACAGTGTAGTGGCCGTTGGATCTTGCTAAGAGTCTTGACCAAGTATATGCATCTCACGCGTATTAGCCTGCCACGCCACCCTCCCCCTCCAACGCTGCGTTTCACTTACAGTTCAGAGTGGGCTTAACAGTTTCTTTGCTATTCACACCCTTTACCAGGCCCAACCCAAATTTCTAACTATTTGGTTTTGCTATTTATCACGCGTGTTTATTCTATTTCAATGTTTTTCTTTATTTTCTTCATATTTTGCTTGCTAGCTTTAATGTCATAAAAAATAGTAATATTGCTTATAAAATCTTGATCTTTTTACAAAATATTATTGAACATGTTAGGAGATTTTAGAAATTGAAAAAAATGATTTTTGGTTTATTTTCAGTTTGTTATGATTTTTCCCATTTTAATTGCCATTAAAATTGTGAAATTGTACCTATCTTCTTATGGATTTTCATTGAGGTACCAAAACAAATTATAAACTCCTAATACTTTGTAGGATATTGGTACACATCTTGAGGGATTCAAATATATTTTTCTATGGATTTTATACTACTATTTGTATAGGTTTTGAACACCATTTTTGTACATGCTCTAGATAGCCTTGGTTTGAGATATCTTTGGAAGTTTACTCTCTGTTTGAACACTTCCTTTTGGATTCTTCCTCTATCCTTTTAATATCTGATTTTTGACACATTGTATATGATTTTAGAATTGATTTGACATTTTTAGATGCATTTTACTATTTTTGCCTTATTTTGCAATTGGACTCATAATTTGGCACTTTCACTTGGACACTTGTATTTTTTTGGCTCCAAAAGCCTTGTATTGCTTGTGTGATGGACATTATAGTGTTTGCTTCTCATTTTGGACATATTATAGGTCTTGTGGACCATTTGGTGGCTGTTTATATTCTACATAGCTTGCCCATTTGATGTTATACTTTCATGCTTGTACATTGTGATTCCAAATAGTGGTTTATGTATTTTCATTGTAGGTCTCTCTTGATGCCTTACTATTTTTTCCTTGATATTTGTTTGTGGCATAGGTTGTATGATTAAAATATGATACCCTCTATCCCATGACCTTGTTGTGCCACTTAAGGAAGTTTTAGGTATATCCTTTGGAGGTCTCTAAGGCATGCCTAAAGTGGTGAATCCTTGAGGACTTCCTTTGTATTGTTTTTTATGACTTGCTCTTGTTGCATTTCCTTCTTCTATTCTCTTGCATTATTTCATGATTGGATTGAGGTTGAGATGGGCTTGTGGAGGCTCCATCCCCACACATATTTCCTCCCTTACTTGCATTGCATCCTTACCTTCCATGTTTGCATTTCATGTATGCATTCTTATGATTGTTTTCTTCTTCTCCTTTTCTCTTCCTTCCCTTAGGATTTCCATTCCTTCTTGTTAAAGTTGGAATGCGATAGACATTAGGGTCCTAACCATGCATGATAACACTAGGTAGTTCCTTCCTAACCTCAACCATAGGATGAACTTTGCATGACAACTTTAGGATTGGATTAGTTCCCCTTTAGTGCATCATTTCTCTTCTCGTCTTCAAACATCTTTAAAACACTTAATAAAGATTAACACGTGTTGTACGCTACGAGCCTTAAGCACTTGAGAAAGGGTTGTTGGAGAGTTTCTTTTCAACAGCTTGGGTGTTTAGCATGGCACCCTTTGGGTGACATGCGACGCATTCACTCTTAAGTCCAAGTCTTTAGTGCAACAGGAGTTACAAACAAAACTCAAAACACTTCTTCTGTAAAAGACTTCAAAAACAAAGATCAAACTCTTTTTGTCCTCTTGGACCTTTAATCCTTGGAAACCCTTTTCATAAGGAGAGTTTTGTTAACTCCCGGTTCTACCGTAAACGGTAAACGCCTAAGTCTCCGACGAGCGAGCTACATACACCAACTGCTGGAACCGTCTGTTAACCCTACTCGGTTAAAACTTTCGAACCAAACATGTGGTATTGTTGGCCCGAACTACGTTTGCTCTAATCTTTCACGCCGTGTGAAAGTACGTAGGCACGAGATGCGATATCTCGGTGAGCAACCTTCCTCCCGTTTCACCCGTAGTTAGGCGAACTATGTTGACTCTGATTTCTTGTTCCAGACGGGAATACGTAGGCATAGAACTGATGTGTTCTGCCAAGTCATTTTATTTTCTTTTCAGGCCAGACTTTTAGCATAGATAGTAAAACCAACCCGTCAGATAAACACAACAAGCATGGATCCCATCGAGTACGATGGACGTGAGGGGTGCTAATACCTTCTCCTTGCGTAACCGACTCCCGAATCCAGACATTGGTTGCGATGACCTTGTCTTATACCCTTTCGTCAGATTTTTCCGATCGTTTCCTTTCCCGTTCTGTCGGATAAATAATGAAAGGTGGCGACTCTTTTTTTTTGCCGGCACCTTATTTTCGCGGTAGCGACAAGGACATCTTGGTCTTCATGTCTTATCTTCGTCTTCAAGGTTTCCTCGTGGAATTGCTCTTGTGTTAAGATCATTGGTCATAAAGGCAAGATATTAGTTGATTGAATTGCAAGGCATTAGGTTATGGTACAAGAGATCAGGTTGTGGACACATATTATGGTCAAAACATTGTTGTTATCTCGGTTGCTTATGGATTGTTACTTGTAATGCAAGTTAATGAGAATTTGAGATTGAAGTTGGGGGTTCGTTAAGGATGGCATATTGATTTGGATTTGAAGTTTGATTTGGGATCAAGGATGTACAATTAGTCAGGTGTTTTAAGTGTACGAAGTGTAAGAATCATCCATGTGGATTACTTGGAATTCAAGGCACAAATCCATTTTTTTATCAATAAACCTTTCCATATTCAAATTGAATTCAATATTCATTTTGTATCCAATTATGTTCAATTAACCTTTTCTGGTGGGATGATTTCATGAGAGATAAGCCCACTACCCAGACTTGAGTGCACACTTAGGATTAGAGTGGATAGTAGTGTGGCTTGTGTGGCGTCTGACCATGTTTAGTTGACCCGAAATCCACATTTAGACGAGGTTTTCTTTGGAGATATTCTATCCTGCATGTCTGATGCAGATGATAGGATGTTGACTTAGAGAGCTTATGACTCTAGAGACCGTTCATGGGAAGTCAGTTAAGGTCTCCTTGATTGATGATGATGCCAAACCAGAAATGGTGGGCGTATCATCATTTCTCGATCTGAGAGTCCATGATACTGAGGATTTTCTAGAATGTCATGTCCAAGACTAGAACCCACATGTGAGAGGGGATAATTTTTTTGCATGAAACCTTGACCTTCAACCTACGTGGTTTTCTGGTTTTCTTATTAGTGTGAAGTTTTGAGCCTGGTATTCTAGAATTCTGATTATTCTGATTTTTTAGTTTTCTCGTCATAGCAGAATTTTGAGCCAATTTCGTATCAGCACAACAACTATACAAAATATGTGGAAGCTTTGATTACATGTCTATTGCATTCATAACATTGCATAACATAAGCATTTATGCATCAGTTTGCATATCATTCTTCAACCAGAAACAACTGAGCTCATCCATCTTTTACCCATAACCCGCAGTTGATTTCCCGACTCTTGTATTGTACTTGAATCAGCTTTTAGAAGGATCATGAAATCAGGAGAACATAACCAATTTGTGACCAGAGTGGATGTTGAATTGATAAAAAGCCTGTTATACCAACTTGCGGAAGCTATGTCAGCCTTGGCAAGGAGAGACAATAATATTTAGACGAGTTTAGTAACTGGGAATGTCATTCCACCTCAAGTGAACAATGTTGCTCAAGCTCAGCCGGTACGGATCCCTGTTCAGAATCCTACTATACAAGAGCGTCCCATTTTCCGAAATGGACATTCCTCTTCTCTTGATGCCACAGACTATCAGAGTTTAGCATTCTTCGTGCTAGATTTCCAAGGGGTAGTTCTAAAGATGAGACATAAGGACCCACGGTCTATTGAGTTTATGGAGAGGTATCGTGTGTTGGAAGACACAATCCTTACAATCGTCATGCTTTGTTGGGATCAAAACATGCTTTAATAGTTGTTCTTCAATTACAGCAATAAAAGTCTGAATCTCCTCTAGTTTCTCAATCAATTCCTAATTATTGGCCTCCTTAACAACACTAAGATAGGACCCCACATGTGTCAGCATGGGATTTTTCTTTACATTTTCACTTGAGGGAGTAAATGTGACTGCTTTGGAGTCAATCAGTTCTTAGACTATATACTTGAATGCATTACAATTGTCTATCGTGTGCCCTGATGCACCTATATGGTAATCACATCGAGCAGTGGCGTCCTAGCCTGATGGGTAAGGGGCATAAGCCAACCTTAATTCCTCCAACATTAGTAGACCACCTATAAGCAGATAGGAAAAGATACTATTTTAAGCTACTCACAATGGAACAAATTGTCTTTGGGGCTTCCTCTACTTAAATTACCATGGTTGATGAGCATTTTGTTGATATTGTTGTTGTTGTTGGTAGGTTGATTATTGGAATAACTATTGTTGATGAGCTTGCTATGGATACTGATTGGATGCAACAACAGTGATTTGGTGATAAGACACTTGAACATGATGATGAGCTATATCACTTCTTGCCCCTATGATGGTGTTTGTTTCTCCTTCTTTCTTTTTGGGATAGTTGGAGTACAACTTCTTTCCTCCTCCTGGAGCATTGGAAATATTGGTTAGCTTACCCTTTTTACATGACTTTTAATAATTTCTCCGGTGGTGACGACTCGAAGAATGATGGGAAGCTACTTCTAACTCTATTTTCCGTGGACTGAAACTGCAATGTCCCCATAAACATATCTATCAGTTCTTTATCTAGGAGTGGTGGTTGAACTCTAGTCACGAGTTCCCTCTAACGTTGAGCATGCTCTTTGAAGAATTCGTTACTTCATTTCACTGTGTCTTGTAATTATGCACAGTTAGGTGCCAGATAAGTGTTTTACTGATAATGCTTGAGGAATACTTTAGCAATCCCTCCAGGACTAGACATGAATCCTTTCCAAATGCATGTACTACACCAACAATACCCCATTGAGTCTATCTAAGAAGTGATGAATAAGGAGTTTTTCATTATCAGTATAGGCTTCCATCTTACGACAATACACCCTTAAGTGATTACGGGGACAACTAACCCCTTTGTACTTGTCAAAATCGGGTACCTTAAACTTCTGAGGGATGACCAACCACGACATTGAACATATATCAACATTGTCAAGGCTTGGAGTTGAGTGCACCTCCAGAGCCTTGAACTTTTCTTCCAGAGTGAGGAGCCTCTCTGCAGCACGATCTAGTAAAATTATAGTAGCAGGACTCATTTGTGGAGGCATGTAGAAAGCATCATGGGGATCTTCTCCGTCATATAGAGACTCGCGTCTCAAAGATGCAATAGAGTGGTCTTGGGCCACCAAGTTAACCACCGGTACTCCATCAGGAGGAGGAGCAACAACCCTATTATGAATGAACATATCCTGGAGGAAATCCAAACTCAAGATTGCTCATCCCCGAGATATTGAGTGATGAGGATTCTATATGGGAAGCAATATTCTTAGTATCATCAATAATGTCAGAGTTATTCTCCTTTTTGGCCATGTTCACTATGGCTTCTAGCTAGCGATCCATATTCTCTTGTATAGCATATATGTCATTCCTCATGGTATTCTAATTAGCTTCCACTTATTCTAACATCATATTTTAATTGCCACGCGTCTCCTAGAAATGTCGAGAGGTTATGGACAAGATGGTAGACGCGTATAAGTTCTCATTTTTTGGAAATGGAACGCATGATGATGTGTGTTTTATGCATGTATGAAAATGTTTGTTTTTATTCATAGGGAATCATTGAATTTGTTAGTTTTTAGGCATTTTAAAGCGTAAGTGCAAGAAAGAAAAACAACAAATGTAAGCAAACTCATTTATTCATTCTTTTTGAAATCAAGTATAATAGATGAGTACAAAACATAGAAATACAAATATAAAGCTCTCCTAGCCCTCAAAAACTCTTTGTACTTCCTACAGATCGGCTAACTCCTTTCAATAATAGGTGGGGTATTCTCGATTGTCATCTCTTCATAAGCATCCCTTAGTCTTGGAGGAAAAATGTGTAGTAGGATATTAGTAAGCTTGACTACTTCCTCTCACTTTAGGAACCATATTCTAGCCTCTACTTGCGTATGGTTAGTGTCTGCTCATTCTTGTTGGGATTGTCTTTCCATCTCTTCAACTTTTGCTTACCACTGCTTCTTCACATCCTCTTTGAACCTTCTCAAGCGTTGAGCGGAAAACCTGAGGTTATCTATTTCTGCCATGGCTTCGTGAAGTCCATGAGGATTTTTGTGAGCACTCTCAATCTCTTCCGGGCGATGGGTCTCATAAACAACATAAGCTTAAGCTTCTCAGAGTAATCTTGTGAGATTTTCAATTCTAGATTTAAAGGCTTCTCTCATTACCTTCTTTTCCTCCAAGGCTCTATCCCACCAAACCTTCCATTCTTTATTTACTTCAAGGCATCCAAGAGCTTATAATTTATGTTGTTGAGCTCAAGGCTGGCTGTATCCAAGCAATATTTGACCTTTTGCCTCTTTCCCTTTTCCTTTGAGGAAACTCCTTTACTTTCCCCAATATCTTTATCTTTCTCTCCAAGCTCAACTCTGAAATCATTTCTTTCCGAAGCAACCTTGTTGAGTCTCTGATGTAGCTCATCTTCCTCTGTAAGCCTAGAGATGGCGACTTTAAGTTCTTCTGCCTCTTCAATAGGAATATGAGTAGGTTCAGGCACTAGAGAGGTAACAAACATCTCAACATTGAATGAAAACATGATTAATTGCACCTTTTCCCTTATCTAGTGGCAATAAGGTTCCTTAGCCATGCAGTTCCTCTTTCCCAACTAAGCTCTTCATTTCTTGTCGACTCTCTCCCATGCCTTATTGATTCTCTTGAACATGGCTGGATTCTCAGTTACAAAGTCACGCAACAAGAAAGCTTCCAACAAATTCTCTTTAGGAAGGCCTTCAATTGGGTACCCAAGGTGTCTCATAGACAAGACCAGGTTAGAATTAATGCACCTTTGGGTCCCGATGAGCATTATGTTAGGGAAGTCCCCACAATTGAATGTGATCTGAATTCCATCATAATCTCTTAAGTACCATGAGATGTCATTCACTTTAAGAGATCTCATCTTCTGAGCCCAACTAGAATTGCCTTGTTGTATGAAGGGTCCTTTATTTGAAGGATGGGTTAGCAACCATTTATACATCAAGGGAGCATAACACATAATCATTCCTCCCCTCTTCTCATGCCTAAAGATGAAGTAGTTATACACGTCGACTAACATAGTAGGGACTAAATTCTTTATAAGGAAGATTTCAATGACGACCATGTCTATGAAATCGTCCAAGTTTGGAAATAGAATGATTCCATAAATAATCGGTGCTATTACAACATAAAAAGCCTCCAAACTCTGAGCATAAATGAAAGAAAAATCCTTCTCTATCAGAAACTTAAGTGAGAAGCCTTGAGTATTCCCATTAACTCCCATGTTGGAAGCAATATCCTTTTTATGCATATGAAGAGCATAAGATATGACCTCGTGCTTTGAGAGCTCTTTTATAACCATGAATGGATTCTTGTTCTTCATAGTAATACCTACCATATGCTTAAATTCTTCTAGCGTGTGTGTTATCTGAAAATCATCGAAGGTGAAACACCTCATGGGAGGATCATAGAACCGGGCTAGGATCAAAAGTGCCAATGGATCCACTTCTTGACCTTGGAGAATGAGTAGATTCCCATAGTTCGCCTTGAAGTTTATTTTTTTGGCCGGATGCAATCGGGAAACCAACTCAAGTAGACTGACTAACTTGGGAGCTCTGAACTTGTATGAGTAAGTGCTCCGTCTATCTGACATCATACTCTTCGAATTTCTTCAACTTTAAATCTCAAATTCCCTGGAAACAAAATGCAAATGTTATGTTTATAAATATGCAATGCACATGCATGACTTAGGATCACGAGAATATTCATGTATTTTTCAGGTCAGTCATAACAACAGGTAAGTAACCATTATCTCTGATTAAGGAACCCCATAGGTATGCTTTATGTTTCATAGTTTTCTTGAGTCGTAGACCCTCCTTGAGAATATCACCACCGTGAAGAAGGCTCGTAGGACAGATATAACCTCAAGATGATCTCTTCTAGATGAGGTCTTCATATCATCCCTAATAAGAAAAAGACCTCGCGGGCCAATACTATACAACCATCAACTCCAAGGTTCTAGACAAGGTTCCCAAAGTCATGGATTCGCCAAGAACAGATTGCCGCTTGTGACAACATACTTACTGAGTATCAATCTTTTCAAGAGAATCTATTCTTGGTGAGGTTTTTGTATCGACCCTACAAGAACTATATCTCACAGGCCCATACTATACAACCATTATTCCTATCAGGCCAAAAGGTTTAAGGTTCTATAAAGGTCCCTAGATTCATCTATCCAACTTGAAATATTATTGTCGCGACGAAGGCTCGTCGGATAATAACATCTCCAAGATAATCTACTCTATGCGGGTTCTTTATATCGTCATTAATGAGGAATACACCTTGCAGGCCGATACTACATAACCACCATCCCAATTCTATGGTTTTCCTAAGACTCAGGTAGAGAGCTTATCTCACAAAGTGCCAATAATAAGAGATCCCCCTGTAGTATCAACAGGAAACAATTATAGCATATAATAAAATAGAATGGGTGGAAGAAAACAATTAAAAATGTTAACAATTTAATAGAAAAGTTAATTAAGTTAGACATGACTCTCTCTTGCAGAAGAAATGATATATCCCCAATAGAGTCACCAGCTGTCACATCTCAAAAAATACGACCTCACGAGCATTCGTTCGCTCGCAAAATGATTGAGCAGAGTGTAAGTGCTCTTGATTGACGGCATTTTGTGGCAAAACTTTAGAGTTTGCATGTATGTCATACTGAATGTTAAGACATACTTAATGATGTGTGTGCAGGGTAAGTTAACTATAAGTTAAGCTGAATATCATACAGAATGTCATGACACTGACCGTATGACATCCAGCGGGCAGGTTAGTTTTTTCTGGTATCTAGAAATCAGGAAACAAATCAGGAGCTCAAGCTGAAAGACAGGAGACATTTGAGAAGCCCTAAAGTGAAACAAATGCTTCTGAATTAAATGGAAAGCGTGCAGAGAATTGAAGAGTAGGGTTTGTTATGATTAAACCTAACTATGTGCACCAAGGCCCAAAGGAATGACTGCTCTATAAATATCAGAAGGAGCAATCCTAGAAATTAAGCTCTTGACAGAAGATCAAAGAGTGCAAATTACAAAGTCCTTGTGAGTGAAGAAGGTTGTTCTTCACGTGAGTATTGTGAGTGAAGAAAGTGTGTTCTTCACGTGTGAATTGAGTCTTAAGAATACTTGTTTACCAAGCAACTGTCTACTGCATTGGTTAGGTAGATTCTAAGTTGTGTCTCACTCAAAGCTTTTAAGAAAGAGTGTGTGTGTCCCTTGATCAAAGCTTTGAAGCAAGATCAAGGTGTGTATGAAGTGTTTCTTCATCTTTACTCTGTAACTATAATTGGATATCATTGTGGTGTGATTGATGGGGAGTGACTGGGAATACTCAGGTCTAGAGTGTCTCTAGGTTGAAGTGTCATTGGGTAGGTTTTAAGTGAGGAGTGCAAACTGGGTTGTTTGACTCTGAATTAATTATGCTAATAGTGAATTTCCTCCCTGGCTTGGTAGCCCCCCAAATGTAGGTGTTGTTGACACTGATCTGGGTAAACAATTGTTGTGTTATTTACTGCTTATACTTATAGTTTAATTAGTTAGTACAATAGTCAATGTCACAACGGGTGTTATAACTTTGGCAATAACATCCATCGTGTGCTTGCCAGAATTTCAATTGGCATCAGAGCAGGCACCCTGCCTGTTTATTCTTCGTGAGATCTAGGGAAATAAATTCTGGTACTATGGATAAAGATATAGGATTCACTAATAGACCTCTAATTCTGGATGGTTCTAATTATGATTATTGGAAACCTAGGATGATTGTATTCCTAAAATCCTTAGACATCAAGGCTTGGAGAACTGCACACTCTGGATGGAAACATCCTGTGAAAATTGACAAGGATGGAGTAGATGTGTTAATTCCTGAAGAGGAATAGAACAAAGAGCAAGATGCCTTAGCTCTTGGGAACTCTAAAGCATTGAATGCACTCTTCAATGGTATAGACAAAAACATCTTCAGACTGGTACACCACTATGAACTAGCAAAGGATGTTTAGGACACTCTCAGAACTACTCATGAGGGAACTTCCAAGGTCAAAATGTCAAGACTTCAAATGCTGACCACCAAATTTGAAGGTCTGAGAATGAAGGAAGATGAGACCATTCATGAGTTTTACATGAATGTTCTTAAACTTGCAAACACCTCTGGAGCCTTGGGAGAAAAGATGGCTGAAGAGAAGCTTGTAAGGAAGATTCTCAGGTCCTTACCTAAGAGGTTTGACATGAAGGTCACAGCCATTGAAGAAGCCCAAGACATATGCAACATGAAAGTGGATGAACTCATAGGTTCTCTCCAAACATTTGAGATGGGCACGTGTGATCAACCTGTAGAGAAAAAAAGCAAAAGCATAGCTCTTGTCTCAAACACTGCTGAGGATTCAAAAGTAGAGGGTGGTGAAAAAGAGGAGAATTTGTTAGAAGCAATTGCCTTGATTGGAAGACAATTCAATAAACTGATCAAAAGGATAGATCATAAGTCAAATCCCTATGCCAAGAACACCTCTTCTGACAGCAGCAGAAAGAGTAACTCTGAGGAGAATTTGAACCAAGGAAAAGGAGTTCAATGCCATGTGTGTGAGGGATATGGACACATTAGAAAGGAATGTCCCACATACCTCAAAAAGAAGGGAAAAGGCCTAACGGTCAAACGTGGGTGGAAGAAGCGGTCAATTTTTTTTAATTTCCATATTGGAAGTTATTGTATGTAAGACATTTTCTTGATGTTATCCATATTGAAAAAAATGTATTTGAAAGTGTTATTGGTATGTTACTCAATATACAAGGAAAGTCTAAGGATGACCTTAAAGCAAGAAAGGACTTGATAGCGGTAGGAATAAGAAATGAATTAGGACCATTGAAGAAAGGAAAACGGACATATCTACCACCTTCTGCTTATACTTTATCTATAAAGGAGAAACAAATATTGTGTAAGTTTCAAGGTGAAGTTAAAGTTCCAGAAAGATACTCTTCAGATATTAGAAGACTTCTGTCTATAAAAGACCTCAAGTTAAAGAGTTTAAAAATACATGATTTCCATGTTATAATGGAATATTTTCAACCAATAGGTATACGTTCTATTTTTCCAAAAAAAGTAAGAAGCACCATAACTAAATTGTGTTTTTTCTTCGGGTTAATTTGTAGTAAGGTGATCGATCCTGCAATCTTACCAACATTACAAAAAGAAATAGTTATTACTTTGTGTGAGCTTGAAATGTATTTTCCTCCCTCATTTTTTGACATAATGGTACATCTAGCTGTTCATCTTGTGAAAGAGACACAATTGTGTGGACCAGCTTATATGAGATGGGTATACTCTGTTGAACGTCATATGAAAATATTAAAAGGGTATGTGAAAAACTGAAGTCAACTAGAGGGTTGTATTGTTGAACGGTACATTGTTGAAGAAGCGGTTGAGTTTTGTAATGAATATTTTTCCAATATTCAATCCATTAGACTCCCCAAATCTCATATTTTCAAGAGAAAAAAAAGAAGAAAAAAAGTTAATTGGAAATAAAATTGTGACAGTATCAAGGGTTGAACAGGAGCAAGTGCAATTGTATGTTCAGCACAATGACAATGAGGTTGAGCCGTATGTTAAAATGCACAAGGATGAACTCCGAGATTTAAATCTGAATAAAAATGAAAATTGGATAGTATGAGAGCACAATTGAAGTTTTATACCATGGTTTAAGAATCATATTTATTCAAAGTTTTATTCATATCCCGCTTCAATAACAGAAAGGTTGAGATGTTTAGCATATGGTCCAACTTTGCATGTGTTTTCTTATATACATACGCAATTAATGGATACACATTTTATACCAAAGAACAAGATGATAAAAGTACTATGCAAAATAATGGTGTCACCGTGGTAGCTGAAGCAATGCACATTTCAAGTGTCAATGACTTAAACCCCAAATATGCAAATATGTCATATTTTGGGTTATCGAGCACATTTGGGTGTTTGACTATGAGAAGTTTCAGATTCCTATCTTTGGTTGCAAGTGGGCTGAAAATAATAGTGGCATACGAATGGATAAGTTAGGATTTTTGCAAGTGGATCTTAATAGGGTGGGGTGCAAAGATGAGCATTTTATTCTAACCTCTTGAGCTAAACAAGTGTTATATGTCACTGATCTAACAAGTATAAAATGGTTTATAATGCTTTTATCTAACAAAGTAATTAATGATAACATTGTAGATCAAGGTGATATTGATGTTGAGAATGAGTCATAGATTAGAGGGAATGAATTGTATATTAGAAATGATCCAGATGAAAATATTAGAGCGAATGAATCTTATATTAGAAATGATCATAAATAGGAAATTTGGATCAATCCATCCGTCCGCGTTGTTAAGAGACAAGTAAATCATATTCCAACTAAGAAAAGAAAGAGATGTTAGTGAAAAAGGTACTAGTAAAATTATATTATGTCATTCAATAAAATTATATATTTTTCATTTAATATATTCTACGGATTATGAATTTTTATATTGTGTTTATGTTTTTCTTTATTACAGATCAAATGGCTATTAACGAGGAAAACTCACATGATACTTCTAAGAATGATGTAAATGAATCAGTTCATGATGTGGAAAGAGAAATTACACGAGGAAAAACTATTATAAAGGGAACCATTCCTGCAAGAGATAAAGGAATAAAATATGACGTACATTAGAATGCAACGGACCAGCTAGTTGATCCTAACGGTTCAATGTTGACAAGTTACATTGGTGCAATTGTTCGTTCATAAATTCCAATCACTTGTGATAGTTGGAGAGCTCCATTGTTGAAACCCGCTAAAGAAAATATATGGAGTGAGATACAAGTACCATATGTGATGTTATTTTTTTTGTTGACGATCATGTCTTTAAATTACTTATACTAACACACTCTATGTATATTTTTTCGCAGAGGTCTTTTAATATTGGTGATGAACGAAAAAATATTGTCTTCAATTGGCTGGAAGAAGACACAGAGGGTTTCGAGCTTTTTTAACAAACAAGTTTCTTAAGGATGCCCAAGGAAATTTTATTGAAGCAGAACGTCCAAAGAAGTATGCAGACTTGATTTCACCTGAAGAATGGAAAACTTATGTAGCCAAATGAAGAACCCTAGATTTCCATGTAATGTTAATTTATCATGAACATTGTATTATATACTTGTTCCACAGGTGTTCTAATATGACCTAAACTTGTTTATCCAGATAGTGGGTGACATAAATCGTCAATGAGCATCAAAACCCGCATATCCATACAAAAAAGAGTGTTTGGGATATGCACACTTAGAGGAAAAAATAGTAAGTATATATAAATGTTATGATATACTTGTTCCCCATGTGTTATAATTGATTTTATTATTTGTCTTAATGTGTAGTTAGAAGAGAAGAAAAATGAAGAAACATCTATTCCGGAACATGTTTTATGGATGGCTGCTCGTGTGGGTAAGGATGGAGTTGTTAAGGAAGATGTTCAACACGTTTTTGAGCAATGTGTAAGTATAGCATTATTTCTTTAATTAAATCAAAAGGTTATTAACATATAATATTTATGCTTTTTAATCCCCACTAATCTTTTTTGATATGCAAATAAATTTTAGAAGAATCTATCTCAGTCTTTATCTCTAGCTGAAGACCATGATTGTTGGAGCATACTAAGTCAAGTATTAAATGTTCCTAAGTATTCTGATCGTGTGAAGGGCAAGGGATTTGGGGTCACCCCAACATCCTTGTATAAGCATCCAAAGAGTAAAAGTCATAGCAATAAACAAGTGACAGAATTTCTGGAAGAATTAAGATCTCAAGTTCGTGAATTGAAAAAGGATAAAGAAATGTCAGAAAGGCGAGGTTCAAGGTTTAAAGATACTAGCGACAAAGATAGTATTAATTGTAATTTTCAACAGAAACTTCCCGAGGTAATTATATATATTATTATGAAATTAAATTAGCACAATTTTTTTAATTGACATATATACACATTAATAATTTCATATTTATTATTGGTTTAGGGAATTTCACCATATCAACTTTATTTATCGTCACCGACTTATCGCATGGTTGGCAAAGGAAAATTGCATAACATTTTGGGAGATGTACTTCACCATAAACCGCTCTCTGCTGGATTTTTGAAAGTATCGATTGATATTTCTTTAAAGGGGGATGCACTATTACCTATACCTGACGATGTTTCAGATGCAACATTGGTGGAAGACGCAATAGGATCATATGTTGCATGACCGTCAAACCTCATTTTCTTAGATGATGAGGTATGTTGAAAACCATTATGAATCTTTGAGTATTCAAATGTTTTACGAGCCATGTAATTTATTCTTACATTGATGTACATTTTATTTTTATGGTAACGTTAGACTCCTACAAAATCTAAATCAAAAGATAAGGGGATTATGCGGCACAGCGAGTCAGTTGCATCAAAAAAAGAGGTACATTGAAAATGTTAATTCTATCCTCCAAAATCAAAATCTTCATGATCTTATACATTACCTAAATTATATGATATTTAGATTCATGCTCAAGAGTTGCAACAAGTCAACAGGAATAAGAAGTCTGAATTTAGCAACATATAAAAAAAACAGGATCTTGCAAAGACCGAGCCTAAAAAAACATCTATTTCTCGATTTAGGTCGTGTCTTGAAACATATGTAGGAATAACAGATGTGATGGAAGGTGGTATTCGTGAAATACCTATGGAGGAAGGTATTTTTGGTTTTTCTTATAACGAACCAATTGCTAAAGAGGATATGAATCAGATTTTTCATCATGATCAATTAGACATCGGTGTTATCAATACATACATCAGGTACTCATATCAGCTTTATTTTATTAATTGAACAATTTATTTACTCATTTCAATAAATAGTCTAATGTTAATTATGTTTATATTTAAGGTTCTTGTATGACAAATTGATGCGCCCACATCAATTAACAGAAAGATTCTCTTTCTTATCTCCCACCTATATCTACGCACAATTAATCGATCAAAATCCAAATTCAATCAAAGAGTACTTAGTCGGTATATTTATGGGCAACAAAGATACAGAAAAGTCGTTTCTTTTACCATATAATAGTGGGTTAGATTTTTATTCTAACTTCATTTATTATGATTTTTCGTTTTTTGACGTTGTGTAAAAAAATTTCATCTAAACTTTTATTTTATTTTACAGTGGACACTGGGTGTTGGTTGCGATTTCCTATAAGAGAAATAATATATTATCTGGATTCGTTAGATGGTGATCAAACAAAATACTCAAATATGAAGAAGATGGTTGACATGTAAGTGAGATTGTTCTAAATATTCGTGTGTATATTTATTTTTTTATGTGAGATTATTCTAAATATTCATTTATACTTTGTTAGAGCTATACAAATATTCGATCAGAAAGCAAATTTCGAGTACCAAAGAAAAGCAAACAATATTACATGGATCAGAGTGCAGGTATATTTTCACAATTTTAATTACAATAGTGATGCTACTTGATAAAACAATATATATAAAATAGATATATCATCTAATTAATTAGTTTTAACTAAATCATATTATGTTATATTAGGTAGTACTTTGATGATTTCAAGTGTGCTACTTACTCAAAAGATCAACCGAAAGAAATTAAGAAGGAATGGTGTCAATACATTCTTGAGATGAGAATTATATAAGGTATTTTCTTTTTTCTTTTTTGTGTGAAGTTTATGGTCCTTAGAGAGTTTTTTTGTTATGATGTTCTGTATTGGATTAGAATAGTTCTGAAAGTTGTTGTAAATTAAGGGTTGATAGAATTTATAATTATGTTTTGTGAATCTTTAGAAGTTAAAGGTTTTGGAAGTGGATCTGTTGTTATTAGAATGACGAATGTTTTAATTTTGAAGAAAATTTATTATTAATGGTATATAGCATTTACAAATTTTAATAAAAAATTATTTTCTTGGTGTATGAGGTTTGTGTTGAATTATAATGGTTATAAGGTTTATGTTTTGAATTATAATGGTTATAAGTTTTATGTGTTGAGTTATAATGGTTATCAGGTTTATGTGTTGAATTAAAGGTTTGTGTTGAATTATAAAGGTTTGTGATAAATTTTGATAAAAATATGATTTTCTTGATGTATAATGGTATATGGCAATATTTATAAGGTCTGTATTGAATTATAATGGTTATAAGGTTTATGTGTTATATACCTTTTTGATGCCTTTTAATTTGTTGATTTTGTTTCAGATAGGTGCAGAAGATAGAGATAACAAGTTACTAAGTTGTTGATATGTGCAGAAGACAAGTTCATAGTTTTTTATCTAGAGTTGCTATATATATATATATATATATATATATATATATATATATATATATATATATATATATATATATATATATATATATATATATATATATATATATATATATATATATATATATATATATATATATATATATATATATATATATATATATATATATATATATATATATATATATATATATATATATATATATATATATATATATATATATATATATATATATATATGTTGTCATTTTATTAAAAAGATGAGACTTATGCCAACGCTTTAACAAAAAAACGTTGTCATATGTGCACAATAGACAGCGCTTTTCTCAAAAAAATGCTTCCTAAATGAGACATTAGACAACGCTTTGTTAAACAAAGTGGTACCTATAGTGTAGAATAGAAAGCGTTTTTAAAAAAGCACGGCCTATAGTAGAGAATAGAAAGAACTTTTAAAAAAATCACTGCCTAAAAGAGACATAAAAGTGAACTTAAAGATACATTAGACAGCGCTATCTAAAGGGGGACAATAGAAAACGTTTTTCAAGAAAAAAAGTGTTACCTAAAGGTAACAATAGAAAGAACTTTTAAAAAGAAGCGCTACCTAACGGGGACACAAGGTAGCGCTTTTGCATTAAAAAAAACATTGTCTTTACCTACAGTAGCGCCAGTATAGACAACGTTTTTATGCGCTGTCTATGCCAAAAAAAACACTGTCTTTTTTCTTATATGACGTAGTGAATTATTAGTCTTCTTCAAATGCAAACAATCACGATGATCTTTCACCAAATTCTTACCACTATTTTCTATAACCACAAGATCAATCCTAAATTGTTCCCTTCTTTCATCAATCTTTTATTTCTCAATCACCAAATTCTTGTTCAAATCATTAAT